>JAJJWX010000292.1:1200000-1800000 GCA_023529315.1 Papaver bracteatum | reverse complement strand
GCACTTTTGATTCGAGATATCAATCTGTACAATTCTGGCATAAACCAAGAAAATGGCTGTTCCAGATTTTCTTCGGTCACAAAATGGAGGAGAAGGGTTGATTTGGGGAGGATAGCGAAGAAGGGTGATAAGACCAGAGAGTTATGGCTAGGTAGTATCTCGACTTGTATCAGAAGTGTAGAAGCTTGTGGAAGCTTTCTAGTGATGCAAGCTTTTGAGAGAGCTTGCAAAGTTGTTATCTGATAGTGTTGTATTTTGCCTGACTAAGACTTGTGTGTTTTGGAAGAATAGGTGAAACCTATTTATACAAGTGAGATTGAACGTACCATGGCCCCATTAAGCAATTGAGTAAATATGTCAATTAAAACTGAGGAGGTGGAAACCGTTGGATTTATGGTGAAAAACGTTTTCACCATAAATTTCCTTATTTAATTGACCGTATTCATTCCATGCACGCCTTGCTTTATTGCGAGTGTAGTGTACGCTGCACGCTGTGACCGCCAAACCAAAACCCCAAGAAAGCATTCCCCAGTTTGTGTCGATGTCTCGATAGTTGGGCGCAAGTGGAAATGCCAAAGTTGCTAGTGAAGCGTTGCGGCATGTGTCAATGGCATGTGTGGGATGTCTCGACCGCGAGTTGTACTTTGAGTGCGGATAGCAATACCAAAGTCGCTTAGTGGAGCATTTGGCATGTGCGGAATGCCTTGGCCGCGGTTTGTACTTTGAGTGCGGATGGCGATGCCAAAGTCGCTTAGTGGAGCATTTGGCATGCGCCAATGGCATGTGCGGAATTCCTTGGCCGCAAATTGCACTTTGAGTGCGGATGGAAATGCCAAAATCGCTTAGTGGAGCATGTGGCAAGTGCCAATGGCATGCGCGGAATGCCTTGGAATATAAACTGGCTAGTGGTAACGTGTTTGGCATGTGCCAATGGCACGTACGTCCACTTTGGCCAAGTTGCGGGCGCTACTTTGGCATGTGCCAATGGCAGAGCGACTTGGAATGGGGATTGGCTAGTGGTTGCGTGTTGGCATGTGCCAATGGCACGCACGACCTCTTTGGAAAAATTGCGGGCGCTACTTTGGCATGTACCAATGGCATAGAGGCTTGGAATAGAAAGTGGCTAGTGGTAACGTGTTTGGCATGTGTCAATGGCACGTACGGACACTTTGGCCAAGTTGCGGGCGCTACTTTGGCATGTGCCAATGGCATAGAGACTTGGAATGGGAATTGGCCAGTGGTTGCGTGTTGGCATGTGCCAATGGCACGCTTGGCCACTTTGGCCAAGTTGCGGGCACTACTTTGGCATGTACCAATGGCATAGCGACTTGGAATAGAAAGTGGCTAGTGGTTTGTGTGTTGGCATGTGCCAATGGCGCACACGACCACTTGGGCCTTGAGTTTTGGGTTTGGTAGCGGTTTGGAAAATGGCTAGTGGTGCGTGTTTGGCATGTGCCAATGGAACGCACGGCCATGTTGACCTAGTTGCACGGTTTGCAAGCCTAGGGCGCTATTTTTTGCATGTGCCAAACGGCATAGCGACTTAGAAATTGGCTAGTGGTACGTGTTGGCATGTGTCAATGGCACGCATGGCCAAGTTGACCTATTTGCACGGTTTGCAAGCTTAGGGCGCTATTTTTGGCATGTGCCAAATGGCATAGCGGCTTAGTTTGGCATGGTTGCATGTGGGTGCAGTATGTGGTTTGGTTTTGGCGTCGTTGCCATGGTGCTCAGTTTGCGGCTTAGTTTTGGCGTCGTTGCCATGGTGCGCAGTAATGCGGCTTGGTTTTGGCGTCATTGCTATGGTGCGAAGTATACGGCTCGGTTTTGGCGTCGTTGCCATGGTGCGTAGTATGCGTCTTGGTTTTGGCGTCGTTGCCATGGTGCGCAGTATGATTAGGGTTCTGTATCGAAAACCCTAATCCGGTATTTTGAAAAAATACCCCTATTAATTATTTACATCTGAATTTAATTCTCTCAGTTAATGTGTTGCGGGCAACATTAGGTCATGGGGTTTTACAATTTTACCCCTTGTCTAAAATCCACCATCAACAGTTGGTTAGCGCCTTGCTCCAAACATGTTGATGACGTGATTGTACCCAAAAAATATTATTCTCCAATTGCAAAATTTTACTTTCATGCCGTAGGATATTGAAATGCGATCGCAACGAGCCAAAAATCATCCAATTCGGACGTGAGACGAAGAAGATATCAACGAAACAAATTTTTAAACCAATCCCAAGTGGGGTGTGCATATCCACAAGGCAATAAAAATGGGGCGGGATCATCCAAGGGCCACGAGATTTAACTGCGTCGCGCCACACTGAATCAGAAACAATTTCCGCCGATTAATCTCCTACTAAATCGTCCCGATTGCCGCTCGGCTTAGCTGCAATTTTTTTTTTTATGAAACTTTTGGCCACGCTTTCCACGAACTTGTGATCTTTCCCCTCGAACATTTTGTGACATGTTTTCGGAATTGTTGTCGTTTCTACCTTGCAACGGCTGGTGTAACAATTTAATAAAGTGTTGCCTTTTCTTCTGGAACCGTTGTTGTTTCTCATGGGCCACTCACCATGGTTTTGTTGTACTTTTGTGGGCCTTTCTGGAACTCTATGAGATGCTTTCCCTTGGGTATTCATGCACCTTAAGATGTAGGAAACTTGACAACCTTGTGATCATGACAGTAGCGTTTTTGACGAACTACAAACTCGAACAGGTGGATACTGCGTTATTTGAGAATTTTTCGAACATTGGAGTTGAACATGCTGCGGATCGAACATCTTGGCAACAATCTTGGTGATTTTTCCAATGAGTCAGCTTTGGTGGCTTCTGACTGCGATGCTGGACTGCAATAGTTGCGATCAACTGGACTGCAATAGTTACGATCAACTGAACTGCAGTAACTGCGATTAATTAGGATTTCTGGAAATTTCTGGATTTTTTTTCTTTTTAAAGGTTTTCTTCTTGTTTCACATCAATCTTAAATATCCTTGGCGGAAATTGCAACGAATTTTTGACCCTATCATGTTGTGGATCGAACATCCTACAACAATTTTGATCGTGTTTCATTACAACTTTTTCCGCGGACCGGGCGTCCCGGCAACACTTTCATCAGATTTAGTAGTGATGCGATTTTCAGCGGTATCAGAAGGTAATAGCTTCAGCAAATCTGAAACAGCGAATCTCGATTGCAGCAGTTGCGATCAACTGGACTGCAGTATGTGCGATTATATGGTCAGAAACATCTGCGATCAGCTGGACTGCGACTATTGCGATCAAACTGGGTTGCAGCAGTTAAGACCAACTGGACTGCAACAGTGGTTTTTCATGACGTTCAAATAGGTTTTTCACGGAAACGATTTTGAAGCATTTTGTACAACTTTTCTCAATGGGAGAACACGATTCCTTTTCTCGTATTCCCTTAGTCGGCGCCAATGTTTGTGCCCAAAATTACTTTTGGGCACGAAACACGATGAATGGATTATTTGGTGTGTTTTTAGGGTTAGGAGACGAATTGAATAACGATTAAAGAGACACAGGAATAACGTGGTTCGGCATACTTTGCCTACATCCACGGACGAATCCCCTTGGGGGTGATATTTTATTGATATTTGTGTTATAATACCCTTTTCTTCTACTAGCTACCCCCTCCCCCTCCCCTTTCTGATATCTTCTCCTCCCTACTTATACAGTTCAATATCTAATTTCAATATAAACATATATTGCATTAACTGCTCATTCATGCCTCCATCTTCAATTCTGTATGAAACGGCTGGAATTAATTCTGCATGTATGAAACTGTTGTAATTAGTATTGCATGGCTGAAACTGCTGGAATCAATACCTCATGGCTAAAACTGCTGGAATTACTTCGCATGGCTGAAACTGCTGGAATTTAATTATGCATGAAACTGCACATTTATGCTTCCATGATAAATTCCGCATACTGGCAGACTGGATTGATGGTTGACAGGCATAATGGCTGGCAGTGTGGATGGAGGCTGGCTGACAGCATGGGTGCAGACTGGTTGGCAGTGCGGAAGAGTTTTTGGATGGGAATTGGTTAGCGGCACTGCTGGCTACAAGACTGAAAATTGGCTAGGGGTGCGACTGACTTCGATAGTTGACCTACGGTTGAATTTGACTATTGACTGGCCATTGACTTTGACCATTGACCTTGACTGAACGTTGACTTTGATAGTTGACCAACTTTGACCATTGACCGGTCATTGAATTTATGTAATACTGGGCAGACTGGTGGGCTTCCTCGGTTGACTGGCTAGCGGGCTTGGATGAGGACCAACGGATGATTCAAGTATCAACTTGGCCCATTAAGTGGCATTTTTACTTATGGTACAAACATGTATCATAGATGAATTTGTGGTGAGACGCATAAAACGGCTGGGAAACTTCTGTCCTTAAATCTCCAACTGCACTAAGTTAATGCGTTGAGTTTTTTAAGAAACGACTAGTTTTTGAAAAAACTAGTTGTTGGGTCATTCTTCGCTATAAAATGATTATTCTCCAACTAAGAATTTGTGCAAAAACAAACACTCTCTCACACACAATTGTTAAAAAAACAGGAAGAAACATGGTTACTCCGTACACTAATGAAGAGAATGTTCCAATCGTCAGGGCCTGGCTCACGGTAGTAAAGAATCACGAAGATGTTAATATTTACATAGATGAAACCTCTTATTCTTTTTGGAATCGTGTGCGTATTGTTTTTGTGGCGTTAGACGGAAATTGTAACTCATTAAGAAAAGATTTGAGCAGAACTTTCCACAATTGGAAGCCTTCAAAAATGAAATGAAAGACGTAAAGGAAAACAATCTCAATATGCCACGTGCACAAAGAGTAAGTTTGTCAATTATTGGGCCATCAAAAATTGTTTTATGTAATACCAACTTAAAATTGTTTTTTTTCCAGTGGGATATGGCCGAAGCTGATTATAAGGATGTCCATGGAAAGAAGTTTGACCTTCATGGTTGTTATCATATCTTGGAAGAAAGTATCTATGCTAACTTCTTCCACTATTATTAAGACCAATGTTTGCAATGTAATGATATTTTCTTTAAAGTTTATGCTATGAAATATATATGCCTTTTCGTTTCAGTGAAAAATGTATGGTATTTCCCTTTCCTTGGTTCCTAAAAATGACAAAATTATATAAGAATGGAGAAACACTAAAATTTAATTCATACCATTATAGTTAGGAAGCAATAAAAAACCTATCCGTTTGTTAGTTGACGGCTAGGAAAACTTTCCAACCCAACCACCACAACACTTCACGGCTGGGAAATCCAGAAGACCTTGCCATGAATCCGTAAAACGGTCTGGAAACTAGTACAACGGTTAGGAACCTAGAGTTACAGTAAGGAATTCCTAGCCGGTCTAAAGGAAAATTCCTTGTTTTCTACAGATATAGAACATTTAATAGCTAGAAAAGTCCCAACCGTGATTGCTACTTCACGGTTGGAAGTTCTTTGAGTCCCAACTGTTGTGACCTATTTACGGCTAGGTCCAAAAGAACTCCTAGCCAATCTTCCCAGATCCGGTTTTCCTAAACCCTAAATTCTTCAATCTTGCATATTAAACCAATTTAAAGGCAATATAAATGGTGAGTTTTTGAATTCTTAGCATTTTTGAGGATTTAATGGTGTTTGGACAAATTCATTCACCCAATTTTCAATCTTTAATTTGTGGTTCAATACCTTCATAAACATTAGAATCATAACAAGTCTACAATAATCCAAATCGTCCTGATCTTGTTATATTGAGAATAAATCTTAATAAACATTTTGGAAAATCGATGAAGATTTGATAAACAAAAATTCAAATTTTTTTTTAATATAGGTTTTGTTTCATATTGAGAAGAAGAAGAAGAAGAAAAGGGGTTTGGTGAATTAATTTTGGTTTTGAAATTTGATTTTGTTTTGATTTTAGGTACAATAATGATCAAAGGGTATATTTGACTTTTCATATAAATTAAGTCCCCCTTATCCACCTTAAGGATGTTAGATATCATATAAAGCCCCCAAATTTCAAAAGAATCAAGCCCCAATAATAGGATTTCCCTTTAAAGGACCCATCCCAAATGAAAGGGTATTATACCAACCTGATAGCAAAAGAAACCTGGCTAGTTTAGGGCCTCTGGATTTTAAATCCGACCTAGAGTATTGGGATAAGGGGGTGTCTAAACAAGGTAAGAATACTAAGTTATTCTCCCCGTTAAAATCTAATCCCAAGTCTTATTCTTATAAAATTGAGACTTATTCAAATTATTTCCCTCACAAACTAGAAAAAAAACTAAAACCTAACGAAATCGATTCTAATTACATTTGTATCGATTTGAAGAAGATTGTATTCCCTGTTTTTTATTTTTATTTCAAACTAAGCATCGTTGATTGCAACCCATTACTTTTAATCATGATTGTTATTGATTATCCATTCAAAATTGAAAATTACAAAAATCTAGGTTTTCTATGTTTAACCAGAATCATATTAACTAATTCCTAGAATAATCGGTTGATGTTCATGACCATGACAACCGATTATTCTTAAGTTTTTCTTGGTTAAAGAACATTATCCCAGAGTCTGCTAATGCGAAAATTCATACAAGATGATTCTGGTTAAAGGAAACTCCCGTATTTTCTATAAGTTTTTTAGGCTACAATTTGTGGATGTCGATGCATCGGGATTGCTGATTACTGGTTAAATTACTTAAAAATATGTCCATCAATGATATGGTCGGACTTAACAAAAAAACTTTTAACGAACTACATGTCCGACTATTTTGTTAATAATATGGCCGAACTTTATCTTATTCGTATAAGTATCCAGTCGTTTTTATGTAATTTGATTGGGTATTCTTCTTGTATAACAATCCGTTTATATGTACATCCATAATCATTGATTCTATTTAACGGTCTAATTAGTAAGCAATATCCACCAATTCTTAGTGTTTTTTGTGAATACGGAATATCAACCCAGAATCGTTGTATGAGGGCATGAACATCCACAGATTCTAGGTTGATGTTCGTGAAAAAAATATTTTTTTTTTCATATTTTAGGAATCAATTCACATTGGTTGATTTATAGGTTAACAAGATTAAACATCAATTAACCGACCGAATTAACACTAATTAACTAGGGATAAATTAGTCATTAATGAAAATAATTGGTTACGGGATTTTGAGTTTACTTCAATATGTCTACTATGATTCCCCAAATAAAAGTCATAGGTCGCAAATTTTTTAGGAAAAGAACGGGCATATTTGAAACGAATAATATCCTTTGTAGGGAATATCCAAAATTAGTTATGCCCCTTATAATGTTTTATTTTATTTTATTTTTCGATAAATTTTGGTGTTTGGAAATTTTATTTAATTTGAATTCTTATGATATCATTTTAAGGTATCTATTTAGTGTGCCATGTTCCAACATTTTTTTTTTTTGGTGTTTCAATTTTAATGGGCAGACTCTTTTTCATAATGTAAAACTAATGGAATTTCGATCGACAGTCTTGATATTCAATGAATGGGTATTATTCCTTTTAGATAAACGTCTGATTGGTTTTAAATTTAATTAATATATATATAATAAAAATGAAGAAACAAATATAAGAATTAGCTTGACTTTGGCCATTGCGTTAATCAAGGAGATTTTCGCATCACAGTATTATTCGATCCTTTTTCAACCACATTCCGCTTGTTCTTCAAAGTTTATTCCAGATCCATCTCTGAAAATAAGAGCAAGAGGTGTTGAGTATCGTCTTCATTGTTTGCAAAGCAGGTCAAGAATAAAGATTATTTTATGGAGTTTAAACGTCATTCTATTATATAATGAAGGAAAATAAATGTCTTCCCTTGACATGATTTTAAGGAGAAAAACAAGGTATGTACATGTTAGAGCATTGCTCGGTTGAACTTGCCAAGCGTTGGTATGTCAAGGTCGGTTGACATATTTTAGTTTCAAAACTCAAAGTCGCTTGATTAGATTACTAAAGTCAATTTCATTAGGCTAGACTAGTAAATCTAGAAATGTTGATACATACAAGTATTACTCTGGAGAACCTGAAGAATCTGAAGATGAATCGACACCAACGAACACATCATCCTTCTACTTGAGGTTAGTAATACAAGACTTGACTTGTTTCCATTTCTATCTACGTTACTTTCAAGTTGTTTAGATTGAAAACATTACATGTGAAATTATATATATAACTCTAGTATTAGATACTTGATCATTTTATTGTGATCAAAGTATCAAGGAAGAATATACAAGTTTTTTCACAACTTAGGTATATTGAATTATGAAGTATATAACGCATATATTTTGAATTTCATAATTGCAATATAGACACTACCTTTGTAAATTGTTACTAGATTTTGTAATGAACTTAGGGTTGATTTCATGCCTATAAAACTATGTTTGATTACATGGGTTTAAGGAAGTAGACATACGAAACTTGTTTCATAGTTGAAAGAAATTAATTGGATTGGTGGTCTGGTTACTATTAGGGATCTATAGCAGGACTGATCCCTATGTATTGGGGATCTCTAGCAGAAACGATCCCTACCTATTGGGGATCTATAATATGACCGATCCCCATTGCAAAACCGATTTTCGATATCACGCAAAGTAATCGAAATCGTTCATCGATCCTACTCGGTTGGGGAGTGAGGAGCAATAAGTTCGGACTTGAAAACCACCAAACCTCGGTTTAATACTCGGATTATATTTATTAGAGACTTCTATATTATTGTTCATCAGTATGATTTTTACCTAATTAAAATTATAATTTTAACACTATCATGTAATTAAGTGTGTAATATTGATATATTGAATGTATTTACCGTGTATGGAGAGGTTTTTATATTTGATAACTCTCATCTTAGGGGTTACAAATTTTTTATTTTCTGATTTTAGTGAATGCAGGGCCAACTCGGAAAAATCCTTAGCTCGTTTTGCTGAAAAAATCGGTCAAAATCGGCATCATCCGCGTTAATCGCTAAAAATCGGAAATGGCTTGGAAACTGAAATCGCCTCGGTCAAATATCATGTAGCGATTAATCGACGAGTAATCGGCCTTGGAGAGCGATTTTAACTACATTGATATCATGTACATTTTATGGTTTGTGTTATTTTGGAAGTTGGGTTTGCTAATTAGGAAAGTTCAAGATGTCGATATTGTGAGTAATTTGAACATATGTAAAATCCTATCTTATATTGTTCAAAGATATCCCTTGATACTCAAGGTGAGATCCCAAGCTGAAATATTTGAGAATCTTTTTGTTAAGATTTTCGAATTTATATGTTTTTCCAGCAAGTAAAACATATCTCTTGAAGATATATTAGTAAAGTATACTTTTATGCTAGATAATTTTAAGTTGTATCCCGTGAGGAATTTCGGTATTATAGTTGGATATTGGTTGAAATTAGACAAAACCGAAAATAGGTGCTTATTGCATATCTTGAGAATTTTTTCGGTTATGAAAATTCCTTGTTGTCCAATCTACCTTGGTCTATAAGTAGTGAAGTTTGTTTTTCTTACAAATTTATCCTGAGGCTGGCACTTCATTTTGTAGTCACTGCCGTAGCCGAGTAATAGTATTACTTGTAATACTATATCGGAGTGGAGAGTAACCTAATAAGGCAAAACCTCTTAAGTCCGCTACTTTAAAGACTTCTGTTGGATCCAGAAGCATCTAGATAGTACCGTTGGTGGGAAACTAGAATTTTCATTATTATTTTAGTTTTCGACTATTGATTTGATTGACTAATGGTGGTTAAACCATGACTCTACCTAGTTTTTTTATTCCGAGAACTATCTCCTCTGATATAAGGTCACTCAAACTAGATCAAGGGATTAATGGTAGTTCAGATATGTTTTTATATCTGACGGTAAACTTGTGATCATCCATTGTTAACAGATTCCGTTTTGTGCGTGATCGATCATAAGTTGGATTTTTTTTGCAGGTACTTTGAAGATACTTAAGATTTTGAAGACAATAATATTTCTTATTGGTTACTGATCTTTGTAATTAACTTGTGCATACAATTGATATGCTGGGATCCGGCTAAGATTTATTTATCTTTTGATAGACATCTTATTGCTAGTCATATTATATCGACAATATATCATTTGGTTGTATTCTTCAGTATCAGAAGCTGGTAGTTTGTAGACCTGGATTTGGTTATCTTGATAATCTAGATCTTGGTTGACATGAACGAACATAGGAGTTTATTAGATTAAACGGAAGAGCCTTTGTTTAAATCAACAGTAATCTCTCTTTTACTTCTTGAGATTGATAAAGTTACCGAAAACAGGTTAGTCCTTTATTGTTGCGGAAGACGGTCCAAAGGAGTTGAGTGCTTGAAGACTTCACAAGCAGGTGTAGCGACTTAAGATAGCGATTTCTATCATAGAATTCATGTGCATTTTCTAGATTGGTTGTAGGCGCAGGTATAATGAGGAAACTAGATAACTAAGGTAGTTTACTTGGTCTCAACTATACGAAGTTGGTAGTGTCCTTTGTGTATTGTCTTAATTATGAGAGTATTCAAAACTGGACTAGGTCCCAAATTTTTACGCATTTGTGGTTTCCTCATTAAAAAAAATCTTGTGGTTTCTATCTTCTTGATAGTCTCTGTCTATATTAGATCACGCAAGGTATCATTCATATAGGTTGATATCAAAAATATTGTGATGTACTTGGTACCCTTGTCATTCAGTACGTGAAAATCTTGTGATTGTTTTTTCTATTGTCCATCGATTACCATTATCATTGTTTTTATATACTATACCAAAGATATAGAAAACTCACAATGAGGTAAAACTTACAGTTTATAGGTAAATGCTTTTGTATTTGACTTTAAATATTATTATAGGCACATATTTTCACCCCTCGCCACGTTCCCTTGGTCAAACACGTGGGAGACATGTGACGCGGAGTATCAAGAAGTGATGCCACATGCATACAGCCAAGAGATGTGTATAATCAGGAGATGACCCTCATCTAGTAGATCCAACGGCCCCAAGCCAAGGAGTACCAAGATAGAGCACTTCCACGAAGCACTGAATACACCCTCATACTTTCTTTATCCCATCTCGAGAGAGATCCCAGATCGACGGCTAGGGACGAGTTAACTGACACGGATATGACAGGGGCAGAAGACTGTGGGCTGGCGCGTGCAGATGACTCAACCACCCGCATTAAACACCCTGGGAAGTATACGTGTCAACCAACCAGAGGAAGACACGACCATAACCCTTCGGTAATAATGAGGAAACGAAGGGGGCATCGTGGAAGACGAAGAGGTCCGCGTACTGCCACAAAACACAGGGCGATAAGATTGCAACGGCTCCTATTAGCGGACCCCACGTCGAAACCCCTATAAATACCCCTCCTCACTAAGAGAGGAGGAGGTCGGTTGGAAAAGAAAAGGAAAGGAGAGAGAACAGGAAGAGTAAGTAGTTTCCCTAATCCCGCACCCTCAGTGAAAACTCCAAAGTCATTCGACTATACTTGTAATCGATCTACATATAATGAAACCCCTTTAACCCCGTGGATGTAGGCCTTAGTGCCGAACCACGTAAATATTCGTCTCATTTATATTTAACATTTACATTCTGCACTCTATATTCAGTATTTTGCATGATAAGCCTTATATTACCTTTCGGTATTTATTTACTTTACTATACGAACATTATAGTGTTGTATACGAGTAGACAAGGACGAGTCCGAAGACTCCGAGTCGATGAATCGGTATATTCACGTCGCTTTATCCGTTATACACCCAGTCTGTGAATTTTAATATATGCAAACATTGTTTGTAAATACGTAGATGCCATCGTAATTTACGTGTTCACAATCTGGCGCTAGAAATAGGGACTCTGTCCCGGTAAAAGATTTATCTTATCCTGTGATTTAAACACTCTGGCTGTTCTAAGCATCGCTCTCTGAAAATAGCGGTGCATAGGGCGTTTCTCTTTTTTCAACACTCACGAAGAAAACCCCCAGGAATTTAAAACTAGTAGATCTACATCTTCGAAAGTGCTTTTAAGCATTTTTAAGCGATTATCTTTGGAAAATAAAGCGTACGAATAGATCCACGCCTATCTTAGTAGATTTGTATCTTCGAAAGCGTTTTTAAGCTCTTATATTTGGAAAATAAAATGTGTGGATAGATCCACGTCTATTTCAGTAGATCTACATCTTCGAAATCATTTTTAATAAAACTCATGGATAGACCCATGTTCATTTCATGCATTTGTTGAAGGTTCCACACCTTGGATACGAATTACTTAAAATATCTATTCATCGGCATACCTTTTATCATGTTTACGCTTCTTTTTCAAACTACACGTGCTTGTGGTAAAGCTTGTGAAATAAACCTGGGTAGTCAAGAGATCCGATACCCCTGAAAATGGAAATAATAGCCGGATAATCTCTTTACGCCTCTGGGACCTGACTTCCAAGACTTTACTAACGGGTTCCCTGTGAATCGCCCCCTTTTTTGCATCTGATAACTTTTTCAGAAAATATCAAGAATGGAGAAGAACAAAGATACAGGAAAAACAAGGGCCTCGTCAAAATAAACTCCAAGGACAACACCAGTAATGACCAGGAGCAAGCAAAAGGGGGAAAATCTCAAAGCCGTAGAAAAAACGCAGAATGGAGCAGAAAGCTCGAGGCCTTTGGATGCCAGCGCTATTACAGCGTAAGCTCTAAAGGACACGGCTGCCAAGGCCATATCATTGAAAGCAGGGGCATCCAAGGGAGGGGCCTCCAAAGTGACTGCTGCCACCCAACCGCACGAACAACGAGAAGGGATGGCAGAGTCATGGATACGGCAACCTCTCTACAGAATGCCTCTCACTAATGAACGGAACGTTCCCCTCAAAGTCAATCAACCGCTCCTAATAACAAACCCACCCGTTCAACAACAATCGGAGCAGCTAAACTCACAGACAGATCCACCTGAACCCTTGATTCAAATCATCGACGAAGATCAGACGATAGCAGCTGGAGGGCAGACGCACGAAAGGACTCCTAATCAAGAATCAAATCACTCTGCCCAAATGAGGGTAGAGTTAGAAGAATTAAGGAGGAGTCAAAAGACATACGCGGATGCGGTAACTCTGTTGGCTCAGGAAAATCAGCAACTCAGAGAGAGAGCTACCCATAACGTGGAAATTTCTGCCCTGCGCGACGAGGCCAGCTCGAGGGCACCAAGACAGAATCAAGATCGAAGGATAGTAGTGGCCAACATACCAGAACCATTGAACCAAAGAGACGTGAGAGGAAGTCGAAGATCCGATCCAGATTACAACCCTCACAAATCTGACTACTTCGACAGCGATACCTTCGGGATTGAACGACCTTCTGTTAAGGAAAAACATCAGCGTGCAATGGAAGATCTCCGTTCCGAGATGAGGGCGGAGATCAAACAAATAAAATCTAGACAAGGAGGAGGAAGATTGGAGAAAGTGATGAAGGAGGAAAGCACTACCCCCCTAACGCAACTCTTGGCCAAAGCTCTCATCCCTCAGAAATGTCCAGTTCCGTCTTTCGAATGCTACGATGGATCTAGTGATCCCGCTGCCCATCTTCGTTATTATAATCGAATGATGGCACGATGGGATTATGACGATGTCGTATTATGCAGATACTTCCCTTCGAGCTTAAAGAGATCCGCGCTCTCCTGGTTCGACAATTTGCCTCCGAATTCCATCAATTCATACGAACAACTTACTGAGAGGTTCTTGACAACTTACATGTACAACAAAGTTGTAAACACCGGAATGGACAAGCTCTTCTCACTAGCAGTCAAGTGCAAGGAAACTATCAGAGAATACACAGATTGGTGGCACAAAATCTGTCAGGCCATCGGAAACGTGGACCCCGTGGTCAGCGTAAACTGCTACAAGTGGGGGCTTGACAGGATGAGCCCCCTATTCGTCGAGATCCACGGTACCGTCCCTGCTACGTAAGGATACCTTCGAGTAATCATAGAAAATCATGCCAGACTAGAAGAAATCCAACGAGAAAATCCCAGATCTCAGACCCAGCGTCCATCGCGCACAAACTCCGCGGAACAATCCAGCGGATCAAAAAGGGGCAACTCAGGTGAGCGGCCTAACGACGATAGAAGGGATCGCAGGGAAGATCGACGCGGGGATGTCCAAAAATTTGAAGACCAAGTTTACAAAAATATGAATGCCAGCTACGCACACATCTTGAGAGAAATCAAGGGCCGCGAGAACCTCGACTGGCCGTGGTTTAAGGGGAAGCAGCCTCCGAGATCAAAAAAATCCAAGGAATTCTGTGAATATCATTGTTTCAATGGTCACCTGATAGAGAAATGCAAGAATCTAAAGATGATGATTCAAAAGTTAGTAGACGCAGGAGACCTCAAGCAGTATGTGCAAAAGACTAGCGATGAAGATAAGGCTAAACGAAGCAAGCAGGCCCAGCTTCCTAAAGGCAACCACACCCTTAACACCATCTCATGTTCTGATCCCGCGGGACCATCCCTAACGGCTCAGATAGGTAAGAGACTGAGGAAACAGTTCGAAGAGTATTGTGAACTATAAAAAATCGATGGGGGAAGAAGTGGACGAGCACGAACAATGGATGGACGCGCCCATAATCTTCGATACTGACGATGTAGAAGAAGATATGGATGAACATAACAATCCCCTGGTCCTCACGCTATCAATTGCAGGATGTAATATCAAGAAAATCCTCATCGATGGGGGAAGCTCCATTAACGTTCTATTCTACGATACATTCAAACGAATGGAACTCAATGATGAGAAACTGTTGTCCTCATACTACAGTATCTACGGATTCAATGGAGCAGCCACGAATCCCTTATGGGATATCGTCTTGCAAGTAGACGCAGGGCCAATGAAGGTTGACACACGGTTCAGTGTGGTAGACGCACCCTCACCATACAATGCCATAATCGGCCGAACATGGGTACATAAACTCAAGGGAGTGGCTGATACCTACCACCAGTACCTTAGGTACCCAACTCTCCAGGGGGTAATGGAGATAAAAGGAGACCAAGTCACAGCACGTGAGTGTCAAATTTTGCAGAACAAACTCAACAACGAACAAGATGAGGAGCGAAAAAATCTAAGATCCCGAAATAAGGAAGCCGTGAAAGAAAAATCCATCGACGCCTACCTAGAATATATCTCCGGAAGAAGCCTTTCAAAGGAAAATACGATTGGGAATACGGAGACGAGCACCTCGGCCACCAAAGAAGGCGAGGGGCCTATCAAACAACAATCAAATAATATTCCTCTCCTATGGGAATCAAAACCCACGTTTATACCTGCAGAAGAGGTAAAAGAAATAAATATAGGAACTGAAGGAGAACCTAGGATGATCAGGATCAGAACTCTGATGGATAAGGAGCGTGAAGCATCCTTAATAAAATTGCTCAAGGATTACGCATATGTCTTCGCATGGAAACTAGGGGACATGCCAGGAATCGACCCAAAGACAATCCATCATGAGCTTCGCATAAAGCCAGGTACACCACCTTTCAGGCAGAAGTTGCGAAAAGAAGCACCAGAATACCACAGAGTCGTCGAAATGGAGCTTCATAAGCTACTAGAAGCTGGATTCATCAAAGAAGTCAAATATCCAACATGGATTTCAAACATGGTCATTGTACCTAAAAAGAGCGGCGGGGTAATAATTTGCATCGATTTCACCAACCTCAATAAAGCGTGACCTAAGGATAGCTACCCTTTACCAAGCATCGCAGTTGAAGGATACGAATAGATGTCATTAATTGAAGGATACTCTGGGTACAACCAAGTATTCTTGTCGGAAGAATATCAACAGAACACTGCGTTCTACACCCCATATGGCCTCTACTGCTACGTGAGGATGCCCTTCGGGCTCCGAAACGCAGGGGCAACATACCAAAGGATGGTGGAAGCTATCTTCAAGCCATGGATTGGGAATACTTTGGAAGTTTATGTGGATGGCATGCTAGTCAAAAGCAATCTACGAAAGGATCACCACCAAGATCTGGAGAATATCTTTCAGGCAATGAGGGAACATAGCATGAAAGTAAACCCAGAGAAATGAAATTTCGGCGTCACTTCAGGAAAATTCCTTGGATACCTTGTAACAAAAAGGGGTATCGAAGTGGACCATGCCAAAATTCAGGCCATTGCAGAAATGTCATCTCCAAGGAACCTGAAAGAAGTCCAAAGACTCAATGGCTCTTTAGCAGCACTGGGGAGGTTTCTTTCCAGATCTTCAGACAGATGCAAGCCCTTTTTAACATCCTTAAAAAAGGGAGCAAGTTTGAATGGACAGCAGAGTGCGAAGAAGCCTTCAAAGAAGTCAAGGAATACCTTGCTGGAATTCCCATCTTGCAAAAACCCAATCTCGATGAGGTTTTGGCCTTGTACATAGCAGCAACGGAGGATGCAGTCAGCGCGGTGTTGGTTAAAACCAACACGAAGATAGAACATCCCATTTACTACATCAGTAAAACTCTCAACGCAGTAGAGAGGAATTACACAAGAATCGAACAACACATCTTGGCATTAGTATGGGCCACCCAAAAGCTAAGGACCTACTTCCTGACCCACTATATTCGCGTTCCGTGCAAAGCCCCGCTAGAGGCGGTCCTTAAAAGCACATGAAAGACATGGAGGATTGCAAAATGGAACACTCATCTCGACCAATACAACATCATACATGAGCTCCAACATTCCCAGAAGTCTCAAGTTCTAGCAGACTTCCTGGAAGATATACTACTGGACAACGATGAAGAAATCTTCTTCGATGGATTTTACACAGCGGGAGTACCAGAGGGAAACGGAAGCAAAGATCCCATAGATGTCCTCGAACCAGCAAACCAAAGACAATGGTAAATCTTCATGGATGGATCGAAGAACAAAGAGGGGGCCGGCATTGGCATCGTAATCACTACTCCCAAGGGGGACAGAATCATACATGCCTTCAGAATAGAGTTCAAAGGGGACACCAACAACATCGTCGAATACGAAGTTGTCGTACATGCTCTACGTCTAATGATAGAAATGGGTATAATGATATGAATCAATAATGTTGTAGAAAGTGGTAGTAAGGTTGTCGTTCACTCGGACTTGTTGAGATTGATTTTAAGAATAAACTAAAATAAGATAAAAATATATACAAAATTTTGTCACAAGATGAAGAGATGACTGGGACTCGGGATTCCACCAATTCTCACATTCATGCGGTTCAACTATTAATTCCATACAATTAAGGATCAAAAAATGACAAACATCGACTCTAAATCTTTGCCAAGGTAGATTTCATGATGAATTATATGTAAATCACAAGCATGACACATCTAAAGTACCTAAGACTAAGCATGCGACATCTAACGAAATCACAAATAATCAAGACAAATCATATGTACATCAATTATAATAGTGCAAATAGTCATAAAGGAATTAAATAGAATTACCACATGGGTGAAAAACAGCTTCCTCCGTCTTCCCAGTGATGGGTTATAGCTCTGCATAGTGAAAACACACTCAAAGGAATTTTTCATTGCTCAAAAAGGTGTTTGCAAAGAGAAAAGGTATAAAGCAGTGTGCTTGTAACAATTATAATTGTTACAAAAAACATTGTTATAGAGAAACACTACAGACTGTTGCGAATTCGAAATAAATGTTACAGAAATTGTTACAAAGATAATTGAATTTGAAACTTTAGGTAACGGTTTCTGCGACTGTTTATATGTGTTTTTTTGTGTTCTTCCTTTTCTTCTTCAGTGCAGCAATGGTGATTGGATGCAACTCGATTCTAAGCACTCTGTTCTTCTCCCCAATCTCTCCATCACCTTTATCCGAATCCCACAATACCTTTTATACTCAATAGAGACATCCAAACTTCGAGTAAATGCCAAAATATCCTCTCTTTACTCTCACGGGAAATATCGAATTTGTTCCCCTGTTTATCTCTTCCACGAGTGTCAAAACTCCTTAATTATCTCCTCCACATTCCTATTACGGTTCAGAACTTACCAAACATGTGCAGTACACGTCTAAATCTTGTGCAATCCCGTGATAATTTCTTCCAAGAATAAACTCCCATGTTTTGTCCCAAGTCAAGCCACACTCCTATTCTTTCGAATCTTAACCACTCAACACCCATTATAGTAATAACTGGCTGGTATCAATCAAAAGATGACAACAAATAAACGAGAATCTCGCCAGTAGTCAATCCAGCAAAATCTGCATCTTTAGTCACTTCCTGTTCGACCAAATATTCCTTTTTTATTCAAACCAACCGAGTTATTGGCCCTATTTTGACTTAACAGGCTCATACGAAGCAAAATTCACGAGAAAGTTGCATAAAATCACGTCCAAAATCATCCTAGAAGATCTTCGCAGAACTCAAAATTCAAACGCAAATTTCCCGCCAAAACTGTTCTTCACGAAGTGGAAGAAAGACAGCCCTTAAGCAACAGTTAGGTGTTGAAAGCAGATGGGGTGTCCTGAGGTGTGAATAAAAGATGGGTGCCACTTAGTAATTGGGTTACCCCTTATCCAAAGTGGGAGTCCGAATAGCGAATGTCCTCTGGGGGTGTTCCGATCAACTTTTCGAGCCAAATTTTCCAACAATATTTATTTCCAAAAAATACCTACAAACACACAAAACACCATAATAAGGACAAAAACGAGTACTAACAATACGAAACATTGAGGACAAATTAGACACATAAATGCGTCTATCATATAACAGATGTGCGCTTGACCAGTGACTCACAACTGGTCATCCGGAAAATAGAACTAGAATATAACGTGTATGATGAAACCTTGTCATCATACATGACTTTAGTCCAGAAATTGGCACATCAAATACCAAACATAAAATTCCGGCACTTAAGCAGAAAGGAGCTCAGGCACACAGATGCCTTGGCATATATCTCATCTATGTTGAAAAATGAAGATGTAGGAACTATCAAAATCACCAGGATCTACGAACCCTCAGTCTTCCTCCAAGCACTCTGCGCTACAAGCCAAAAGAACAACGCGGAAGAGGGCGTAGTAGAAGATGATATAGGAGAATACATCGCGGATGACTTTCAAGAGGATGACATCATGACAAGAGCAGATGAGGATGAAGATTTCAGCAAAGAAGAATATTGGAGGCACGATATCCACCACTTTCTCAAGGAAGGAACACTGCCACAGACCTAAAGCAGGCCAGAGAAGTACAATCAAAAGCAGGAAGGTACGACTTGAGGGGTGGGATTTTATACAAAAAATCTTTTCTCGGACCTTTGCTACGCTGCCTATACAGAACAGAAGGTCACCTGGTGCTAAAGGATATTCATCGAGGGGACGCAGGAAATCACAGCGGAATGAGATCACTGGCCTACAAGGCAAAGACCCAATGGTATTACTGGGCAACGATGATACGAGATGCTGCACAAATTTCAAGAAGATGTGAAGAATGTCAGCGATTCGCTAGAAGAATCCACGCACCAGCAACGATGCTAAACTCAGTAGATAGTCCTTGACCATTCTCAAAATGGGGCATAGATATTGTGGGACCCTTGATTGAAGGATCAAGGAAAAGGAGATTTTTGATAGTGGCCATAGACTATTTCAGTAAATGGGTAGAAGCTAAAGCTCTTGCTAGAATTCGCGACTCAGATGTCTTCACATTAATTTTTCAGAATATAATCTGCAGGTTCGGAATTCCAGCAAAGATTGTCTCTGACAATGGGAAGCAGCTACAGGGAAAGAACATCGATTTACTATTTGATACTTTCAAAATCAGGAAGAATAAATCGACACCAATATACCCGCAAAGCAATGGTCAAGCAGAAGCCACAAACAAAACCCTCGCCCTCATTCTAAAAAAATAATTAGACGAGAATAAGGGACGATGGTGTGAACAATTACATAACGTCTTATGGGCGTACCGAACAACTCGAAGATCGGCCACAAGAGAATCTCCCTTTCTGCTCACCTCCGGAGCCGAAGCTATCATCCCCACATAGATCATCATGACAACCACAAAGACGAAAGCATGGGAAAATAACCTCACAGCGGACATGATGTTGGAAAGACTCGACGATCTCGAAGAAAGAAGAGAAGCGGCGTTACAAAAAATAGAGAATTATCAAAGGAAATTAGCAAGGGAGTACAATAAAAAGGTTAAACTTAGAAATTTCGTAGAAGGACAATATGTGCTGAGAACCATACCCCAATACCAACGAGAAAAGAAGTGGGGAAAATTGACACCAACATGGGGAGGACCTTTTGTCATACAATATATCGCAGGAAACAGATCCTGCTACCTGCGCAACCTAAAAGGGGAAGTCCTCCGCCATCCATGGAACGCTAAATATCTCAAGCCATACCATCCATAGATAGCAACGCAATTTTGCAACTGCGTGAAGAGTACCAGAAGAAGAAGACGATGCACCTAATCGATATGTTTCTATCTCTGGACGAGGAATAACAGACCTCACCAGATCAATCAAATAAACTTTTTTGCGAAAATTCGTGGATAGCAACTAGCCCAATATTGGGGGGCAGCGTATTAGCAGAATGAATACTTGTAAATACACCTATAAATATGCTACAAAAACGACGTACCAATATTGGAAAGATCTCTCAGGAATCCCCTATCAGCGTCTATAAGTGTAAGACCATGGGGAAGACATCCAGCAGAAAGAGATCTCCAACTAATTCTAAGTCAGTGGGTCGACGGAATGGGGACATGTAAATATTTTCACCCCATATCCTAGAACGCTGCATCGACCCCCACCGTCTGGGAATCCTCTGGCCAAGGATTAGCCAACGGGGTGATAGGTCTCAAGACGATCACGAAGGTACATACCTTCGACATCGCACTCAAACACTTCGTTCTTTATTTTCACTACCTCATTTGGTTAACTAAAAAACGCAGCTAAAATAAGGACGCGGGAAAACATAGCCAATAAACGATGATTTATTCCATGAAAGTTGATTACAAGTTCGACAAAATAAGAAAAAGAAGAAGAAAATCAACAGATACCACAAAAACTCTATAATCAACAAAGATCAACTTTTTATAACTAGCAGAAAGGAACTACTTGGATAATCCAGCTCCACCAGCGGGGTCTTCCCTCTGCGACGAAGGTACGCTCCCACCAGAAGAAGGCCCCGAAGAACTGGATAGGGCTGGAGGTTTAGGACGACGGGGATATTCCTTGACAAGGCCATGCTCGGTCCTGAGGTCATGCTCTATCTTGGCCAAAAACTTATTCGTCTCCTCGGCTAGTTGACAACGAGCCTTGTATGTGATGACGGTGTTTTGCATTTCGGCCTGAGATAACAGAGTGGACAGACGACTCACTTCCGATGAGGCCAAGTGAGCTGCTTGTTCATGAGACGTAGCCAAACCCTGGAAATGCGAGGTCTGACCCTCTTGGTGCGCCAAGGCAGTTTGATCCTTCCCTAGCTTAGATTGATCTTTGTCAAGTTTCTAATTTGCAGCGAGAAGCTGTCCCTGGAGCTCTGAAAAAGAAAATGAAGAATTAGGACTACGAAGTGAAAAATCACACGTGACAAGGCAAACATATACCTTCGACTCTAGTCGAAGCTATTTCACATTCATTAACAACCGCATCCCGGGTTTCTTCAAGAAAGTCAAACTCGTCGGAAATTTTCTTATAATCCGTTCAAAGAGTGGAAAGAGCAAACTGAGTAGCATCTAACTCTACATGCTTCATTGAATCTAAATGACGAAGATGGTTGACTTCATTATTTAGCTCCTCTATTCCTTTGTTAAATCGGTACATGTTAACTTCAAGATTTCTCTCAGACTCGGCCTGACGAGCTACGTCAGCCTCAGACGCGACCAAATCCTTACTTAGGGCACTGACCTCGGCCCTAGAATCGTCCCTTTCCTTAGCAAGACGCTCCATATATTCTCTTACTTAGGAATCATGAGAGGAACGCGCCTGCCGTAGCTCTTCCTCTAGAAGATTCATCTTCACCGTTAGAGACGAAGCAAGTTCACGTGCTTCACGAAGATTGTCACGCGTCCACAACAAAGTTCCATTAAAAAGACGACGGTCTGCCTTATACTTATTTTTCATATTAACTATCTGAGCATGCCTCAGACGCCATACCTCGGCCTTGGCGTCCCATCTCTCGGCCTCACTCTTAATTTTCTCTACTAGCTCGGCAATACGGGCCTTCTGTCGTTCTCTCTCATTATGAAGCCATATCAACTCCGGGACTCCACCCACTGAAGATAGGGTGGGGATACTCATACAGAACACTAATTTCTAGAAGATGACGACATTAAATAAGAATAAAGGAAGCAAACTTGTGAAAGACGAAGCATTTTTTTGAACCGCCTCCAACTCGCTGCGCACCATAGCAAGCTCCAGACGGAGCCTTTCTTCTTCGTTTCCCAACTGTTCCTTCACTTTAAGATGGTTTTTCAACTCTCTTATCTCCTTATCCCTGGCAGAGATAACCGCCTCAGCTAGCTCCTCTTCTCTATGGCGCAGCTTACCCTCTGACTTAAGAGACTTGGCCTTAAAAAATTGGTACAAGTTGTGGTTGCAGTACTCGCTCCTCATTATCTACGTTCAAGAAAAGAAAACACCACGTTAAAGAACAATAATAGTACCCACATAAAAAGTGAACATGAAAAACACGACGTACCTCTAGCATCCGCTGCTGAGGATAACCATACTGATACCCATCATCTATGGCCATCATATCAACAACGTCGGCTGGAGGATCAACCACCAGGGTAGCCTCCAGTGACCTCAGATTCTTGTCCCATACCTCCGCAACCTGATCTTAGGAGGATAACTGCATCTTCCGACGAGTGTAGGCATCGGAATTCTTCTCCCCAGCAACTATGGGAGCAGGGTTCGGAACAAACATCAAATTTTTCTTCTTCAGCCAAGAAAGAACATCATCGTCACCCTCCAGTATCAGGGATTGCGGGAAATCATCCGAAGGGGACCCGGTAGAACATTCCCCAACAGCAGGAACTTTTCCAGCTGCTGCCTTCTCACCTGCTCCCTCCCCCTCGTTAACAAAAGTCCCAGCCAATCATCCCATTCGTTAATCGCGCGACACGAAGCTTTCCCCTTGCCAGAGGTATCCAGTACATCCCAATTATCATTTGGGGAAAGCAAAGAAAACTCCTCAGCAAGACCCATGGCAGCATTCGCATCGAAGGTCTCCCCTGCAAAATAGAATCGACCAAAAGAGAAATCTTGGACAGTCTTGTCCCCACCACCATCACCAGCAGCGGTAATATTTTCAACATCATTACCACTAGGGGTACCCTTCGTACCATGAACATCACCACCATCTTCGTGGGTAGGAGAAGAAGTTTTAGTACGTTCCTCTCCATCGGAAATGTCCTCATCTTCCTTAAAGTCTTCGTTAGCAGGACTGGTAACCTCCTCTTGAACCTCTGCCTCATCAACAACGACAGTGGAAGATCGCTTGGGACCGATCCTTCTTTTCTTTGTACCCTACAGAATAACAAGGGAAGCAAATCAACTTTATTTTACTTCGCTCAAAAGTATTCTTTAACACAAGGAAAAAAGGGGCAAATATAGGTAGGATCCGAACCTTTGCAGTCGCAGTACTCTTCGGAGGAACATCATCATAACTTTCTTCTTCATCGCCATCGACGACATCGAGGGCATGAGGGAAATTCATACCCTCGAAATTCAGACGCCAAGGGAAGATATCTCCATAACAAACAAGTTCAACCTCACGAGGAAGGTTATCAGTAGTAGGACGCCATCCTGGGGACCAGGAATCCAACCCCAAGCCCACTGACCAATAATCTCAATAACGGTGGCATGCCACTCGTAGTCATGGTCACGTTTAATCCTCTCACGTGGAGGGAAAATCTTCTTGTTAGCAGACCCTTCAGTACCAGGAACGTACTTCAACTTGGGATCGCTCACCTCACTTAAAAGACGAACCTCGCCATGGGAAGCAGCAATATTACGAAGACCCACACTCCACGGCTTACGGTACCTACTATTGATATAATCCCCGAAGGAATTATTAAAATTATGGGGAGTATACCTTTCCTTGTCAGAAGGATCGGGGACATAGCAAGTCATCATCGTTTCTCCTTTGCTCCGAAGATAGCACTCTTTCAGAGCGCGGAGATAATTCCCAGTCAACTGTGACATAGAACGACTGTGGGTATTTGTAAAAGAACCCTCACAACCAGCCAATACATCATAGTAAAAAGAATCACCTGACTTATACAAAGGCAATATAAGACCCGCCTCGAAATCCCCCACGATAGTCAATAGATGAAACTCATCAAATTGATATCTCGAGATAAGATCGTAAGTAATATCATCACCGAGAGCATAAAAACGGACCTCAAAAGCTTGAAGTTCATGCTTTTCCTTGAACATCTCCAGGTCAATGTGCTTGAAAGTAACATTTTTCTTACCAACCGAGACGCTTCGTATAATCGGTGTAGCGTCTTCCTCATCAGAAGGGTCTAGCATGGAGTCTTTCGAAGGGCTCGTATCTAGGGCTTTCCTTTTTAAAGGAATATTCTTAGGCGGTTCAATCTTTGAGGCAGTACCCTTGACAGACTTTCCTCTGGAAGGGATCACTGGAGGAGGAGGTAGAGGACTCTGCTGAGGCATCAGAGGAGCCATGGAACGAAGGGGCGGAACATCCAAAGCTTCGTCTCGAGGAATAGCCTGCGTATTCTTAGACTCATCACGCAAGCGGAAATAAGCGCGGGTAGTAGCATACCTAGTGCCAGGAGGATCCCTCGGGGGATCTCCTTTCTTGGAAGATGAATGTCTATGACCCGAAGAGGACGAGACCCTTTGAGAACGAAGATCAGCCTGCGAAACCCTAGAACCTCCAAGCGGAGATATATTCGGGTCTCTACGCGGAGGAGATCTGGGAGGACTAGACGGAGGGGTCTGATAAGGAACCCGATGACGACCAGCCATGTCTGCGGGATATACAAACAAGTTTTAAGTTCCGCAAAGTAGCGAATAAAGATCAAAAAACTAAATTTCATAGAGTTCAACATAGAGGAAGAATAAAAACTCTAGCTGACTTACGTCGCCAGGAAAACTTTCTCAACCATAAACTCATAACCTTTGTGACGAAGAACAGAGGAAAGAACACAATAGCAGAAATGGAGCTAATAACCAGAATCAAAACCAAAGATCAACCTCTTACCTACGTCAAGAGCTTCAAGCGACGGGAGAACGTGGCCGAAAAACAACGAACATAAGCAGCAGCAGACGAACCCAGAAATTCAATGACGGGTCGTATTCAAAACAAATGCAGCAGCACGTAGCAGTAGCAGCAGCAGTTAATGGTATCCAAACAAAATTGAGGAATGAAGATTTCAGGAGGAAAGAATGAAGGATCGACAGAGAATGAAATTTATTTCACATTCTATTCTCTCCTTTTAAACATCAAAGAAGAGTGAAACCGTCCCTTCACCCAAGGAGGAGTTATTGCAAGAAGTTATTGCATAATGGGAAACGTGCCCTGAAATTTAGGGGAAGTTAATGAAGGAGTGGGGAGAGAATATGCGACGGTTTTCCTCCAACTTCAACTGACGCCTTAAGTTAGAAGAAAATGGGAAAATTGTAGGCACATATTTTCACCCCCTCGCCACGTGCCCTCGGTCAAACACGTGGGAGACATGTGACGTGGAGCATCAAGAAGTGATGCCACGTGCATATAGCCAAGAGACGTGTATAATCAGGAGAGGACCCTCATCTAGCAGATCCAACGGCCCCAAGACAAGGAGTATCGAGATAAATCATTTCCACGAAGCACTAAATACACCCTCAGACTTGCTTTATCCTATCTCGAGAGAGATCTCAGATCGACGGATATGACCAAATTAACTGACACGGATATGACAAAGGCAGAAGACTGTGGGCTGGCGCGTGCAGATGACTCAACCACCCGCATTAAACACCCTGGGCAGTATACGTGTCAACCAACCAGAGGAAGACACGACCATAACCCTTCGGTAATAAGGAGGAAACGACGGGGGCATCGTGGAAGAGGAAGAGGTCCGCGTACTGGCACAAAGCACAAGGAGATAAGATTGAAACGTCTCCTATTAGCGGACCCCATGTCGAAACCCCTATAAATACCCCTCCTCACTAAGAGAGGAGGAGGTCGGTTGGAAAATAAAAGGAGATGAGAGATAATAGGAAGAGTAAGTAGTTTTCCTAATCCCGTTGCCTCAGTGAAAACTCCAAAGTCATTCGACTATACTTGTAATCAATCTACATATAATGAAACCCCTTTAACCCCGTGGATGTAGGCCTTAGTGCTAAACCACGTAAATATTCGTCTCATTTATATTTAGCATTTACATTCCGCACTCTATATTCAGTATTTTGCATGATAAGACTTATATTACCTTTCGGTCTTTATTTACTTTACTATACGAACATTATAGTGTTGTATACGAATAGACAAGGACGAGTCCGAAGACTCCGAGTCGATGAATCGGTATATTCACGTCGCTTTATGCATTATACACCCAGTCTGTGAATTTTAATATATGCAAACATTGTTTGTAAATACGTAGATGCCATCGTAATTTACGTGTTCACAATTATAAAGAATGTACGTAGGTTAGTTATCCCTTTAACGAGGGTATTTTCGATGCTGCCAAAATATTTTTCATTTAAGTGCGATGAACCCATGATTAAACAATCCATTGCGAGAATGGAGATAATACCAGTTTGGCAAAGAAATCACGATATCCCTCGACACTTTTGGGAAAAAAATAGGGCTTAGTAAGATTTCTAGTTTGATTGGAAAACCTTTAATGACTAATGAATGTACCTTAAACAAATTTAGACTCGCATATGCTAGAGTTTGATCTTATTGCACTCAATTTCTCTAGTCACATTTGTTTGATGATTGAAGATGTAAAATATTAATGGGTACCTCCAAAGTGTGTTAACTAACATTCTTTTGGACAATATTCAAGCAATTGCTTAGGGAAAAGGAAAATAATAACCTACATTGGACTTCAAAGAAGACTCAACAATCACATTACATATTATGGAAGTAGATAAGCTTGCAATTATGGACTAGAGATAAAGACGCAAGATGGTGAAGGAATGGATAAAATAGATAGCGGATTATTGTATATATAATTTGAGGCCGAAATACTGGCTCCAGAATGAAAGTTAGGTCAAAATCTTGAATTCTAGAGCTCCTGGCCCCCTTCCAATAGAAGGGTTATCAATCTACGGTAATACAAAACATAACCTATCACTCCTCCCCTCTCCTCCACTATAAATCTACTAAATCTAAAACTCTAAATCTACTAAATCTCTGATAAACCGATTAACCCTACTAAAACTCTAAAAAAAATGGTCAAGAAACGGCAAGATTTACAAACTGCTCCAACACCATCAGGTCCATCACCAAAACAGATGAAGCATGTCATAATCGCTATTCGCGTACAAAAAGAATCTGAGATGAACACCAACTCCGGATTCTATCATATATCAGCCAAGGTTGCTAATGGATCCAAACTTGGGTTTTTTTTCTCACTTTTTTTTTTTAATAAATCTTAGCGTGATTTTTGAATCTGTTGTTACTTGATCATGTTTTTTCATATGATTTGGTTCTTTTCGTAAAAAAAAAAAAAAAAAAACTGTTCCCTGAACTTAAAAGCCCTATTTATTTTTTTCCCATATGATCTGTGGTTACTAGATCACGTTTTATGAAATGATAAATGGTACTCCAGAAAAACGTTTTTGATGTTACTAGATCACGTTTTTTTTTTCCATATGATCTGTAGTAGATTTAATGTACCTATAACTACTTGGTCATGTATACGGCCCATAAAAACGTTCGCTTTGGAACCATATACCCATCTACTTGGTAGTCTTAATATCTTATCTCATATGACTTGATTCTTTTTTTTTAATGCTCCCTGTGTTTTTAGTGTTCCCTGCAAGTCAAGTGAAAATTCAAACCTGCACCAATCCTTCGACCCCATGATCTTTTGTTTGATTTTCTTAGACGATGACCAGTTAAGTCTAAATGATTTTTAACTTTATGTCCTGTTATGTTTTGTTTTTTACTGAGACTAGGATATTAAAAACACATCTATTCTTGATCGTCTACAAACAAGTTGTTCTTGGTCGTTTAACAAGTGTGGTTTTCTTAGCCGATGACCAGTTAAGTCTAAATGATTTTTAACTTTATGTCCTGTTATGTTTTGTTTTTTTACTGAGACTAGGATATTAAAAACACATCTATTCTTGATCGTCTACAAACAAGTTGTTCTTGTTTAACAAGTGTGGTTTTCCTGATTGTCTAAAAAGCGCTATTTTTGTAAATAATAGATATTGGTCAAGCTGGATGTATATATACTAAAAAGAAACAGAAGGTTTCACAAAGAAGGGCTCCAAACCAGCATCTGTTGATGGACGAGGGAGTACCATTGGAATCCATCTCAGACAGCAGTTCAAGTGAAGATGAGATGTTCAATGCCAATGGTGCAGTAGTTTGGCATCAAGAGAGGAGTAAAAATTCTCAGAGTGTAGTTAATTGTAAGTTTAGCATATGTTGTTCTTATTAAAGATTGTCCAGATGGTCTGATGAGGTTGTTAGATTTTAACGATGTATATCGGTAGAATAAGTTTAGGAAAAATATCAGAGCATTCAACTCTATGTTTTCTTTCAATTCAACAGGACTCTTATCGGCAACCTGCAGTCGAATTGCGAGTAAGAATCATTAGTCAGCGGCAGATGGATGCTAGGAAGTACAACTTACCAACGAGTTCTGAAGTGGCGTCTTTAATGTGCAAACCCCTACGTATGATGATGTGCACAGAGATACTACAGTTGAGCACGAGAAAAATAGTTACACTAGAATCAAAGAGATATACCCATGTTATATGCCAATGTAATTTCCTCTTATTTTCCCCTATGGTGAGGATGGAAACTGCGTATAGAAACTTGAAAACAAGAAGAGATGGTGTGTTGAGAAGCGGAAACATCTTACTATGAGACTGTATTACGCATTTTTGGTTAAAACAACGACAAGGTGAAGGTCAGACTTAAATACGCAGTGGTCGTTTGTTTCAACAGTATTGTGTTGATGCGTATGCATGTATTGAAAAGTGCCGACTTAAGTGGGTGAGTAAAACCCAAGAGCATATAAGAGATGACTTACACAGTAATATCGAAAGATTCACTACTCAAGGGAGATGCATCTATAAAAAGAAGGAAACAGGGTTGTATTTCCATCGTCATTTACAGGAGGACCAAGGTTTATGATGCACCATAAATATTCACATTTTATAACATTCACTTGCAATCCAAAATGGAAGGAAATTTTATGGCTCTAGATTTGATACCAGGTCAGGGACCGAGGATAGGCCGGATATTGTTGCTAGAGTATTTAGGATGAAACTAAAGCATTTGATGGAGGTATTGCCTATGTATTTTAGTTTTTCTATATACCATGTTGTTTAGTTTGGTTCTAATTTAATATTATGGTTTCTACAGCCGTCTACACTATTGAATTTCACGATGGATACAAAGCTGTTGTCAACTACATACTGCATGGACCCTATGGAGTATTAATAGAGGGTTCACAGTTCATGAGAGAAAAGATGTGTTCAAAACAATACTCAAAAGATTTCAGATGCAACGCTAATGCTGACAAATATGGTTATGCAGTTTACGGAAGACTCGATAATGATGGTGCAAATAAGGAATCTTGATTACTTCTAAGATATGTGCAATTGTCACCGAAGAATGAATGACATTGTTGACCAAATAAATGATTACGTGGAGTCTACGCTTCCAGGTGAATAACACATTTTTCTAAGTTCGGATTCAATTAGCTTATAGTCGGATGATTTCGAGAATGCAAAATTGTTATACAACCATAAATATTTTAATGCTCAAGAACTATCAGGAGTCCCTAATCATCTGCTTCTATTGAAGCTTAATCTAACAATAATGTTTACAAAAAAATATAAATCGAACTATCCAAGTGCTGGCTATGCAATGGTACAACGACTGATTGTTGCCAAGTTCTGCGCAAGAACTATTCAAGTTCGGATTATGACCGGAAGTGGTGCGGTAAGACTTAAGAGTGCTTGCGTCAAAAAAAAAATAGTAAGACAACCAACAGAAACACACATTCCTTTTATCCCGAGAAGAGTGTAGTTTCCTATTAAAGTATGTTTGTCGATGACAATAAAAAAGACCCAGGGTCAGAGCCTCCACAATACAGAGATCTACCTTCCGAACCCAATTTTCTGGCATGGATAACTCTTTGCAATATCAAGAACGTCTAGCCGATGTGGATTGAAAATTCTAATTGATAAAGTGAAGATTGTCATACCTGAAGGATATACTCAAAATGTGGTGTACGGGAAAATATCCATAAAATTTGCACCAGGTCAGTAATCTCTTTCACGGTTTCACCTAATCCACTACTACTTTCTCTGCACCCTTATATATAATGATATATGTTAAGGTTAGGGATATACTCAATAGTTACTTTTAATTTTTCCAATACAGAAACAAAAAATACATGTAATGCAGAAAGCTAATTTGATGGCAGTCACTTGGGAGATGATCAAGAGAGGGATGAAGAAATCCTACAATATTCAACATAAGTCAAAACGAGTCAAAACGAAGATGAGCGTGAGGAGTCTAATGACGAAATGACATTAATGTTGGCCGAAGTTAGTGATGACGAAATCTCAACATTTATCGAAGATAGTGAGAAATTTTTTGATGGGGGCGTTTTTTGAAAGGGGCATGGGGGATCAATGATATGTTGACACATGCACGTGATATTAATGAATTATGTTTCCAAAAATATATAAAAAATATATTTTTGGAGAGAATTTGTTTTTTCATAATTGGTGTTGGTATTTTTAGAAACATAATCCATTAATATCAAGTGCATGTGTTATCAAGTGCATGTGTCAACATATCATTGATCCCCATACCCCCTTCAAAAAACGCCCCCATCAAATATTTTGTCATAGATAGTGGTAGTGGAAATGAAGGTAACGAGGATGATGACGATGAATAAGGGTCAATAGATGGAGATTGGACATCATCGTGCTAGAAAGTGATCATTTCTCATAGGATTGGATTTTAACAGTTTAATATTGTAGTTTTTTATTTGTTGTTATTGCATTTTTTTCTTCCTTGGATTTGGTATGAATAGAGAGTATAACAACTGCTCGAATACATCTGTTCATTCTTTCGTTTAAAAGTGCAGTACAAGTCATTCATATAGCACAAGTGTAACCAGTAAATCCCTTATAAGTTATAACTAACGAATGAGACTGGATTGGCATGGACACTCAAAGGAAATATACTATCTCTGATTAACCTTCACAATCTTAGGCAAAGAATACCCCGCGTATCTAAGGTTTTAAAAGTGAAACATTGAACTAAAATTTGATCACTTAATGGGAAAGAGGTTGTGAATTATGTAGCATTCATTAACTGAACTGAAGACTGGCAAAAGATTGGGCCTTTTGTTTATCTGGATTTTGTCCGATATGCTAATATTATGCGATCTCTGCATTTTAAGCTCAGACAATAATCCAACGATTAACTGGAACCAAATTTTCAGCTGCTAATACTATGCGGTACATATATAAATGCATGCAAGTAGATATTACATTTTGACACTATAAGAAATCCGTCTCTACATTTTTAGTGCAGATAATAATTCAGTTAACTTAATCCCGTGCAACGCCCGGGCAAGACACTAGTATATATAGTTTCAGGAGAAAATACTATGTTCTGGTTAAAAGCTGTATCAAGCTCAAATTCTAGAGCTTCTGGCCCCACCAAGAATGTTTCAACCAACTAAAAGCTTACTCTTTTTCACACCACCAACCATAGTTTTTACGCCCCAACTCTCCTATCCCTACGACTTTCAAATACATCCCCTTCTCTCTCATCCCTACGACTTTCAAATATTATCTGTATAATTCCCTCTACTACTACCACCATTTAACAACAAATCCATCTCATAATCAACAAATCTATTTTATCTCTGATGGTTAAACCCTAATCTGATGTGTCGACGAACTCTGAGACCCCATCTCATATTTTTCTGCTTTGTCGGCTTTCAACCCCACCAGAGAAGATATAAATCAATTGGGTTTCTTATTTCCCCGTTTCTGTTGCGTATGGGTTGTGTGCGGGTCACCCACGACTTTGGTTTAAACTTTTAAGAAACCCTAATACATATTCTTCCATGCTTATACGCTTTCTACAACCTTTTCTTCTCTTTTTTCTGTGTTTTACCTTATCTAAAGTGGATCATAGAGGATTCAGTCTTCTCATCTAAGTTATCTTAGAGATTACTACTCTCTGGAAAATATTTTATCTCTTTTGTTTTACTTTTTCCTTTCTTGGCCGCCTCTTCTACTGTCCGTTTCTTTTACTCATTCAAGATTAGATGATTATGCTAATAAGGTTTTTCTTTTGCAGGATAAGATAATCATCTGCGATTCAATTTTTGAAGATCACAAAATGGTTTGATTTTGAATCACTTTACATCTGATGTTAAGGTCTTGGAATAAATACAAATCAACAAGACAAGATGATTTGCAGAAAGTCATTTGATTTTTATTTTCGGTAGATTTGTTAGATAAATGTATATTAGGGTTTTGAAATTTGAATACAAATCAACAAGATAAGATGATTTGCAGGAAGTCAATCTATTTTTATTTACATTATTTTCCGTAGATATATGTCAAGTAGGTGAGTGTAGATGGATAAGCATTGTTGTTTGTTTGTACTTTGTTGCTATGTATGTTAGTTAATTTACAAGAGAGAAAACGTTTGTTGTCTGTAAAGAATGGATATCTACTGATGGTCCTTGACCATTCCATTACCAGGCCTCAAATATCCCGTCATCAACTTCAGCAGAGTACTCTTCCCAGCTCCATTGGGTCCACAAGTGCAATTCTCGAGTCCAGATCCACACACTCCAAATTCGATGTTCTAATAAAAACTGGTGTGCTAAATCTTCTGCGGTCTGTAAACGCAACTAATCTCTTCAGGTTTTTTTCTTTCTTTTTAATTTTATATAATCCCGTTCCTTCTATTCATGATATCCGTGATGTTATATCATTAAGTATAGAGTGATGGTGCATGGTGATGGACTATCTAAAATTTAAAGCCAATATAATGGTGGTTATTATGTGAGTCGGCTTATTCTATTGCATATGAATTTTAATTGTTTTTGAAATTATGTGTTTTAGTGCTTTTATAGGAAAAAGTGGATGAAGTTAACATCAAAGATCCCGAAGGTAACATCAGCAGGAACGACACCACTATTTCAATAATATATTGACGGTATGTGTCTTATCTATTTTTACGGAACCTTGGGAAAACAAGTTGTGGGTTTGATACTTTGGAAATTCAAAACTTCTTTCTTTGCATTGATTCTTTCTATTTCCTTAACAAAATCACATGAGTAGGTTAGATGGGCCTGTCAACAAAGAAACATTGCGCCCCCTTGCTGGATGAGACATTATTGCAGGGGTTCACTAATTTTTATTTTATTTTGTGTGCTAAGTTCAGCTAACAGTCTTCTTAATAATTCAGGAAGATATTCTCTTGGTTATTGGATGGGGTACATCAGTAAAAGGCTGGGGTACATCAGTAAATAAAAGTTGTTGTAGTAAGGAGGAATGCTTGCATAATCCATATGGGGGCACAAAGGCATCTGACCTTTTCCATTACGGCATCTTTCTAAAGCCGCTATTCCGTTTTAGGAATTGCACCTTATGGATATGTTTTGGTTGTCCTGGCTTATATTCTTGAGAAAGATGATTTACAAAAACGCATTTAGTACTACTGCTCCATTGTGCCGGGTAATTTTTTATCACATTCATGTATTTAAATTTCTATAGATTTATGCATAAGCACTTGAATGCTAATATGTCAACATTGATATGCCGTTCTTTCCGTGTTTATTAGGGGAATGCACAGAGACCGGAAGTACGCAGTCACATGCTCTTCCAGTACATGATTTTGAGCATGACATGGCAAAGGTTTATCCTCAAGCTTTAAGGATAATTAAACTTAAGGTGTTTGATTATTTAAATATTTTTTTTGGCTTCTTTATCTGTAAGCAAATCTTCTTGGTTCTACTTCTAATCTTTATCAATTTAATAGTTACAGGACATTAGTGCAATAAGTGTTGCTTGGGTCTAATGATGGATAATTTTTGCGGATACATTTCAATCTATTATCTTCATATTAAAACCTACTTAAATTGGAAATGGTATCTGCTGTCTTAGATCAAATGGAGGAGCACTTGGTTTTGAACCATGTAATTGTGGGTTCAACTCCCACAGATGGAATTGTTATTTGAATATGCTAAAATCTTGCATGCTTCTGCTGGAAAAAATAATGATTTGGTTATTTGACACAAAATGAGATTCCTGCAGTGTATGGAGTTGGACGAGGCTGGAGCTGGCATCTTTCTTAAGAGATTGCTGGAGTCTATATCGCTCTTTTAGAATGACATTTATTCTCTCCTGATGGGTGTAAAATTTTCCAATGACATTTATTCTCTCCTGATGGGTGTAAAACTTCAGGTGATTGTCACAAACTATAAAAAATGAGTGCGAAAAGCTAGAAAATATTTTCGTTTTGCAGTTTGGGATTTTTTTATATATCCATAAGTTATTCTGATGTTATTAACCAATAATATACCAAGAGAGAAGTTATTCTAATTTAATTGTGAGGTGGAGAATCCATATATTGGTAATTTTTCTACTCTCAGTTTGTACAGTTTTTGTTATGTTAGTTCCAACTTTAAATGGAACTTAGAGAATTGCAGGGTGTATTTTTGCACTTTTTCTTGCCTATGAAGATGGATGAATAGTCTCCCTGAAGCAAAAGATATCCACAATATCATGATTTTGTTGATGCGAATGAGTGTTTGCTTCATAATATGAAAGTAGGATTAACCGGTTTTGAATTCAAAAAGTTAGGATTAGAGTGTACCTTGATCTTCATCTGTCGCTAGCATAACTTATCGTGATGGAAGTGGAATTGTTATATGTACCTTGATCTTCTTCCCCTTTTCACTCTTTTTTTTCACTGAGTTTTTGTGGTTTGTTGCAGTTCTTAGTTTAAAGATGACATAAAACCGAAGTTAAAACTATATTGTAGATGATATTTTATCTATGGAAAATGCTCTCAGAAGTTAAGTTTTGTTTGTCTCATAGGGAGGCAACACGACTCAAATAGATGCGAACATCAAGGATGATTCAATACAACATGATCTAACTCCTGGATGGTTCTTGGTGTTTATTAGGTAAACAAGTCCAAACACTATTTGGCTATACACCTTCCAAGCATCATTCAAGAATTTGAAGTCGATTATAACTAATAAAGCAACAGAAAACAATGTACACTTCATCCACACAAAATTTGCTTGATTATGCATTTATTTTTTGTAAAATTTAACAGGTTTCGCCAGAGAATGCATAAATCTTCTAATGGTCATGACCAAACTCAGGATTCGTAATATTAGTGAATTGTTACTTTGAAATCATTTTATAGAAAATAAATTTTCTATGAAATGATTTTACTAAAAAAACTACCAATAAAAAGCAATATAGTATCAAGCTAAAAATTAGGCACACGGGCAACTGAAACGTAATGAGAGTTTTATATTTCCACTTTTTTTCGGGACCCTAATAAATCTGAGCCCGTGCAACGCACGGGCTTAACACTAGTATATATTAAAAATAATCTTCCGCAAGAAAATTAAGCTAACAGCTGTAAGACAACGACTAGATTTTGTGTCCGTGCTACGCACCGGGCGGACCCCAAAACCATCCACCGTCACTTTTTCTCTAACCATATTCTTGGTTCCGTGTGATGTGGCTTCGCCTCGCCTCCCCCGTCGTGTATTTTTTGTTTGGTGTTGCTCGGCTTCATGCCGTCCCGTCGCTTAGGTTTTTTAATTTGGTGTGGCTCGGCTTCGCCCCGCCCAGTCGCGGTGTATTTTTGATTTGTTGTGGCTCGGCTCCGGCTCGCCCCATCGCTTAGGATTTTTGATTGGCTGTGGCTCGGCTTCGCCTCGCCCACACATTTTTGATTTATGAAAGGAAAAACCCCATTAAATCCATCCTAAACTATCAGTTGGATCTTTTGGGTGCATCTTACTAAGTAGTTCTGCTCAAAGTTACAGAGATGGAAAAAAAGAGAAAAATACATTGCAGAGATGGAACAAAGAGAGAAAAATGCAAAAATAACGTAGTCGCATCCAGGGGATATAATTATCCTTTCCGGTCAAGTGGAAGATCGCTTTTGCGAACAGCTAGAGTGCCAAACCCAAAGAAGTATATGAAGTTAAAAGATGAAATCCATTTAATGGCCATAATAAAAATATAGATCCACAAAAATGCAAGTAGTAAGAAAAGAAAAATATGGCATAGAAAATGTGAAAACCAAATGTAGAAACAAATAAATTCTTTTGATCTTTTAGTAATAGCGTATCAATGACATAAGATAAATTTAACAAAGAAATGACTACACCCATTCAAGAACCCCTGAAGAAATGGTGGTAATGTAAGTACTATGTTGCTTACTACGGAATATGGAGCGCCGTCTTGCTTGCCCACCACCCATGGCACCCATGTGCGCATTCCAACTGCCATATTTACATCCCAATTCATGTATGCTTGACTGAATGGCCCATGCTCATTCTCAGCCTGTACCAAAAAAATAATGTTTATTTTAGCTAAAGACACATTACATTTTACTGGCACCACTTTCTAAATTTTTATAAATCATCTCTTTTGAATTAATAACAGAAATGTTGTTGCCAGTGAATCATACCTGAAAGAGAATAATGGGGCTACTCTGAGACTGCAACAACCTTTCGTTCTCCACCATCTGAGTGAATCCTTGTATTGCTTTCTACAAAAGAAAAATAAAAGAAAATTACTAATATTTAGAAATGACGGGAAACAAACTACTTTCGTAACAAAAAATCTCATTCATAACCACCTTGAAATGCTTTTTTTTTTTTTATGCACCACCAAATCCAATTACATGAAACAAATATTGAAACGCCAAAAAGAAATGAAGGAAATATACCCAAAATTAGATCTAGGAGATAACATATTTACTGAAATTCAACGGTTATGAGGAATTCTTGAGTGTTAAAAGAATATGCACCTTTCTCTATGTTTGCTCCCTCTGAGCAAGAAAATCTTGCAAATTCTTTTCTTCTAGAGGTTTTACCTGAAATAGAAGAGAGCGCATGAGCACATTTTGGTATCGGTAAACCAACCATTAGGAATCTTGGATCGGTTGTACATCAAGCGAAAATAACAGCTAGATATGTAATAGAATAGGTGGTACACCAAGAAGCAAAATCTAAGGCAACCTTAATCAATTATTTAGTTACCATGTGAGTGAAGGACATAAAAGCATTTTTGACTGTGGGTGCACATTTTTGTTTTTGCTCCCCTGATTGAATTGTCATGGCTCCGTCTCTTTCCATGAGGTAACTCGTAACGGACATTTCTGCACAAAAACTAACCAACAAAGCTTTGATTCTAAGACTTAACACCTCATGTCTAAACATATCTAGGTCCAAATAACCATAACAAAAAGAAAAAGGAAAATCAATCAACAAATTTCCTTATTAGTATAACCGCATATGAAATTCAAACTACCATATGGAATCACAATACAGCAAATGATAATAAAAATCAACTTTTTCGTAAGGGATATAAAAACGTAAGTCATTTACGCAAAACATTCATGAACAAATGCTACAAAAGCCAAAGTTCCTAAGTAAAATGGTTTCGTTTTTACTGAGGAATCGAGTGGGAAGACTGTATGCTTCAACCATCAACACTCTCATGTTGTAACTCGTGAAGCTAAAATAGGTGTTAGGTGAAGCTAAAACTATTCCTAAGAAGTAGCATAAAAATTCTCATTTTGGAATTCCAACAAACATTGTGAAAACAAAAATAATTGTTCTTTATACCTAACTTGACTGTGGAAATCTACGAAATTGAAAGTAGAGAACAAACTGAATAATACCTTTTGAATCTTCAAGTTACAGAAAAGAAGAAAAGGAAGCGCCTTTGTAGAGGTTAAAGAAGTTTGCAATCAAGGAGTACGACGAACCTTTTATCTAACACTAACCATTTCATGCAAGTGGAATCAAGCAAAATATGTCCACTTTCTGATTTTGGTATATCGTGTATCCATCATTACCAGCACCAGTCGATGCCATGTTCGTGAATTATGCTTGGACCTGACATTTTATAATATCCAACCCTGCAAAAAATAAAAATAAATTATACATCCAAATGTACATCCTCCTTTAACCGTGTAGCACCAGTACTGACATCACATGGAGAAGAATAATGAGGAATACCCCTTGTCTCACAGTAGGCATCTTCCCTTGTGCCAGATAATAAAGAAAACCCGATTTTATGTTGCATAAAACAGTCAGAATTCCACACATCGTAAATCAAAATTGAGCTCATCTGAGTTGATTACTTTCAGACGTATGTTTATATGGTAGTGGTTATAGCTGACCTTCACCTGCAGCATATATTGACAGTTGTGAAAGTTGATACGTGTAATATATTATTTGCTTCTTTTTTTTTTTTTTTTGATACAAAGAAAACATTCATTAGATCAAGCGGAATCGTACATAATAGAGTTTGACAGGAAAGATGGAGCTTCCCCTTCCCAACTATTACTGGTACCCTTTTTACGGGCATGCTTAGCTAATTTGTCCGCACAATTATTAGCCAATCTGTTTATGTGCTTACAAGAATAAAATTCAAAATGTTTAAGCAGAATGCAAGTATCTTCGATGATGCCACGCAGTTCCCATGGGATGTCCAACTCTTCTCCTTGAATAGCTTGTATGAGACTCTTGTAGTCACTCTCTATGATGATCTTTTTCAGGCCTAACTTCCATCCCCATTTGACTCCTTCCAGTATAGCTATTGTCTCCAGATAATTCGCATCCAAGTCTCCACTGAAACTGCTGAATTTCGAAGCTACATGTGTACCTGTGTAATCACGAAAAATTAGACCATATCCACCTGTTTTAGTTTTCTCACAATAGGATGCATCAGTGTTTAATTTAATGAAATCATTTTGAGGTGGAATCCATTTAGGGACTATATCAATTTTTTCAGGAGTGTTGTTCTTTGCTCTGGTTGAGTCTGCATTTCCAAGAAACCTGTTGATTGCGTGTTTCAACTGTTGTGGTGTTTGAGTTTTATTTTCAAAAACCAGGCTGCATCTTTCCTTCCATAAGAACCAGCAAATAGTTGCCATCGTACTGATTGTTGCAGAGTCATTTTCAGAGAACCAAGAAACTATCCAATCATTTTGATCTTCCCACCGATTACAGTCTAGACTGTACCCTGCCGCAAACCAAACCGCTCTTGCGTAAACACATTGAGATAAGATATGCATGGTAGATTCAGTGGTTGATCCACATCTACTGCAAAGAGCATTTTCTTGCCAGATTCTTCTGCTTAATCGTTCCTTCGAAGGAACAACATCTTTGATACATTTCCAAATGAAGAGTTTCACTCTTGGAATTGCATCAATCTTCCAAACTTGCCTCCAAATATTTGAAGGAGAAGGTTTATAAGTAGCCAGACCATTATGATACTTTAGCTTGTATAGCGCATAATATGCATACTTAATCGTAAACTTCCCGTTCTTAGTCAGAGACCAGCACAATTTATCTTCAGAGAGCTGCGGAATTCTCATTGTCATGATTTTTTGAGCAATGTCCTGCTCGAATAGGTTGTTGATTAAGTTGATCTTCCAGCTTTTAGTGTTCTCGTCAATGAGTTCCGCAACAAATTTGTAAGAAGATGGATTAGTTGCAGTGGTAGCAGGGATAGGCGGAGTGTCTTGATGAGAAATCCATTTATCTTGCCAGTTAGAATTTTTTTACCGTTACCAATGGACCAGCAGCTGAATCTTTTGATAAAGTCAAACTCGGAACTTACACTCTTCCAAGACCATGTTGAGTCCGCCTTTCTAGGGGCATGAAGAGGATGAAAATTGTTGAAGTATTTTGCCTTTAAAGACCGTACCAGAAGAGAGTCTTCGGTTGAGCAAATCCTCCAAGCAGTTTTAGCCAAAAGCGCATGATTAAAACACCTTAGGTCCCTGAAGTTGAGACCACCGTCATCAATTGTCTTGCACATATTTGCGAATGAGGTCAGAAAGAGGCCCTTTTTATCAGCTTTATTCCACCAAAATCTTAATTGAACTGAATCCATCTTCTTAATGGTTGCCTCCGGAAGTTTAAAAGAGTTCATTTGATGTAAGGGGATGGTACTTAAAACATTTCGAACCATAATGCTTTTTCCAGCTTGTGACTGAGTTTTGCCTCTCCATTTAGAAAGCCTAGTTTCCATGTTTACTACCAGATTATTGAACGAGATTCTCTTCTTTTTGTTGAGGAATAATGGAATTCCTAAGTATTTTTCTTCAGGACCCATTCTCTGTACATCGAGTATCCTTGTGATAGTAGTTGCTTCCTCGTCCCTTATATTCTTACTGAAGCAAATACTTGATTTTTGGTAATTTAACACTTGTCCTGAGCTTGAGCTGAAGGAGTTGAGGATATCCTGCAGATTGTTGATATTATTCATGTTAGCCTTAACAAAGATGAGGCAATCGTCCGCAAAAAGCAAATGGATTATAGGAGGTGCCCTTCTAGCAATTTTGATTCCATTAATGCTTTTTGAGAACTCGGCAACCACCATCTCTCTTGAGAATGCCTCCATATCAATAATGAATAAGTATGGAGAGATTGGATCTCCTTGACGAATGCCGCGAGTAGGTTTAAAAGGACTATAGGGAAAGCCGTTTAAGAGCACTGAAATTTCAGTGGTTGAAATGCACTGATAAATAAGGGAACACCATTCTTCACAGAACCCCATTCGCTTCATTACTTCTATAACGAAATCCCACTCTAATCTGTCGAATGCCTTCGACATATCTATCTTAAGAGCAAGATAGCAATCACCCTTATTCTTTCTTTTAAGAGTATGAATAATTTCATGCGCCAGGGATATGTTATCCGAGATAAGTCTACCCGGAACATAAGCTGATTGAAGGGGAGAGATCACTTTTGTAAGAACCACCTTCATTCTTCTTGCCAACAGTTTGGAAATGAGTTTATATGACGTGTTACAAAGAGCTATAGGACGGTAGTCAGCGGGAGAGCACGGTGTCTTGACTTTGGGCACTAGAACTAGGCTCGTTTGGTTCAATTTTTTGGAGATGAAACCACTTCTGAAGAAGTTTTGAACCATTGTAACCAAATCTTCTTTAACTGTTTCCCATTGAGATAAGTAAAATCCTGGAGGAAAACCATCAGGGCACGGTGCATTCCAAGGCTCCATGCTTTTTAGTGTATCATGAATTTCTGACTCCGAAGGGATTGCAGTGAGATGATCATTATCATTGGCGGTAATAACTCTTTGAACATGACCGAGAAGATTAGTATCGAGAGTTGGATAGGAGGTCGAACTGATTCCTCGGAAGTGTTGCGTAAGAAGGATAGATAGAGAATCTTTTCCAACAACCCAATTCCCAGAATTATCTCGCAGCGCATCAATCATGTTTCTTGATCTGCGTCTATTTGCATTAGCATGATGGAAGCTTGTGTTGTAATCCACCTCTTTGAAAAAAGTATCTTTATTTTTCTGCTGCCAGAAATCCTTTTTGAACCCTTCCCATTTTCCGTTTTGTTTTTCAACTCTGATGATTTCCTCTGATTTATTGGAGTGAGCACTTGAAAGACGAATTGTGTCCAATTGTGAATAAAGGAGCTTTATATTATTGTCGATGTTGCCAAAAGTATCTCTGTTCCAAACACTCAGTAACCTTCTTGTGAGCTTCAACTTGTGTTTGATATTATGAGCAGCACTGCCTGAAATACTTGAGCTCCAAGCTTTTTTAATTTCATCCGTACACAAACTGTCTTTTAACCAAACACCAAAAAACTTCCAATTTTTTCCATTATGCTTCTCATGTTTATATAAGTTTAGGCAAATGGGTGTATGATCAGAGGCAAGATGATTTAAATGCATCAAATTGGAATCAGGGAACGAAATAATCCAATAATCATTGGTTAGAGCTCTGTCTAACCTACTTTTAATGCCTCCAGTACCATGTTTATTATTCGACCAAGTAAAAGGAGTTCCATTATAACTTAGGTCCGTAAGGCCAGCCTCTTCTACGCATTGGATAATTGTAGGAGAAGTTGAGCTATACTGGTGTTTACTATTGATTCTATCACTAGGATCCAGAATAATATTCAAGTCACCTATCAGCACCCACGGCTGATTAATTTTGAGACCAATATCCCTAATAAAATCCAATTGAGCTTTTTTTTCATTAGGTTTACAAGAACCATAAACACATGAAAGAATCCACTTGGGCTTAGAGGGATCATGGGTAATCAGACAATGAAACATATTTTTTGACGAAAAAACAATATCTAGATTAAAGCCATCCTTCCAAAGAAGAAGGATGCCACCTGAGAGACCTATGGAAGGTTCAAAGGCTTTATTTGGAAAATCCAGACAATTTGCGAGCTTGAGAACCTTGTCTGTACTAATTTTTGTTTCTTGTAGGAAGATAATGTCGGGGTTATGGGTTTTAGAGAGATTTTTAATGTGGTTCCTAGTTTTGACATCATTAAAACCTTGGCAATTCCAAGCGATGATTTTCATACTAACACAATAATTACTTGAAGAGGTAGGAATTAAAGCAACTTTAAAGCAACGTGAATTTATAAAATAAATGCAAGTAATGTTTTTTGTGTATACCTGAGAAGGAACTCCGACACCATCACTTGTGGGAGCATGAACAGAGCAGTTGAGAATTTCGTAGCCATCATCGACTAAGTTTGCTGGTCCATATTAGTATCATCAATATTCGGGTTGTTAGGAGGCTGAATGTGAATGTTATGGGGGTTCACCAATGGTTCATGGTTAAGAGAAGAGTTTCTCATTCTTTTGACGTTCCTAGGAACATCGGTGGTAGTTATGACTACCTCAACTTCTTCCATAGAAGTATTGCCATCATTTTTGCTTTGTACATCATGTTACTCATCAGCAGATTCCTTAAGCCACGTTTCGTATTCTGAAGCAGAGAGACTGTCCAAGAAAAGAAGTCCAGCGGTGTGTTCACAGCTATCATTTATGTGGTCAATAACAAAACATTTACGGCAGATATTGTTTGGTTGAAGCTCCCAGTGATAACGAATCCACACGTCTTCATCGGAAACAGTTTTCCACCAACCCCCTCTATGCAAAGGTTTTATAAGATCAATATCTATTCTTGCTTTAACCGTATTTCCTGCTCTAGGACGTCAGTTCCTTGGATTGGTAGAGATTTCAAATGCTCAAGCTTGAGATATTTAAAATTCACTGTGAGGATTTGGTTCTTGAAAGTGTAATCATTAATAGTGATGTTTGAGTAGTATTTTTGAACATGAAAAAGCACTCCATCTATCAACCACGGCCCGTCTGCAATCACTTCTTCCCGTTCTTCTTCGCTGTTTAGTTTGACAAGCATAAGATTATGGCCCATAATTCTTATTTTTTTGTTTCGGTATCTGCCCCAAAGAGAATTAATCTGAGAACTAATGACTCTCACCTTCATTTTTTCTTTCTTCATAAGTTTCCCTAGAATACCGTACATCCACACATCAGCAGCCTGATTGATAGTTTGCGAAGAACCGACAGTTCTTCTGGTGATTGCTGCTAAATCGATATTAGAATTTCTTAGTTGACGAGATATTATTTTGTTTCGATCATCCTGTGAAAAAGACATGTTGATATGGAGATTTGTATTGAACACTGTTTGAGGTGAAAGCTTGCGGTATTGGATGAAATACTTCCCGAAGGATAAATACTGCGCAATGAAATTTGAATGGTAAAAATGATTAAAGTGAATGGGCAAAAGTGGTGACAGTCTGTGCTGACCGTAACATGTGCTTAGATTGCGGAGATTGATGGACTGCACTTTGGAATATAAAGGACTTTTAAATTTTGAACGTTTCATGCACCTCGCAAAATGAAGCACTTTACAAAAGTATTGATTTAATACTTGTGAAAAAGCATCTTTAAGTTGATAATGACCCAGCGAGGCCATGATATGACTGACAAAGTTGGAAGCACATCTGTAAAAAGGATTAAAAGGACTCAAGTACTTAGACAATAGGTGTGACCAGCAATGATGAGAACAACCTATGCGTATAGTTCGTGGATCTGTTGACCAAAAGATTGGAGCCAGAGGGCTTTGAATTTTTGAACTACCCATGACCCGAGTACCCTGAAGAGACCGACCAAAGGTTTGAATGAAATCTTCATTAACGAAACTCAAAATGAGATGAATTTGAGCACCGTGGGGAGATGTGGAATGAGTTGGTAATGGATGGTTGATGTTTGAATGAAGAGAATCTTCTGAGTTACTAATATGGACCATCATCAGTAAAGAGATGGTTAGCACCACTGTCGGCTGCACCACTGTTCTTTTAACAACTGCCATGTTCATGCTTGAAAACACCACTGATTTCCCACAGAATGATGGATCGGAGATCTGTAGGGGGTTAGAAACTCATTCTGAAAGTTATTAAAATGTACTCTATTATAGTCATAACAAACCAAAGCTCGGGAGGATAAGAAAAAACAACGAACAGGATTAAGAAGAATACTAAGGAAAGCTTAAAGTTTAATCATTTAAATGCAAAAACAGAAATAGAATTTTTTTTAAATTAAAAGGTTATGAAGAGGAACCACATTCAAGAACCATGTTGTTGACGATTATGAATCAGCTGATTAAGATCATGAACCGAATTCAAGAACCATTCAAATGTTGTTGATTCATAAGGATGAGTTTTGTAAACGCTGGTGAAGATTGGTTGCCACAATGATACCTATTTGGCAATTCTGAGCCTGAAGAGTTAATATATTATTTGCATGTTCAGTTTATCTATACTTTATCTATAGATTTCTTTAGCACAGCAAACAATATTAAAATGCCCATCTATATAGTTAGACGAGAAGCTAGTAGACTTCATAAATTCAACTATTGGATGGCAAACAGAATTGATCAGAAAAAACTCATTTTATCATATGGTATATATCTAGAAGATTCCTATTTGTATACGTTTTGTAAACACTACTCATTGAAATGGTACACTTATTAACTGTCCATTAACATCCAGCCCATCAGCAAGAAGAAATGACGCTAACCTAGTCTGTAAGCCGGTCTGGAAAACATCCATGGTTGTTGGTCCATGACATGCATCCATTGATGTTGCTAAAGTCACACTAAATGTTGAAGCTATAACCCATGCTAGCAAAAGAACACCTGGATATCAAGATGATGTGGACATATGTTTGCTAACTGAAACAGAAGGCAGATTTTTAAAGCTTGCGAATCCTCCTTTAACCGTGTAGCACCAGTACTGACATCACATGGAGAAGGATAATGAGGAGGAATACCCCTTGTCTCACAGTAGGCATCTGCCCCTGTGCCAGATAATAAAGAAAACTCGATTTTATGTTGCATAAAACAGTCAGAATTCCTCATATCGTAAATCAAAATTGAGATCATCTGAGTTGATTACTTTCAGACGTATGTTTATATGGTAGTGGTTATAGCTAGAGGTGTAAAGTGGGATGTACCAAAGACGAGCACGACCCAAAGACAAAGACGCTAAAATTTGAGCACAGCCCACCAAAGACGTGACTTAGCCCAAGACACGGCAAAGACGTTAGTTAAATGGGACGTGCTGGGTTTGAATAATTGGCACAATAGCACATCACAACACGCGGCACGAATAAGCACGTGGCACAGCCCAGCACAGCACGTTAAGAAAGCACGTCATAATATGTACAAGTACACCATATAACAAGGCATAATACATCACATTTTTTGTATATTTCACAAAAGAGTCACTACTCTAGCTAGTTTTTAACATTTTATACTGACTTATTTATAACAACACATATAATATCTTAATATTTGGAAAATATATTTCAATATCGTTGTTATAATATCGTCATCTATATTTAACTAGAACATTAATTTACATGACGATAATCCAATTTTATATTTGATGGACTATTTATTTTTATTGAATAAACTTGTTAATTTTACTTGAAATAATATCAAATGGTATGTTGTCTAATTAAATTCTTGTGATAATGCCCGACTTAATGTATACATTAAGTGATTTCAAATTGTTTATAGCACGTGTGCTAGCACGGCACAGCACGGCACGTTTATTCGTGTGATGTGCCCGTGGGGTATCTTTGTGCCTAGCTTTTGACTAGTAAAGCACAAAGACGACACATCACGTTTAAATCGTTGTACAGAAGACAAAGATTACGGCACATGGCACGTGAAACACGCGACTTCGTGTGCCGGGCTGTGCCGGTCCGGCACATTTTACACCTCTAGTTATAGCTGACCTTCACCTGTAGCATATATTGACAGTTGTGAAAGTTGATACGTTAATATATTATTTGCATGTTCAGTTTATCTATAAACTTTATCTATAACTTTCTTTAGCACAACAAACAATATTAAAATGCCCATCTATATAGTTAGACGGGAAGCTAGTAAACTTCATAATTTCAACTATTGGATGGCAAACAGAATTGATCAGAAACAACTCATTTTATCATATGGTATATATCTATAAGATGCCTATTTGTATACGTTTTGTAAACACTACTCATTGAAATGGTACACTTATTACTTGTCCAGTAACAGCCAACCCATCAGCAAGAAGAAATGATGCTAACCAATTCTGTAAGCCGGTCTGGAAAGCATCCATGGTTGTTGGTCCATGACATGCATCCATTGATGTTGCTAAAGTCACACTAAATGTTGCAGCTATAACCCATGCTAGCAAAAGAACACCTGGATATCAAGAATCATGAACAAAGGTGTTTTGTAAGGTAAAATCTCTTCTACCCCAAACACAGAAACTTGTATGGTGTTGCTGCCGGGAATCGATCGTTGTTTAATCCTCAATTGACTTGGTTAATGGAGAAAGGTGGGGGTACCTGCAAAAAGCCCTCCGATGCCTAAGTTAGCAAGAGAATATTGTTGCAGGAATTTTTTAATGGGAAAGATTGCATACCTCTTTGGTTATAAAACTCTCCATTTATACATGGCTAATTTCCGTTTTATTTCTTCAACTTTATGGCAGATATCAATTGCCATTAACTGCCCCCTGCATGCCTCCATGCAGTAACAGTCCCTGAAATAACAGTCCATGCATGCCTTCCTGTAGTAACAGTCCATGCAGGTATCAATTCCAGAAACTTCCACCATTATGGTTAATTAATCACATTGGGTGTGGATAACCCAAAGTGTAAGAGAAATGGGTATAAGCAGACGGGGCGCAAACATCCACAGGGTAATAGGACTGGGGCGCAGATATCCGGGGGCTACCGAATTACGAAGCAACGAGAAACACCGAAATTGGCCCGTCAATTAATCGCCAGATTAATCGGCGATTATTCACCAACTGCTCGTACCCAGCCAATTATTCGGAAATAACTCGCCGATTACCGCTCACAATGGCCGCCGGGCTTAACCACCGGTCGATTTCTGCTGCTGTTATTCATCATGGGACGGAATATGCTGACGGCGTTAGGCATATGCTGACGCCGTTAAAAGTAACCAAGATGCTGACGCCGTTATTCATTAGCGGAATATGCTTAGCATATTCCGACGCCGTCAATAACGGTGTTAGTTCTGACGGACCTACGTACGCGTCAGCTGCCATGTCACTGACTATGCTGACGTGGCAATATTCTCGGTGACGTGTAACCTACCACGTCAGCATTTTTGCTGACGCGGCACCCGTTTGCTGACGTGTCAGGATGATGACGTGGCAGTGGCCGGTTGGTTGTGGGTCGGTGACGTGGCACGCCTATGTGTGGCTTGTTAGCTCAACTTGGAGTTTTTGCCCATGGGCTTGCTAGTTGGGTGCTTGATAGTGAGGCCTAGCTTGGTTTGTTGCTCATGGAATCTTTGCAAGGCCTCCATGGCTACTCATGGGAAACACTTAAAGCCCAATTAACCCTTCTTAGCTAGTAAGATGGGTTCTTATTGGTCTAGGTTAGCCCATTTTCCTGTATAGAATATTAGGGGTACAAACATCGCCCCCTCTTAATCCATAACTTGTTACGGGTTAAGAAGTTCAGGTTTTCCTACGAATTCGTATTTTTCCGGAGTGTTACGCAGCTCGCCCCCATGGGTTGGGGTGACATATGACTCGCCCCCAGTGTGTTTTGTGTCATGCTGATTAATGCCTGCGCAGGGGTGTACCTCCCTACTGCATTTTGCTTGCGCATGGAATGAAAAGTTGAGTTTTTCTGCTATCTTGAATTTGCACAGGGGACCAATCCTGCTATTCAAGATATGCGCAGAGTTTGAGCTGTGTACATTCTCACGTGCCTGGACGGATGAAAACGTTTGCCACATTTGTTGTTGTCCCGTATGGTGGGGATAAAATCGAGATAGGGCAGAAATGCTCGAACTGTGTATACAACCCATCATAGGGTTGTCAGAGACATAAACTCGAACTGTATTGTTTTGACGTTTAGTGATGATTGCGGATTCGATCATCCGCAGCAGTTTATAATTAACTCGAATAACAGTGATAAAGCATGGAATACCAAAATAATGCTGAATTGAATTTCTGAATTGAAATAACAAGATAAATACCTCTTTGCTTGACAACATTGCCTCATTAAAACCTTTGAGTGGAAAACCCAGTGGGATAAAACCATCAAAAAGGAAAAAGAGTGCAGCACAGCAGGATTTGAATCTACTCCTAATGATAAAACTTCTTCAAGTGGAACGAATTCCACGGCTTCGAATCATATTTTCCGTCGAGGTTCCTCGAGATGCTGGCCTATCCACTATGTATGGACCCTTCCAGTTCGCTCCGAGCTTCCCATAATTCGGTTCCATTGTGGCCGCTCGGGTTTTCTCCAAGACATATTCCCCCGTCTTGAACGACCGTTCTCTGACCTTGCGATCATACCCCAGCTTGATTGCCTGCTGGTATCGAACTATATTCTGCAAGGTTGTTTCTCTCTGCTCTTCCAGCAACTCCTTATCTAGAGCCAGTATGCTGTCGTTTTTTTTATATTTGACAGCGCGAGTTTTGGTAGTCTTTAGCTGCACCTCAGTGGGTATGACTGCCTCCGCCCCATATGCCAATGTAAATGGTGAAAAACCAGTGGATCTTTTTGGGGTTGTTCGATAGGACCATAAGACTCCTGGGAATTCTTCGGTCCATTTTCCCTTCGCCTTCTCCAGTCGTTTCTTGAGATTGTCCATAATAACGCGGTTGGTCGCTTCTTCCTGCCCATTGCTCTGAGCATAGTACGGAGAGGAGAAATTGTGGCGAATATTCAGGCCCTTGCAGAAATCTTTGATCACTCCGGAATCAAACTGTTTCCCATTGTCCGATATTATCGCGTCTGGGATTCCAAATCCGCAGACGATATTCTCCCATATGAATCTTTTCACATCATGTCTGGTAACGTGTATTAGTGCCACTGCTTCGACCCATTTGGTGAAATAGTCGGTAGCGGCTAATACGAATCTGACTCCTCCAGGAGATTTTGGAAGTGGTCCGACGATGTCCAATCCCCACATAGAGAATGGCCAGGGACTGAAAACTGGATACAACTCGTTAGCTGGCCTTTTCGGAATTGGAGCGTGCTCTTGGAATGGCACACATTTCTGTGCATATTCTTTAGCATCTCTCTGCATGTATGGCCAAAAATATCCCTGGGTAAGTATCCTGTGCGCGAGACTGCGCCCTCCAGAATGGCTTCCAAAGATTCCCTCATGAGCCTCTGCCAGAATCAGTTGTCCTTCCTCGGCTGATACACATCGCAAAAATGGCTCCAAAGCTACATGTTTGCGGTATAACAGCCCTTCGATCATTGAGTACCTCCATGATTCCCTTTTCACCTTTGCAACAAGTTTCTCATCCTCAGGGAGTTCTCCAGTTGTCAGGTACTGGATGTAAGGTCGACGTCAGTCTGCAGTGTTTTCAACACGATCTCCTGATTTGTCTATCACCGGACTGTCAATATCCATATTGCTTTCGATGTTCTCCGTTTCTCCATGTGATGATATAGCTTCCCTCTCGCCCCCACTAGCGTGTTCGAAATCCAGAACAAAATGGCTGTCGGAGATGCTAGGTAACTCTTGGAAATCTACTACAACGAATCTGGCGGTATCTGTTGGTACTGCGGAAGACAGGTATTCTAAAGCATCTGCATGCCTGTTCTCCAATCGTGGTCGCTGCCCAATAGATAATTGGTCGAACTCTTTTTCCAGTTCTTTCATATGGTCCAAATACAATGCCATTCTCTCCTCCTTTGCTCTGTAGGTCCCCAGAAATTGGTTAACTACTAGCATGGAGTCAGTCACCAGCTTCACGTTCTTCACATCTAACTGCTTGACTGCTTTTAAACCGATAATCACTGCTTCATATTCAGCTTCATTATTTGATGCTTGGAAACCCAGCCTGGTTGCTTTCTCGATCCTCGAACCTTCGGGAGTAAGGATTACGCATCCCACTCCAGCACCACTGACGTTTGAAGACCCATCAGTAAATACGGTCCACAATGGTTCTGGTGTATCGATCTCCATTGCAGTCTTGCCCCCAGTCTGATCAATGACTGGCTCAGTGGTTTTGAACAACTCCTCTTCTTCTCCAGCAACCGTTTCTATATCGTCCACCGGAAAATCTGCTAGCAGTGCAGCCAGTGCGTGTCCTTTTTCTGCAGTTCTGGTTTCGTACTTGATCTCATACGCCCCCAGAAAATTTGACCATATGGCTAGTCGACTGGAATCATCAGCACGTTCCAGGATTCGCTTCAGTGGGTATTCCGAGTATACCACGATCTGCCTTCCTTGGAAATAAGGCTTTAGGCGACGAGATGCATGGAATAGTGCAAGTGCTATCTTCTCAATTTTCTTGTACCGTGTTTCCGCCCCCGTCAAGGATTTACTGACAAAGTAAACAGGATTCTCATATGGATCCGTTACGAACAACACTTCACTCACAGCGTTCTCCGTTGCATCCAGATAAACTCCAATAGGTTTCCCGGCTTTTGGACTCACCAAAACCGGTGGGGTTGACAAATACTGCTTTATCTCATCAAAATCCCTTTCGCACTCAGCCGTCCAACCAAAATTCACTGCTTTCTTCGAAACATCAAAGAATGGCTTGAATCGATCCGACGAGCGTGAAATGAAACGGTTCAAGGCTGCCAATGGTCCTGCAAGCTTCTGGACTTCCTTTTTCGTTCTTGGGGATGGCATTTCTCTGATGGCTCTGATTTGATCTGGATTTGCCTCGATTCCTCTGTGTGTCATTAGGTATCCAAGGAATTTTCCTGATGACAGCCCGAATGAACATTTTGCTGGATTGAGCATCATACGATACTGCCTTAAGATATAGAACGTCTTTTGCAGATCAAGAAAATGCGATTCTTTTTGCTGAGACTTCACTACCATATCATCAATGTATACCTCCATCGACTTACCGATCAGATCCTTGAACATATGTTCCACCAAGTGCTGGTAGGTTTCCCCTGCGTTCTTTAGTCCGAACGGCATTACAGTATAGCAGTAAAATCCCCTGTCAGTCACGAACGCAGTATGCTCTTGATCGTCCTCGAACAAAGGTATTTGATTATACCCAGAAAAACCGTCCATGAATGACAGTCTTTGAAACCCTGCGGTTTTATCCACCAAATCTCTTATCATTGGTAGCGGGTACGGATCACTTGGACACGCTTTATTCAAATCGATAAAACCGATACAGACACGAATTTTACCATTCTTCTTTGGAACGGCTACCACATTGGACAACCATCGAGGATATTGCACCGGTCGAATAAATCCTGCATCCAACAGTTTTTCGACCTCTTCAGTCACTCCATATTTTTTGCTTTGCGCCATATTCCTGATTTTCTGTCGAACGGGACGGAAATTCTCATCGATATTTAGCCTGTGGCAGGCTACATTCGGGTCTATCCCTGACATCTCAGCAAAACTCCATGCAAAAACGTCGGCGTTCCCTTAGCAATGTAATCAAATCATCGCGTTCATGTGCCGGCAGATCTGCCCCTACGAACGTTGTCTTATGCTCCTCATCTCTAATCTGTACCTCGACCAGTTTCTCGACTGTCGGGGGTTCAGCTTCGTCCTCTCCCCTATATGATTCTGGAGGGAGAGGGTTCTGTAATTGCTATTTCTTCTCGACCCGCATGATCTGGTTTCCACTAAATTCTGACTTCTTGTACTCATCCATTGCATTCTCATGACACTTATGGGCGGTCATCTGATATCCTCTAACTTTCACAACTCCATCTGGGGTAATAAACTTCAGACACTGATGGTTAGATGATGTGACTGCACCGATCTCATGCAGCCAATCTCGTCCAACGATCGCGTTATAGGGTGCTCTGCAATCCAGCAACAAGAAAGTTCCCAAGACGGACTTGTCAGCCACTGTTATCGGTATCTTCACTTTTCCAATTGCCTTTGTAACTTCGCCGCTGAAACCGATAATAGGGTTTTCATCCTCCTCGATCAGGTTGTGTGGGAGATTCATAGAGGCGTAAGCTCCTGAAAACAGCACACTCACCGAACTTCCCGTGTCCACTAAAATCCGGTGCACACGAAACATGCCAATCCAAGCAGTTATAACGACAGCATCGTTGTGTGGAGCATATACACCTACCATGTCTGCATCAGAGAACTCGATCTTTTTGCACCTAAGATCCTTAGTTTCTGCTCCATTACCGCTGACAAAATCAATGTGATTTGTCAAGTACCATTCTTTCAACTGTCTGAGCTTTCTTCTGGTTTCGTCTTCCGATGCTCGCCTGGTCATTGAATGAATCCTGGCGTGACTGACGTTAATCACGCGAGCGTTAATCACATGTACAGTACCAAACTGACCAGGACCTTTCCCAAAGTCCTTTTTCACGTACTGTTGCAGCTTTCCAGCGTCGATCATTCGCTGGATCTCGATCTGTAAAGAAGCGGCGTTCTCAGTTTTGTGACCATGATCTTTATGGAACTTGCAGTATTTGCTCCTATCACGTTTATCTCTTGTTTCTGCTTCCAAAGGACGTGGGGGGCTCAAATCCTTTTGTATTTTTTCGTACAACTCTGTAAGACTTACGTTCAGCGGGGTCAGCTTCATATTGTGAAACTTCTGGTACCCAGTTTTGGTGCGTTCACCTTGATTTTTCTCTCGAGCATCGCCACGATCAGTATGCTGTCCGTTTGAACGGTTCTTGGATTTTTCCTTCTTCCCATCATTTGGATGATTGGATGACCTGTTAACTTCTTCTCGGGCTTTAGAATCGTCTTCCACTCGGGCGTACTCTTCGACTCGATCATATAGTTCCTCCAAAGTTTTTGGTGGTCTCTTGACCAAAGAACCGTACACACCTCTTTGATCATGCTGGTAAGCCTGTTTGTATGCCGCAATTACAACTTGGTCGTTGGCTCCATCCACGTCGGCTAACTCTTGCTTGAAACGCCTAGTGAATTGTCTGATGCTTTCCTCCTTACGGATTCCTAGAAGGAACAGTGAATGGCATCCTTTCCGATCACGTTTGTTGTACTTGTAGAAAGAGCAAAAATCATCAATCAGCTTATGGTAAGTCCCGATCGACTGTGCTGGAAGCTGGTTGAACCATGTTATAGCTCCCCCCGTAAAGGATTGCGGGAACATTTTACACATCAATTCGTCGTTGTACTGCCACAAGGACATGGCAATCTCATAGTGTAAAACGTGCTGATCTGGATCGTCAGTTTTCTCATCGAATTTCGGTAATTTTGGAACTAGAAAATTCATTGGCGGTCTGAATTCTCTTATATTCTGCTTGAACGGTGCTTCTGCTGCACGATGTATCTTGTCCATCTTTTCTTCTCTGGATTGTTTTTTCATCATCACTTTCTCGATCATCCTCGCAAGACGAGCTTCTGTTATTGCGTTTAGGTATTCATGTGCGGAACTGCCTTCCTGTTCATAATCCTGGTCCTCTGGAATATGATTATCCGATCTTCTTTTATTGCTATGGGGTCCAATAGGTTCTTTTCCATCTCTTACTTGCTCCGAATGAGCATCGTTATCGTGAGAAAAATCTTCATCATCGTTCCAATCTCGATCCTCTTCCTCCTCATTTCTGAGGCGTTTTAAATGGGATGTATTTCTGGCCGCACTCTGCTGTATTGCAGCTATCCGATCCCCTGCTTGCTTAGGTCATTTCGGTAAATCTCTGGTGACCAGTAGCCTCTTGTCTCTTCGATCTAGATCGGCTACTTCTCTATTAGGATCTGCGACTTGTGGTTCAATTCGACCTCCAAGGCGTTGCCATACAGATCTTACCCTCTGTTTATTCAAAAACCGGTCCCAGTTCGAGGTTGGTTTTCACGTTCTAATCTCAGGATAGCATTTTCCTTCTCTAGATCCTTTAGCCTCTGCCGTATCTGTTCCTCCTCTGTACTGGTAGTCGCAGTGCGGCCATCATGCAGATCTTGTCGATTGCGATTCTTCCTAGAGGGGCTACCGAACGCATACCCTCTCTTTCCACGAACATCTTGGTTTTCCCCATCAACGTCGATGGATTATTCAACTAATTAAGATGATGTGGACATATGTTTGCTAACTGAAACAGAAGGCAGATTTTTAAAGCTTGCAAATCCTCCTTTAACCGTGTAGCACCAGTACTGACATCACATGGAGAAGGATAATGAGGAATACCCCTTGTCTCACAGTAGGCATCTGCCCCTGTGCCAGATAATAAAGAAAACTCGATTTTATGTTGCATAAAACAGTCAGAATTCCTCACATCGTAAATCAAAATTGAGATCATCTGAGTTGATTACTTTCAGACGTATGTTTATATGGTAGTGGTTATAGCTGACCTTCACCTGTAGCATATATTGACAGTTGTGAAAGTTGATACGTTAATATATTATTTGCATGTTCAGTTTATCTATAACTTTCTTTAGCACAACAAACAATATTAAAATGCCCATCTATATAGTTAGAAGGGAAGCTAGTAAACTTCATAATTTCAACTATTGGATGGCAATCAGAATTGATCAGAAACAACTCATTTTATCATATGGTATATATCTATAAGATGCCTATTTGTATACGTTTTGTAAACACTACTCATTGAAATGGTACACTTATTACTTGTCCAATGAATGTACCAACCCATCGACAAGAAGAAATGATGCTAACCAATTCAATAAGCCGGTCTGGAAAGCATCCATGGTTGTTGGTCCATGACATGCATCCATTGATGTTGCTAAAGTCACACTAAATGTTGCAGCTATAACCCATGCTAGCAAAAGAACACCTGGATATCAAGAATCATGAACAAAGGTGTTTTGTAAGGTAAAATCTTTTCTACCCCAAACACAGAAACTTGTATGGTGTTGCTGCCGGGAATCGATCGTTGTTTAATCCTCAATTGACTTGGTTAATGGAGAAAGGTGGGGGGTACCTGCAAAAAGCCCTCTGATGCCTAAGTTAGCAAGAGAATATTGTTGCAGGAATTTTTTAATGGGAAAGATTGCATACCTCTTTGGTTATAAAACTCTCCATTTATACATGGCTAATTTCCGTTTTATTTCTTCAACTTTATGGCAGATATCAATTGCCATTAACTTCCCCCTGCATGCCTCCATGTAGTAACAGTCCCTGCATGCCTTCATGTAGTAACAGTCCATGCAGGTATCAATTCCAGAAACTTCCACCATTATGGTTAATTAATCACATTGGGTGTGGATAACCCAAAGTGTAAGAGAAATGGGTGTAAGCAGACGGGGCGCAAACATCCACAGGGTAATAGGACTGGGGCGCAGATATCCGGGGGCTACCGGATTACGAAGAAACGAGAAACACCGAAATTGGCCCGTCAATTAATCGCCAGATTAATCGGCGATTATTCACCAACTGCTCGTACCCAGCCGATTATTCGGAAATAACTCGCCAATTACCGCTCACAATGGCCGCCGGGCTTAACCACCGGCCGATTTCTGCTGCTGTTATTCGTCATGGGACGGAATATGCTGACGGCGTTAGGCATATGCTGACGCCGTTATTTATTAGCGGAATATGCTTAGCATATTCCGACGCCGTAAATAACGGTGTTAGTTCTGACGGACCTACGTACGCGTCAGCTGCCATGTCACTGACTATGCTGACGTGGTGCCCGGTTGCTGACGTGGCAATATTCTCGGTGACGTGTAACCTGCCACGTCAGCATTTTTTCTGACGCGGCACCCGTTTGCTGACGTGGCAGCGGCCGGGTAGTTGTGGGTCGGTGACGTGGCACGCCTATGTGTGGCTTGTTAGCTCAACTTGGAGTTTTTGCCCATGGACTTGCTAGTTGGGTGCTTGCTAGTGAGGCCTAGCTTGGTTTGTTGCTCATGGAATCTTTGCAAGGCCTCCATGGCTACTCATGGGAAACACTTAAAGCCCAATTAACCCTTCTTAGCTAGTAAGAGGGGTTCTTGTTGGTCTAGGTTAAGCCCATTTTCCTGTGTAGAATATTAGGGGTACAAACAAAAGGTATGTGTCAAAAGAAATTCGAAACGCTCGATGGATTATTCAACTAATTAAGATTATGTGGACATATGTTTGCTTACTGAAACAGAAGGCGGATTTTTAAAGCTTGCAAATCCTACCATGAGCAGTTAAAAGATAACAATGTATTAATCAGAATGGTAACAGAAATGGTTTAAATGTGAACGTCATAGAGACAGGTTTTTACCTAGAGTTTTTATGGTGCAAAACAGTGAATTGAAGGCTTGGACAACACGGTGGAATATGTACCCTTTGAATTGGGAATTTATGAAGGAAAACTTAAAATGAGCAGAATATAATTTTATATGAGAAAAAACATAATTTCCTTGATGAAAAATCCAAAATTATGATTTATGCAAAACATAAATCAGACTTGGAAATCCAAAAAACTAACACCAGCCCATGAAAGTAATAGACAAATACTATAAGAATTTGGATAGAATGATGAAACCTACCTTCATCTTTCCTTTCTTAGCTTGTAATTTCTTTGCCTTCTTTTCTCCTATTTACAGAAAACAAATTAAAATTCTGAAATTTTAAACAAACTTATTAGAAACAGTGGGGAAACATTAATAATCAAGGGGGGTTTTGTTACTTCTGAGATCTAATTCGTATTGGTTTTCCTTCGGGATAAATTGTTCTTCTTCGACATCTTCAGAATTTCTTTTCTTCTTTGTATTTCAGCAGCACAAATTTTTTTTGTTCGAAAAGACAAAACCCTAGATTTCGTACTGGTTTTTCAGAAGGAATGGATTTGATTTAAGGTTTAGGGTAATTGATTTTATTTTAGGTTTAGTTTGCAGCAGATATCAATGGTTTTAGGTTTAGAGTTTATCTAAGTTTGCGATGAAAAGAGAAGAAGAAGTTTTGGGATGAAAAGAAAGAGAGATTTTTTTTTCCGGGACGATATAATGGTATCTGCTTCATCGAATACTCACAGAAGAAAATCACTTATAGAAGAACTCACAGAAGAAATCACTTACAGAAGAAAATCGTGAAGAGACGGTAGAGAAAACTTGATAAATAAAAAAATTAGAGTAAGCTTTTTTGTTTCCGGGAAGACTGTTATTTTCGTTTTCCATTTCGTTTCTTTCAACCGAAAAAGTTATTTAGTGTTACATTCATATAATTTGAGGAAAAATGGAATGGATAATTTTCAAGGGGGCGGTGACACTCACCCAAAAGTGGGTATTCTCACCGCGCGACGTGAGTCCTTATATGACTTATGGATTTAAAGGATTAGATTAGATGATCTTGTATATAGGCGCTGTAAAAAAAATTAAAGGAAAAAAAATGTTTATCTAAGAAAAATACTGTGAGAATGACGATATAGCCTCTTGCCGCACCATGGGTAACATAGAAAATGACATGGAAGATACCAACTGGTGTAACCAATACCAGTGTGACTAGAACTAAGGGAGATGACAATGAGTAGCCAAGTGGTGGAATTGGTAATAAGGATGAATCTTCAACGGAGGAAGAGAACAATGTTATGAAATTAAAATCTTTAGGAGTTGTTGCGAAGAAAGATCATGACAAGTGAAAGCTTTTATGAAATTCAGAAACTTATTGGGAAGTGCTGCTAGCAGTGTCAAAGAATGAAACGAAGAAAATCTTTGGAGGCATTTTAGAAAGAAAAAAAGATTAAAACTGAAAAACAACTCTCAAGGATTAAGAGAAATAGTGAAATATGTGATTTGAATTTAGGGCGTGATAAAAGAACCCCATCCAAAATAATATAATATGGGTTTTTGGGTTTGTTTGGTGTGGTCTTAGAATGGACCGTCGGTTGGTAGAATTTTTTCTTTATTTGTTTATGCAATTAGAAAGACTTTGGTTCATCTTGTACCCTAGTTGAACTTTTTTGTGCCTGCTTCACGGTTTTTTTTTTTTTTTTTTTTTGCTTCTTAACACCTTTTAATAAAATTTTAAACTTTTTTCTTCAAAAAAGAAAGAAAAAAAAAGTGCAAGGACAAGTTGTATTTTTAATGAACAACCATGATTTTTTAGATTTTTTTCCTTCTGAAGGTATTATATTTATAATAACTATAAGATCACTAGAGAATTGACGTAACCATATTCTTGGTTACCCAAGACAGGGATATTCCATGAGGCATGAGTATGTGCCTAATCCTTCCGCTTAAATGTGATACATTTTTTTAGTGTCAAGTTAATTCTTGTTTTAGCTATATATCTTGCAAATCACCTTGTATTACTCTTGTTCTCTATATTATTTTTTTATTTAGGTGAATAATCAGAAATTAATGGAAATGAAGTTGAAAATAGCTAAGAAGGAAAAATGAACTCATTCTGGCACGAAAAAAGAGAAGTTAGAATATGGAATTACAACTCTTGAACAAAACTTTCAACATAATTTATAGCTAGGAAAAAGTATCCCAAACCCTAGTCGTAAAACAAGTGAGTTTGAGGGAAAAGATCTTGTCAGAATTACGGCTGACGGGTAGATCCAACCTAGCCGTAAGTTGTTTTTAAGAGATATGATGATTTGTATACTACCGTCTTGTAGAGGAAGAAGATATGACGCCAACCCAAAAATAATGTAGTCAATTGGACATCGAATGTGGGAGTTATGATCCAGATGATAAAACAAAAAATGTTCCGGAATAATTACGGCTAGGTCCAAGGGAGTCGTATCTAGCCCTAACTATGGTAATTTTGACAAGATATTTTTATCATAATTATGATTGAGTTGTACCTAGTCGTAATTAGGGTAGTTGGCACATGAGTGGATTTACAAAACAAAGAAAATATGTAAGGTCCTGGAAGGATTAGCCATCGATTTCGTGATCCCTGTATAAGGAGGTCTCAAAGATAATAAAAACACACATTTTACATCACTTTGCAAGTCTTGGAGGAGGCCAACAACAAAATGAACAAAAACTAGGGTTTCAGAATGATTTCACTAAGGTAACGATTTCCCTTTCATTTTTTCTTATGTATATCATGGGTGCTTCTACATCCATGAGTAGCTAAACCCATATTTGATTGAGGATGAATATTACGTTCTAAACATGAATTGAGTTATAATATGAAACTATTTTGAGTTCTTTTATGAAAAGGAGAGGGAACCAAGTACACCCCAACTTTTTCATTCGAAAACCTGTATGGACAAACTTGTTACAATCGGTACGGTAAGTATAGATCAACAAAGATCTCGTACCTGAAAAAACAAGTTTACTTGGACGATCTCAAAAATAAATATCCAAGATCAACCTAGTATGTATGTGAACTATATGCGAACCGAGTTCCAACAAGAACGAATCTTATAATGTATTCTTTAAGACACGAATTGACAAGAGCAAGTCTTGTAGGTTCTGTACAGTTTGAGCTTAAAAACTGTCTAGGTTGTTAAGACGTACTACTTGTGATATTTCAATTATAAAGATAAACAACATAATGCGGAAAACAAATAACACAAGATGCCAGAAATTTTGTTAACGAGGAAAACCGCAATGTACAGAAAAACCCCTGTACCTAGTGCAGTCTTGAACACATCGATCGCTACGCACACTATCCTATTATCATACTTTTCTCTGGAATGTAGTTGAGACCGAATTGACCCTATGAGTAATTCATCTTCAGTCGTGCTCCTCACGTCTCTTGAATCTTGCAAGATACTATGACGGCGTCCTTTACAGTCGTAAGAGTTTTTTGGCCTAAGTGGAGATTTTTAACTAATATGTTTCTAACAGATAGCCTATTGATTTCCTTCAAAAAGATATAAAATCAAGGTAATGGAAATCCATTTTCTTCTGATGGATTTTCAAGGTAAATAAGATATCAAGCAAACCTCAACAATCATGATAGCTTACTTTCTTAAAAAGATTATAAAGATTCCTAATCAATTCTACCTCACAAGAATGAACTACACAAATCAAATAAGAGTTTATATATATATATCTTGTGGGATCACAAAATCCTATACGAAGAATACTTTGTGATTTCTATCTATCTTGTTTATGATCTATAGTTCGAGAACTACAGCAATCAATAAGAACAAGATCTGGATATCAAGAACTATCAGGTAAAAGATTGTCTGACTGGGCTTAACAAGTCCTTAGTAAAGACTTTAAAAGTCGTAACATAATACAGTTTCATAAAGAAACCTAGGTCTTTAGTGGACGACTGTAGCTGCAATTAAGATTATAGTATGTAGATATCCCTTTATCTATAATGATAAACATGAGTATTCTATAGGGATATAGTTTGAACCACAAAGAAGAATGTGCAACCATATATTAATGGAAATAAATGTTGTGCACCAAGTGGTTAGCCCAAGAACAATAGTTAAGTTGTTTGTAAACCTTTAAGCATAAGATAGAGTATAATAACTCTCAAGTCCAAAATAATTGTGAACTGTCTAAAATAGTTGTTGCACATTTTTTCATCTCGGAGATCAGGAACCTTTTTGGATTGATAAGAGTTTGAAATAAATACCAATTTTAATACGCAATTTTGATACGTCGAACAATAAATTATTCTCAACTTATTACGCGATAAGTTTTATATTCCTTGAATTTAAGATTCGAGTTTTACCAAGTAAGAGCTTGTACTCGAGATTTTTCTTTGAAATGTTCATCATAATATAATAGTCAGTCTTCACATGCCTTTGTTGATGAAGTTTATAATATTTTCAAGGTTAACGGTGAATTCCGATTCTAAATAAGAAACCTTAATAGATTATAATGGATGACAACTCATTTGTGAGTTTCATTAGCTCTAGCACTTCATACGCTAAAATGACGAGGGTGCCAAGTACACCACAATATTTTCGAAAATCAACTTATTTAAGACACCCTTGTGTAATCTAATTCGAAGTACAAACTTCAATATTTGTAAACCATAGTAGTTTGGACACCAAGGAATTTCCATATCCGAAAAAATCAAAAGATATGAAATAAATACCAATTTTCAGTTTTGCTTAATTATAACTAAAATCCAACTAATATACCGAAAAATCTCATGGATGACAACTCAATATTAGCTAGCTAAATAAGTATACTTTACTAATATATTCTCCAGAGATATGCTTTAATTACATTAGATTAGAACAACCAAATTAAACATATATATATTCAAACCTTAGTTAATCAATCTATCGATTCAAATCCCGAAGAGTATAAAATATATTTTATATCAAAGGTTTGGGATCGCACATGCACAAACAATCGATCGGTATCAAGGAAATACTTAGACATTAAGAAATAATAGTTTAGCACATGCTCAAATATTATGCCAACATTGTGAACTTTCCATGTTAACCAAAATATTTTATGATATCTATCCAAACCCTAAAGTATTAGATAAATTAGAAATACGTTTTATAAATGGTTAACCTAATGGAGATTGGTCCTTCTATGGATCCCCAAGTAAGAGATCATAACTGCTATATATCCCTAGTTAGGAATCGGTCCTTCTATAGATCCCTGAGAGGATCGGTCCTATAGTAGATCATTTGATCCCTTTAAACTACGAATTAAGTTTCGCAAGTCTACTTACTTAAATTAATGTAGTTAAACATTGTTTTCTAGGCATGAAATCAATCCAAAGTTCAACACACTAAACTAGTATCGAATTACCAAATAGTATTATATTGTATTTACGAAGTTCAAAAGATGAACGTTATACTTCTTTATCCAATATACCTAGGTTGTGTGAAATAACTAGTATATACTTCCTTGACATTTTGATCAAAATAGAATGATCAAGTCACTGGTATTAAAAATATATAAATATAACTTTGTATGTTATATTTTCAAAATAAGCAACTTGAAAGAAATATAGATAGAAATGGAAACAAGTCAATTCTGTATTACTAACCTCGAATAGAAGGATGATATGTATGTTGATGTTGATACATCTTCAGGTGCTTCGGAGTAACATGATTTTGTTTCAACATTTCTAATGTTCCTAGTCTAACGTAACGAAGTTTACTTTAGTAATCTAGTCAAGCAACCTAGAGTTTTGGAGCTAAAATATGACAACCAACATTATTATACAAACGCTTGGTGGGCTCAACCGAGCAATTCTCTAATAGGTTTTGTAATGAAGACGTATTTATTAGTCAACTCTCTCATAATTGCTTACAACTTACTTTTAATTGCTTTCTTATTTACTTTGTTTCTAAAACCTAAAGCCCCTCTTTGACACTTTCAACAATTAAAACTCCTTACTCTTCGTGGGAACAAACTTGATTATATTACTTGTTAATTAAGTTGAAATAAGATTACTAATTTTTTACACGTACGACACACATCAATACAAAAGCAGAAACATTCCCCGAGGAAGTAAAACTTCCTAATGGAGGTATGCATTTTCATTAGAAATTTCTACTGTAATAAAAACATCGACAAAAGCTGGGAGATAAAAAAAACCAAAGTTGTTTGTCACAAAAATGTTTTTTCTCTTTTTTTTGTAAGGATATTCGTTACCCTATTTTATTATTTATGAAGGAACTAAAAACCCAAAAAATTATTGCAATCCTTTAAGATTTGAATTGTGGATTGTAGAATAGCAAGACACTGCCATTTGATTTTGGTGTGGTCCCCTTGCATAAAACTAATAACTTTTTTGCAATCTCTTTGAAAGTTGAAATATGTAAGATAGATTTCCTTGCCCATGTAGCCTCCTTGAGCATCGTCAAGATTCTGCCTCTTCTGGTGAAGCTGGATAGCTTTGTCTTGCTCCTGCCAAACTACAAGTACCTAAATGATTTCTCACCAGAAAACCATGACAGTGTAAGAATTTTCCCAAGAAGCATCAAAGTTCAACATTTTAGTGTTTCTATGAGGTTTCCTGCATTTTTAAGTTCTTATCACTTTTCTTTGAGCAGTCGTGGCTAGTGTATTTATGTTTGTAACAGTATGCAAGCTCTTCTTGTTCCAGAAACTGAGTTTCCTTTCAACTTTCATGGAAACTAGTTGCAATTTTTCATCACATATTCTCTTAATTATACCTTTCCTTCCATATATACCGACAGTTAGGCCGGTTCCTATGGATATAACAAACTGGCTAGTTTGACAGTTTTGCACCCATTATGGAGCTAGCAAACTAGCAAACATACCTGGCTAAGTGGCAAATTTGCCACTTATCCAGGTTAGGTCGAGACCCTACCGAGCGGTGGAACCTCGACCGGGAGGTGTAAACTAGACCTCTAGCGGTCTAAACTCCACCGCTTAATAGTGTTGTATTCTTTTCAAACTCCTTCTCTCCTATTTTTTTCTTATTTTAACATTACTTTTACTTAATACGGGTCCCACCAAATATATTAAATCTTTATAAATACCCCATATATACGCACAAACAATATTTTTATCATACCAAATATATTATTTTATCTAATATTTGCTCGTTTTCTCATAGTGGAGAAACGGATTTGCCATACCATGTGGCATGGCAAAACAACTTTTATGCTTACCCCATAAGAACCGGCCTTGGTTGATGTAATATCTAAAGCTTTTCCATCCTCATCTTTGGAGACCCAAACTCCAAAGATTATAATGATTCAGAAAACAATTATTAAAGGAAACTCACGGTAGGATTACATGACAAGGAGATAAGTCCATACTGATTTTACGAAACCACAATAAAAAAATACATGAGACAAAGTTTTTGTTTCTTTGATACCAAAGATACAATTTTTATCTATATTTGCAACAAATTGAGAGATAATACCTTTTAGAGGTAAAGCCTCAGAAAGACATATCCATACAAAAAAAAAATAGTCATAAAAATTCAAGGTGACTAAACTTGTGGTACAAAAACCCCACTCAAATGTTGGGATCCATTAAAACTACATCTTAAACAAAATTAATACAAAAACCTCAAAATTTTAAAAATTGATACAAAAATCCCAAATTTCAAAATTGATTTCATCAAATTCTTTGGGGTTTCATCAAATTTTATGATGAAACCAAATTTTGGCTTCATCAACCGCGAATTACTTTTGTTTTGTTGGGGTTTTTATGTTACTTTTGTTTTGATGAGTTTTTTATGGATGGATAGTGACACCTTTGGGGTTATAACTCGCGGACCGAAAAAAAAAAACTTTTATGTTTTGAGACATATCTAATTTTCATAACTGCTTCAAAAATCCAGGATCAAGCAAGTTGCTAGCAGAAGTATATTTTATTAAGTTTATTATACACGAGCTTCACATTTATATATCTCTTTTTTTTTTTTTTTCTGTACATGGGTTCTACAATTGCCTTTTATAGTGTGATTTGTTCAAAAACAACGTGCGTAACTAAAGTTATCAATGGGTACTCAATTATGCAGAACCAAACCGGACCCGAGTGAATCTATTCTGGTCTGAGAACTAAAATTAGACTCATCAACAATATCGCTACCTGACGGGTAAAACCGTTAGGAACCGATAAGCTTTCGGTTCCTACCGATATTCGCGGATATTGGATACCATATTTATCATTTTATTTGTTATCTAACATGCAAAATTTTCGTCTATTTTTTCTTAGATTTTTTTTTCCTCATTTTTCATCAATTTTTTAGGTTTAATTTTAATTAGAACATTTACATCGATATAAGTTATCCTGGACAAATTGGGGTATACCTAATAAGACAAAACCCGGATCATTTTGAAGTAAAAAAGGACACCCCTTAACCATGTATTTCAAAATGCCTAATCTACCCTTGTTTAATTAACACTAATAGTGTGTTTAGGTTAATTAATTTAGTTAGTTAATTAGTTGAATAAAAATTCTAAAATTAGGTATTATTTGGATTGAACTCATGGATTACGTGTTATGGTTTTTGAGGATTTTTTTTTCTTTTTTTCTTTGTAATGGAAATGAAACTACCCTAGCCAAACACTTCTACATAGGGGATTGCAAAGCTATTGAGTGATTATATACTCAAAATTATAGAAGAAATCAACACTTTCAATTCTGAAAGTATGAAAAGTCGGCAAGGTCGACAAAAAATACCCTGCCGACTATAGGATTTTTGACATACAGAGAACGGTGTTACAAATGCATGATTAGTCGGCAAGGTTTTAATTTCATAACCTTGCAAATTTTCAAGTTCTTAGTAGGCAAGGTATAAGGATGAATACCGTGATGACCCTGTAAATATTACTTTCAGAAACAAAACTCTTTGAAAAGTCGGCATGCTATTCATCTTATAACCTTGCTGACTAAAAATAAATATCAAAAGTCGGCATGCTCGACAAAAAAATACCATATGCCGACTATGTAACTGCAATTCAACAATTTCACATTTTCTGATCTAATTTGTCATTTAAATAACAAAACAAAGTACTAGAATGAATTTGAAAGGTTTAATCGACAATTAAAAAGAAAACATAATCGACGATATTTTTTCATTTGAAAATGATGAAATATGGAGAAAGATAAAGGAATTGATCATTAGATTGATGATGAAGGAGAAAGAAAAAATTAATAAGGTTTTGATCTAAAACCAAAAAGGAGTAGTTTTGGTTATTATTATTGTTAAGGGAAGGGTAATTAGGTCACTTTACACATTTTAGACACCCTTTAACCCACTATTATGGTTAGGAACAAAATGGGTATACCCCAATTAATTAATCTGAGTATATCTCAATTTGTCTAGGTAAGTTATATATAAGAAATTGATTTTAGAAGGAACCATTTTTTAGGGACCATGGTTTTTTTGGGGGGACCATGGTCTTATTAGGCCAACCTCCCTATACCTATAAGGGGTGTCCTAAAGTTAGGGAAATACACATTTACCCTTTACTTTAATTTAAATTAAAACTAACCTAATAACTATATAAATCTAATCATATATATCTAATCTAAATGGATCTATTAACAAAAATCAAAATCAAAATCACAAACAAAAACAGGGGGAATCGAAATTTTTTAGTTTTGAAAAAAATAATATTCTCTTCTTCTTTTCTCTTTCCTTGACGTTCCTCGTTCGATTGAAAAATGAGTATTAACCATCAAAATGAGTTGAAAATGGAAGTTGCAGAGAGAAGTTCGGCTAGGAAGTATGTGAAAAACTTTGTCAAACTAACCGAACCTAATGGAAATGATGAACATGAAGAACAATTTGGCTATTTCGCAAAAAAAAATCCCCAACCGAACCTTAGTTCGGTTATGTCGCAAAAAATATTTCCCAACCGAACCCTAATAGTTCGGTTAGTAGGCAAAAACATTTCCCAACCGAACCCTAATAGTTCGGTTAGTTGCAAAAACATTTCCCAACCAAACCTTAGTTCGGTTATTTCGAAAAAATATTTCCTAACATAATAACAGTCCGGTTACGCTGCAAAAAATATTTCCTAACCGAATTAAGGTTCGTTAACATCGCAAAAAATATTTCCCAACCGAACCCTAATAGTTCGATTGCGTAGAAAAAAATATTTCCCAACCGAACCTAATAGTTCGGTTAGTTGCAAAAATATTTCCCAACCGAACCTTAGTTCTATTATTTCGCAAAATATTTCCCAACCGAACCATAGTTCGGTTAAGTCGCGAAAAACATTTCCCAACCGAACAAAGGTTCGGTTACGTCGCAAAAAATATTTCCCAACCGAACCTTTGTTCATTTTTTTAGTTTAATCTTGATTTAATCTTGCACTAATCATTTAGTTTAGTTTAATTATTTATTTTTGATTTAATCTTACACTAATCACTAATTATGTTAACCTAGTGATATAACTAATCATTACACTAACTTAATTGAAATGGGTAATTTTGGTATTAATAAATATTTAGATAAGGGATGACCTAGATTTACTTCTAATGTCTTACCCAAAATAAAACAATGGCCCCCAAAAAAACCTAGCGTTTTTAGGGGCCACTCAAAAGGATTTAGGGGCCAACAATAAAACAAAATAGGATCACTCAAACCTAAAGTGAGTTACCCCTTATCTCGCATATTTCTTAATGGAAAAATTTATTTTACATAATCTGTAGGTGATATATTACTTTTATCCTCTGAATGCATTCGATAGACAAAATAAGAAGTATGCGTCCGAATGTAGTGGGTGCAGTATTTGAATGAATTTTTTTCCATTTTTTTTCTTCTAGGATTTTTATGTTTTTTCCCAGATTCGGGAGATATTCATGATTTTTATCTCCCGAATGTTCTTGAGAAATGAAGAACATTCGGGAGATAAAAATCACGAATATCTCCCGAATCTGGGAAAAACTTGAAAAATTGAGTTTTTTTCCAACATCTGATTTTTGGGCCACGCTATATTCGGAGGTTCGAGTAACAATATAAACCTCTGATAGTAGTTCCAAGGATCTATATTCCAAGGCTCATGGTGGTTCCAAAGCCCTATATTCCAAGGCTCATGGTGGTTCTCATTTGGGAGCCAAGATATATTCGGAGGTCAAATGAGTTACTTCTTCCCGAATGTTCTTGATAAATTAATGAAGAACATTCGGGAGATAAAAATCATGAATATCTCCCGAATCTGGGAAGAAACATAAAAATCCTAGAAGAAAAAAAATGGAAAAAAATTCATTCAAATACTGCACCCACTACATTCGGACGCATACTTCTTATTTTGTCTATCGAATGCATTCAGAGGATAAAAGTAATCTATTACCTACAGATTATGTAAAATAAATTTTGCCATTAAGAAATATGCGAGATAAGGGGTAACTCACTTTAGGTTTGAGTGATCCTATTTTGTTTTATTGTTGGCCCCTAAATCCTTTTTGTTGGCCCCTAAAAACGCCAGGCAAAAAAAGGCCGCCCCCCAAAAAACCGTTCTTTAGAAAACCCTATAAGTTATCAGATCCGGTTTTGGGTCCACCAAATTAGGATCCGACCAAGACCGTTAAGAACCTGGGAGAATCCAGGCCCATTGATAGTCGTAGGCTCTAGATATGTATCCTTGCACGACTATGCTACACTTCCCCCACCCATTTTCCCCGTTAAGTATCAAATTTTGGTCCCTTGAATTGGGATTAGCAGGGGACCCTTTATGTGGCATCAAACCACTACTTACATGACACCTAAGAGCAGTTCATATGGGATTAACAAACTATGAACTCATAGTTTGTTCATTTTGCTCGGATGTTCAAATGAACAGATCTGTTCATTTGAACACTAAGACATTCCAGTAGGAGCGCGTCTGGTGCAAGAACGCGCGCCATGACCATGTTGTCGCCGCGTTTTCCTCCATAACGCATATTTTCATCCAAAATGCCAGCGTTATTTTGCAAAACTCCGACATCTGGGTTAGTGTCGCCAACTTCTCTGTTTCAACGGTTGAAAAAAATTGTGATCCAACGGCTAAATTTTGTTTAATTCTATAAATACTCCTCATTTAAACTCTAAATTCACACATTCTTCTCTTCATTCTCAATTCTTGATTGAACATGTCTCGACCCCGATCAGTTTGGCAAATTCCGTTTACTAAAGAAGAAGATGAATTTCTGGGCGGTTATTCACGAAGGGTTCTGCAGCTACACTCGTAATCCTAGTCACCGTTCTATATCAGACATAGAACAGCGTTTTGGTACAATTAAGAAAGAAGTAAAAGAGTTTGTAGCTTTAACCATACACGTAAATCGATATCGACTGAGAGGTGAAAATAATGCTAAGATGGTGACAAGATCGTTGTCTGAATGACGAAGATGGAAAAATGTGGCTTTCTCTTTCGACAAATGTTTTGAAATCCTTAAGGTGTTGAACAGTTTCAACCCCTTCCTTGGTTAAGCTACCTAGTACTTCTTCTCATTAGTGAAGCTAACGTAATGTGTAGTCTGTCGTAATTGAGTTCAGCCAATGTAAAACAGTTACTTTTAAACATGTGTATTTTATTTACCTAATCGTACTTTTAAAACGAAAACTACAAATGTAGAAGAATTAAAAATTACAAAAACTACAAATGTAAAACGCTATTTCTAACGTCGCTCATCTCTATCTCTAGCTACCCCATTATTAATTTCAGCCGCCAAAAATTCAGAGAGTCTTGTGGATAGACCTGCCGACAAGATAGTTTGCAAATTTCCAAATGGTGATAGACCTGATAGACCCGGATGACCTGGTTGAACAAAATAAGGCGATTGGTAAACACTCTGTGTACTCGGTCCATCACTTTGTATACTCGGTCCTCCAAGCATATAAGAGATTTGTAGTTGTGGTGGTCCTGGTGTGTAGCATTCACTTTGGTCGTATGGCACATTTAGGTTGTATGCCACATTTGGGTTGTAGGGCAAGAATGAAGATGAAATGCGCATAGGTTCAATCTGATATGCCTGAGGTTGAGATACGGGCGCAATTTGTGGTGAAGAATGAGGGATGTGTTGTGTCTCTCTCACCATTGTTTCTTCACTTTCGTGCAATGTTGATATGTTGTTTTCTGGGCTTTCGTGCCATGATGATGTGTTGGAATCGGAAGAATGTGACTGCCGCACATAATCATTTGCATGTGGCACATAATTATTTGTAGTTGGCGGTGGAGTTGGAGTTGTAGTCATTCTATACATTGTGTTTGTATGCCATTTCCGGACTGTTTCCAAGTGCGACGCATGTAATTGTCTTGTAAGCCAGTGCAAATCGTTGACTTGTTTTCGCATTTCATCCTCACTTGCAGTGACATTGTAGTAAGGATAATCACGTTCCATACCTTGGGAAACAATGGGGATCGTGGTTAGCTCACCTTCTGAAGTAATACTTTGCATCTCCCAACTAATTACAGGCATATTTGACGAGGAAGATGAAGAACTTGCACCCGTCCTGGGATGACACAAAGCTTGGCTATCTGGTGGTGGTTGGCTAGGAATGATATTTGGATTATGGGACATATTTGACAACCCAGGAAAATCAACCCCATAGACGTGCATACTATGTGTCCCAATCACAGGCTTCGCAATTGAGTTATACCAGTTTTGGTACTCCGCATCACTAAAAACCTCCCTTGTATTTAGTTCATAACTCTACCAATTGGTTACTCTCAACCTAAAGAAATCTGATGCAGAGGTTTCTATCTGTGGTGGCGGGTTAATTGCAATTACAAGTATACCTCGTAATTGGTACTGCAGTCTTTCTCCCAGATACCAAACCCCTCTTCTTGATTCTGGACTGTAAAAACAACTCTAAGAGAAGAATAATCAAGAATACGTACTCCAATCGCTTCATTATACTGAGGATAACGATGGTAAGTGCAAACAACTACGTTGTTGTGGTTCCGAGTCATCTGTTGTATTCTCTACAGAAAACTGCAACCATAGACGTCCGACCCAGTGTTCTTCTGCATGTTTGTCCTCGTATACATGTCAAACATTGGAAATATATATGTCTCGTCTTTTAGGATTGGTTTACCAAGAAGAAAGTTGATATACCACCAATACTCCAAATTACTCCATCATTTTAGTAAATAATAATCCACATTTGTTAACCTAATTTAAAAATAATAATTTTGATATTTACCTCTATGATGCTCCAAAAACCACAGATGTTTTTATCGCCCGTGGACGCTTTATCCAGCGCAAAATACAGTTCTCCTAAAATTGCATACCCCCAATCATTATCTGGTTCTTTATCCAGATCTTCTAATGCTTCAAACCAACCGACATGAGCAACAAAAGTTGAGTTTGGAAAGTAGACCTGACCCAGTACCCATAAGATAAACAACCTTTCGAGTTCATCATAGTCGTCTACATCTCTAGGGTATTTGGGTATCATTAGGAAACTCTTCAAGGCTGAACATCTAACCCTTTTTCCTTTCAGACTTTTATCAATAGAGATATCTGATTACATAAACGAGGAACAACGCGACTCCCATTTACGATTTAAGATCCATTCGCTTTGGTCGAATGGTGGCGGGTTTCCACTTCCACTTTGGATCCCACAAATGAAATATAAATCAAGGGGGAGTAATTCCTATGACAAGTATAATATCAACTATGATTAATTCTTTAGATTATTTAAAAAAATTAAGTTAAGTTAAGTTAAGGAAACTTACCGATTTCGAAATCCAGAAAATGAAATGTGTGCGTCGTCTTCCACCACCTTTCTACCAATGTTTTTGGAATTTTTTTTGTTATGTAATCTAGGCTCTATTCTATAAAGCGCACGCCAAGGATATCTGTCAACCCTTGCTCGGATGGCTTGCGGTAAACATTGATTAACAACATTTAGTTCTGAAAATCCACCTCTCGTGACATGATATTCCTCAGATCGTTCATTATGCCCCGACACATGACCATGAACTAATAATGGAGCATCAACTGTGATTGGATTATTAAACTCTTCTTCTCAATTTTGAAAAAAATCTACATTTGTGTGAGGTAACGGTAACGATTCACCTTTTCGATCCTTTTTTTTTATATTGTTTATCCCTCTTCTCACTAAATTCATATCTTAATCAAAATATTTGAATTTAGAAGCGTTTTAGAAGAAGGAAATGGAAGTATTTAGAAGCGTTTTAGAAGAAGGAAATGGAAGTGGTGTGAAATGGTGTGACTGAAAATAAAATGAGTAGAAGGAATTATTTATAGGTAAAGGTGGCCGACCATTCGAGATGTGTCCTTTATGGATCCGACTGTTGGCGACTTCGTTCCTAACGCCTGCGACATCATCCCCAACGTTGGCGTCAGCGTCCCTGTCGCCCAAGTCATTGGCCCAACCGCCCAAGTCAGTGATGTTTTCGTGCGTCTGTTCACCAAGCGCCCGAGGCTTTTCCATATTGGAAAACCCGGTTTGGCCATCCACCTGGCTGAACAGAATTTTATTTTTGTTCATTGCCATAGGAAATGGTCTAATATTATACATGAGTGAGGGACACAAGTGAGGGAAGGGAATCATTTTCAATTCTTTCAAGAGATGGCCTGACCCCACCTAGGCCTACCATCCTAAAAGCGCAGTTCCGCTTCCAACCCGGCAACACTTTATCAATGCTGCTAACGGGAGTACCATTTTGCTTGGGGGTGTACCAAATTGCCAATAAGACAAAACATGTTTTGGTAAGGGATTGGTACACCCCCAAACAAAATGGTACCCCCATTAGTAGCCATGAAAAAAATGGGCGACTAGTTTGACTAAACGAGTCTTCTCAACAGACATTGACTTTCACTGACACCCAATAACACACAACCACATAATCTTCAAATGTAGAAATTTGATTTCTCTAGCTAGTCTTTAGACTTGAATGCGAAAGCGAAAGACGAAACCAACCCCATCTTTGATGACGGTGGTTGATTGAGTTCATTACAAAAACCAGAAGCTAAAAAAATACTGTATGATCATCAGAAAAACAAAAAACATGGGTTGTTTTAGTCTACTCATCTTCTTCATCTACTTGTTTTTTATCTCAAACTTACTGATCATACAACACACAGATGCACAAGATTATGTCTACCACTTCTGTTTAGGAAATAATTATACGACTAACAGTACATTTCAGAAGAACCTCAATATTCTTCTACCTACTCTCTCATCGGCCAACACTTCAGTAATAAGAAATGGATACTATAACGCCACGGCCGGAAGAAATTCCGACACGATTTACGGTTCTTTACAGTGTAGAGGCGATACTTCATCAGAAGATTGTCAAACTTGTACAGAAACTGCAGCTAAAGATATCATTAAAGATGACAGGTGTCCAATTTCTAAACAAGCAATTATTTTGTATGATGTATGTATGTTAAGGTATTCAAATCAATATTACTTCAATATAATGCAAGATAGTCCAGCAGTTTATTTATGGAACACTAACAACGTTACCGATCCGGATAAGTTTAATCCAATTTTAGGTGATTTAATGAGAGGTTTAGTGAAAAACGCTACTTCAACTGGTTCTTTAAATTTTGCTACCGGGGATACAAGTTTTGGTGATTTCCGGAGAGTATATGGATTAGTACAATGTACTGTTGATATATCTTCGAGTAATTGCAATCGATGTCTCGTTGGAGCTATAGCTGAGTTACCAAATTGTTGTGATGGGAAACAAGGTGGAAGGGTAATTAGACCAAGTTGTAATTTTAGATATGAAATATATCCTTTTGCTCAATCTACGGTTCCTCCTTCGCCGCCTCCACTGTCTCCTCTAACTCCTCCTCTCAAATTACCGCCATCATCAACGAATACGAGTACAACTACACCAAAATGTAAGTACTACTCCTTCGATATATGATATTAGTAATCTGATCATTTCAATCCAACAGAACTATATGTGAAAATTCTGCGATACACGAATCGAATTGTATACGATCGGTTTCAATTTTCAATTCATTTTAGTGAGTAATAAATTAATAATCGATCTGGAAGAGTTCAATTTGGGAATTGAAATCCCCCTGCCACGTACGTATAGGTCCATGTGTCCTTGTTTACGGAATTCAGTATGTTTTATTACTACGTTTGATATTGAGCATTTCATATTCTTCTGATTAGGATTGTTGTTTGTCATAAGAATTGATTCTATTCTGTTCTTAATATTCCTATTCATATTTCTGCAGCAAAGAGAAATTCATCCATACTAGTTGTTAGTATAGTCATTCCTGCTGTTATCGCAGTACTTTCCACCATCGCCTTTTGGTTTTTCTGTTTCCGAAGAAAGAGAACAAAGACACGGAAGTTTGACAGTAAGTAGCTATTGCCTAAACATGACTCCTAGGGTCATATGCTGCTTCATATGGTTTTCCAAGTTAGAATATCTTAGTTATGCTCGTTATTTGATTCACACTTCTTGTTGTTTTTCTCTCATGGAGATGTGGATGATGAGATGCGAAGTACAGAATTGCAATTCAACTTCAGTACAATAAGCGCCGCAACAGACAACTTCTCTGAAGCTAATAAACTTGGAGAAGGTGGATTTGGGTCTGCTTATAAGGTACAAAAAAACAGATAAAAAACATATAAAATGAAACTTTCAATTAAAATATCTTAATAGGTCACGGTTTTAATGTTTTCATATTGCTAAGAACTTGTATTTAATGTTCTCAGGGTATACTTTCTGACAGAGAAGAAATAGCCGTTAAGAGGCTATCAAAAAATTCAGGTCAAGGTGAACAAGAGTTCAAGAATGAAGTTACCTTAGTAGCTAAACTTCAGCACAGAAATCTTGTCAGGCTTCTAGGTTTCTGTATAGATGGTGAAGAAAAACTACTCGTCTATGAATTCATGGCAAATGGAAGCCTTGACCAATTCCTATTCGGTTTGCCTTCTACTCTTTCTGTTTTTAGTTATTTGAATATACTAAATTGATATGTAATACTCTTTTTTAGATGAAAATTGAGGCTCAAAAGGTTCATTATTTTGGTTGGATGAATGTGTAGATCCGAGTAAGTGTACACTTCTGGATTGGGAAAGACGATACAAGATAATAGGAGGGATAGCTGGAGGCCTTCTCTATCTTCTGGAGTATTAGATATCGACATGAATCCTAAAATTGCAGATTTCGGCATGGCTAGGCTTTTTGTGCTTGACCAAACGCAAGCTAATACAAACAGAATAGTTGGAACTTAGTAGGTGAAAACTTCAAATTATTGAACAGTTAACTGCTCTTATCTGCATCCAACCAAATAAGCTATGAGTTTCTTATTTCCTTTGGTGTTCTGTTCTGCAGCGGCTACATGTCTCCAGAGTATGCAATGCACGGACAATTCTCCGTGAAATCAGACGTATTTAGTTTTGGTGTTTTAGTTTTAGAGATTCTTAGTGGACAGAAGAACAACTGTTTTATTGAATCAGACGTTTCTCAGGACCTTCTAAGCTATGTGAGTATCAATAATGTTTTGTTTGTGTTCAATCTTCTGCAGTTTTAATGACGCGATGAATAACTTAGAAAAGGAAAAATTGATGTAGGCATGGAGACATTGGAAGAAGGGATCTGCTTTAGAATTGTTAGATTCAACTATCAAGGATACATGTTCCAGAAGTGAAGCAGTGAGATGCATCCAAATTGGGTTATTATGTGTTCAAGAAAATGTGGCAGATAGACCCACAATGCCAATGGTCCTCCTAATGCTCAGTAGCTACACTGTCAGTCTTGATTTACCTTCAGCGCCTGCATTTTTTGCTGGTAGTACAAGATACATAGAACCGAAATCGTCTCCATATCTAGGCCAAAGTGAAGAACAAGGAATTCCGCAGGACAAGTCACCTGATGAATCGGCAGCATGGAGCATCAATGAAACTTCAATAAGTGAGCTTTATCCTAGATGAGGAAGATCTCTGGGTACATAATCTCGTCCTTGTCATGTTCCTTCTTTTCTTTTTTTCCCCAGTTGGTTGGCACTTAGAAATACCTAATCCTTTTTTTTTCTTGTTTGTTAAGAGCATTGGGGATTATAATTCTTGACCAAAGTCTTGAAATACTGTATTTTGCATAGTAAAATGTAATCTTCCTTATAGTTTCCGTTAAATTTGTAAACTACTGAAGATACGTCGAATTCACCGTCGTACATACTTCGGTGATGTCAGTTTCCTTAATCTTGGACCACAATCTTGATTTTTTTTTTTTTTGGTAAGTCCAAAATTGTATTAATAAAAAACAAAGATACAACAAGGTTTGTAAGAAAAGAGGCATAGCACCCCAAAAACTTACAAACTAATCAAATCTAAAGTACGTTACATAAGGTAATTCAATAGAAGAAATAAAATCAGGTCTAAAATCATAGCTCAAACCCTCCCCATCTTCCAATAAGCATCCCCATTTTGCCATGGTATCAACAACAAAATTTGCCTCTCTAAACGTATGAACAAAACGAATCTCATTGTATCTAGCCTTCACAGCTAACCACACAATCTTGATTACCACTCCGAACACTGGTATCTGGTCAGGTCTCCGGTAATGTGAAGTTAGGGTTTTATAATCTTCTAAGTCGGTTGGGGTTAATGGAGGTTAGAAGAGAATCAAAGTGAGAGGAGAAATAATTGTCTAAAGTATGATTTCCATTGATCAAATTTGAACTTGTTTACATTCTCAGCCTTTCTAGTTATTCATACATATCATGATCGAGAATTACATGTGGATTACTAAGCATGTGACAGCTTAGACTTAATAATTTCCTGCCTTGCGCTTGTAGCGACCAGGGACAACTCTTCGTTATGACTACCCAGCTTTCCATGCCTTCCATTCAGCTGACAGCATCGAGAATTTTCTTAGCTTTGCACTTGGACTCAGGTCTTTCACGTCTGACTCTGACTTTGTGTCTATGTTTTGTTTGGTAGCCCATGACTCGATTCTTGGACATCTGGTTCAGGTCTTCGACGTCTGACCTTGAGTCTTATTCCATGTCTCAGTTGTATTACTCTTCAGCTGTCAGTTCTCGGGTAGATGCTATATTTTGTCATCTACATATTTGTCCCCCAGTTTAATTAAAGTAAGTCTGTAAACTCTAGTTCATTTTTGCATTAATATAGATCATATCCTTTAATAACTCGGTTTTTTATTTCAGCTCCCAGTTATTTCTAGTAGCTCATAGATTTCTTTTCCAACCTGTATCAGTTTGCTTCTCAAGTTGGATGGGGCTCGTGAGCGTCTCTTTAGGTGTTACCTCCTCTTAAGGTTACTTCAAATAGGTGTTACCTCCTCTTTAGCATTTTTAGTTACTTCTGGGAATTCTGAGTTTTTCTAGGTTATACACATATCCTTTGTTCCCTTCAAAAGCCAAGTATCTTTTCAAAGATATTGCAAATCTGATCTTCTATTGATCAATATTTTGTCTTGTCATGTTAGACTAGGTGACTTATACCGCCTTAAAGACTTGGTTGCTTTTTGCAACTTTGTACCATGTTTACTATTGAGCTGTATGTTTGCTCAGTGATCGAGCTAAATCAATCTCGTGATACTCAATTATTCCCTTAAAATATTATTTTATTTTGTTGCTAATTATTAGCACAATTTTAAATTTTTGTGTATTGTCCGCCTTCTCGGAATATCAAAAGTTTGGTAATTTATTGTGGTATTTTTTACCCACTTTCACTTGTGCACTATATTGACTTGTACTAGTGGGTTACCACTATCCGTGTCTTTAATGCATGGAGAAACGTGGGGCAATACACGGTTTTTTCTGTTATTACCCTTTACTTTCCTTATCTTCTACTTAGCATAAACTTTCATTATTTCAACTTTAAGTTTACCTTTAGAGATTTTTTATGAATCTTCAAATTTTCCACCCCCTTCTAGATCTATGAACTTTGGACCCTCCAGACTTTATAAATTTCTTTCGAAATTTTCATCTTACATCAATGATTTTTACTGTTTCCAGTTTTGAACCAACTTATGCTACTGAAATTATTGAGGCTTACTGCCTTCCTTCTAACATTCTTGTTTGTTCATTTTCTTCTTCTCTAGTCCATGATATCACAGACTATGGAGAAGATGATGAACTTCTTATCCTAGAATCTCATCTGGTATGTGGCTTCAGAATTCCCATTCCTCCTCCTATCCATAAGTATCTTCGCATCATGGACTGTGCTCCGATGGAGACGAAATCTAAATCTTATTCTTTTATAAACAAAACTATTGAATCCAACAAGGGTTTGGCTGAGAGACAGAAAATTACTGCCCTCCAACTAAAATCCCAGTTTCTTGTACTATGGACAAGGATTCTGGTATGAGGAACATCTCTTACGTTGGTCCTTATATCATCCCTGAGTTTCTCTGTGATAAATACGTTTTCTTTAAGGTTTATTTAGCGTTTGGTACCCATCAAATGTTCAACACCTAGCTTTGGTACCCAATATTTGAAATATTATCGGTTGGTACCTTGACTTGTTAAGGACTGTTAAGTCAAACCGTTGACTTAATAAATAAATAATAAATTTGTTATTTTTAAAACCCAAAAATAACCTTTAATCCAACGGTTTTAAAGAAGATCCTATATCATTCAAGACCTTTTTTCATATTTAATGTTGTTGCACTTTTTACATCCTTAGATGTTGTGGTCGTTCAGTTATATCAGCCATGATCAATCATGATCAACCACATCCCTTATGTTAATGGAAGCATCCAGCTGTCTTCTCCTCTTATTTCCGTTTCCCTAAATCATGTTTCTAAGATCATCCCAACCCATTGAGTACAACCATCGTTGCATACCATTAGCTGTAGTTTTACAGTACTCATGTTTCAAACTCCAATTTATATATAGTGGAAGTAATCCTTCAACACAAGGTAAGCCGCAAATGCTTATAATATTTTTATTTCTTCCGAATTTTCCAATTTCTTAGACTTGACCACACAATATATCATGGTCCCAAGAACGCTTGCCATAATAACTCCTCCAACTATTGTAATTAGGATTACTTCCCACTGATAGTGGCGTCCTGTTACTATGTAAGCAGATGCAATAAATGCCTATGTATTGTAGTACAAACAGAAGCTAACCACATCACTTTCGTAATCACTTCCATAACTCGTATCTTTGATTTTGTCTTTCCTCTAACCAATGTGATCTCTGATTTGAAGTGATTCTCGAATTCGAATGGTTCAATGGGTTATTGAAGCAGTTAGAAGGAATGGGTCATGAATGAAACTGAGTGCTCAATACATGAAGTCAGTGGAGACAAGGTTGATATGCTATCGGTGATCAATGGAGTGGGGGTGAAGAACTGAAGGTTCAGACGTTTTTGCTAACACCCTATGTGCATTCTATTGGTGATTCAGACATGGAATAGATGCAAACTTCTGATGTCATTCAGTCTCCTCCCCTGCAAATTAATTAAATTTTGATAACAACCCACAATTACCAAACCATTTAATCATTCATAAACCATACATATCCCATGTCTCACCATTTAGAACAACAGTAACAACTACATCACTTGGTTGTTTTCTCAATATCAAAACAACCTCAAGACCAAGCCAAATTCTCCAGATTTGAGTACCCATTCTTCGTGTTCTTCTTGAGCTTCTAAAATTTCTCAAAACCCATCTTAAGCATTCACAAATCAGTCACAGCAACAATAAGTTCAACTGAAGTTTCAAACCAAGAAACAACCCAAATGAGCTTTGGTCCTTGTTGCCATTGAGTATAGTCCTATTTTCTTTTAGAAATTCATTTATGTGTGAAATTTGTTAACTGTAACACAACAGAAGAGCGAGGAGAGGAAGAAGGCGGTTATTGTCAGGGGTAAACTCGTCAAAATAATTTTAGTTTTTGAAGAAAATTTTAAAAAATAAAAATAAATTGGTCACCCAAAGTATTTAACGGTCAATCATTGGTCAAGGTACCAACCGATAATATTTCAAACATTGGGTATCAAAGCTAGGTGTTGGACATTTGCTGGGTACCAAACGCTAAATAACCCTTTCTTTAATAGCAGGAACGGTGTTACTGATAGTGATAAGCATCTGCTTATCTTTCTAGGCCTTTGGGAGTGTGGTCGTACTCCTTTGGCTGGCGAACCTCGCTCGATGACTCATATTAGACCAAGTAAGTATTAGTAAGATTATTGGATAAAGAGTATTATTATAAGAAACTAGTTGGAAGCCTAACAAGCTAAGATCCAACAGTGTACTACTACATTAGTTGAATAGGTTGTCGTGCTATATATTTATCATTATTTGCTCATATGTTATTTTTTTGTCTTTTAAAGAAAAAAAATATTCTAGTAAAGAGTCCCAGAGCAAGAAAGCCAAATATGTTCAGCCAGCTACTAATGAAAACAATTACTGGACCGAATATGGTAATTAGTCTGAGCCTATTACCGACAATAGTGCAGCTGTGAGGTTCATGCTGAGATTTTCTTGTACTACTGAGGTCCGAGCTTTTGAATCAATGTCAGGCCCAGATATGGAGGAGGAGACTTCTCTTGATTTTGGTCGGGTAATTTCCCACTTTCAAACATTAAAGTTTTCTTAAAGTTTTATTTTTTATCTTTGATTATTGAATCAATATATACCTTTTTTTAGCTTGGGATCAAGTTGACCGCCTACTATCACCAAGTCATATTCTGAAAGATTCAGTTTATCTTGGTCAACTACAAGTTTAGCCCTATGGAAGTTAAGTTCAAGAAACTCAGTGATAAGGCTAGGAAGATGGAGCTTAGCCTAGAGCTTGAGTGAGCTGAAGTCAAAAGACCAATGTCTCTTACCTTAGCTGATCTTACCAGCACAAGATCTCTTCAATGCCGAGTGTCTCAGCTCCAAGATGAGAAATAACTTCTTCAGAAGAAAGTTGGGATGCTGGAGGACGATCTTTCTCATGCCAGTAAAGCTCTGGTGATTATTGGGGTCGTTCTTTCCTTTCACTTGAAAGTACAGCCTTTGAATTTGTCCCTCAAGGTTAGGTGAGAGTTGAATCTTCTCAAGCACCTCTTGAAACATCCAGGGCCGCTACTTCTTCTGAGGTTGAGAAAACAGCATCTACAGATCAAGACCTTGAAGATGCAGTCTAGAGATTTTTTTTTTTTTTTTTTTGTTATGTCATGTAAAAATTTAATTTAAGTTTATCAATGAAGTACCTTTACTTCTATTTTCATTTTGAATGATTTATTTTATTACATTTGCACTCTTTCTATCCCCCTCCCATTTTGAATTCCATTAGAATTTTATGGTTTATGACGTCTACCTTTGGTCAATTATTTTGAACACTTAATGTTTCTGCTCTGAATTGCCGAGTTCTGATTCCAATTTGGATATCATTAGATCAGGTTCCAACTTTTGCTTATTGGATTAGCTGTAGATAAAGTATCACCTCGGCTGCCTCAGATGGGTCTCTATTCGAGACTCATCTGAAAAAGCGGGGGTCTAACAACCTCACCAAATATTTCGCTTAGCAATCTGTATGGACTAACTCCAATATACTTTTAATATAATCAACTAGACAGTCAGACTCAATCTTAATAAAAAGTATATCAAAGAGTTATATCTCAATTTCTCGATTCAATCCTTACTCAAACAAATAGAAATCTGCGAGCCTGATTAAATACAAAAGAAATAACTTGAACGGTACCAAAGACCAATGTTCAAGGATCAATCAATTTCAATCAACAACAAAAGGTTGGATTTACCAATTGATCGATTCAACGCACAACCTATGATATTTCAATTATATAACAAAATATAATGCGGAAAAGAAATAACACAGGCACCAGAAGTTTTGTTAACGAGGAAACTGTAAATGCAGAAAAACCCCAGGACCTAGTCCAGATTGAATACACATTATATTAAGCCGCTACAGACACTAGCCTACTACAAACTAACTTCATATATCTATCTTGTGGAATCACAAAATCTGAGACGAAAAGAACTTTGCGATTTCTATCTATCTACAAAAACCTCGATAATAGAAAAACAAAATCATGATAAACAAACTAATAAGGAAAAGATAGTCGGACCTGGATTCACGAATCCCCAAATAGAATTATTTTAGTCGTAAACCTAATTATGTTTTTCAGAGGAAATCTAGGTTCATAGAGGACGACTCTAGCTCAACTAGAACACAAAATGTCAGGGACTGAGTTTCCTAGTTGAAAGAGCATCTTTATTAATAGATTTTCAAGACTGAGGCTTACAATTCAAGATAAGATAACTTGGGAATCAAGCAAACACTTTATGTCTTAAAAATAAAATAAACGAATATACACAGTGGTCTGGTTCTGGAACCGTGTATAATGACTTGTTCGGTTTGGAAAATATGCCATGTGAACAATATGCAATATGTTGTTCATTATCACACTTAAGAGTTTAATCATAATGCACACACATAAGTGTTCAAGTGATCAATGAAGTCTTATAAGTGTTTTAGAAAGTTATAGAAATGCTAAACATATTAAAATAAAATAATTCTTTAAGCATCTGCCAGATTTTACCGGGACAGTTGGTGAGTCGGTTTGTCAACCGTAAGGATATTTCACAAGTCATGAAGATACGGTTTGTGAACTGGGTTCACCAACCCTTACTCGTCTTGAGAACTCAAATGAACACAGTTTGCGAACTAGATTCGCCAACCGTACTTGGCTTATGAACTCGGATAGACATAGTTCGCCAACTGGGTTTTCCAACCTTCAGCATTTTATACCAACCATTAAAAAAATAGTTCACCATAGTTCGCCAATCGAGTTAGTAAACTGTTCCAACTGAACTTGTGGGTTGCGAAAGGGATCGCCAACCTTCTTTTATTTCTAAAACTCAGATATTTATGGTTTGTAAAATGGTTTTCCCACTTACCTTGAGCAGAAATATCAGAAGTTCATGAATTTCTCTCTTATGATGTTTGAAACTGATAGAGCACTGCTCAGTTGAACTCGCAAGTGTTGCTATCTAAAGATTCTTGTCAAGTTTAGTTGTCAAAACTATAAGTCTTGATTTCTAGTCTACTTATAGCTAAGTCTCATATTAGGATAGAAAGTGTAGTTGAGCATTAGACTTCATGGCATCCATCGAATGAAGACGAAGAACTACGAAGGAGATCTTGTGGAACTTTATCAATAAAAGGTATGTGGAAACTTGAACTCATCTATCACACAAAAGTTTATCTACTTTATCTCTTATTTGAGACAAAAGTTATATAGCTATATAGACTTCAATTATACATATTTGATATTTCGAGCTGAGTTTAACTCGCTTACATATTTCTCAAAATATGTGTTGGTAAGATTTCGCTTTAACCAAGTTCATCTAATATTCTTGACGAAAGTAAAAACATGATCATGTGAAAATCGCCTGGTAACATCTTATATGGTTTGTGTGAGACGGTCATTTGATGTAGACTCGGAATGTTTCGTATTGATCATTCAATCACTTAAAAATTTCTTTGAAGCTAATAGTTTGTGTGAGACAGCTATTGTCGTCTTCCGAGAATGTTTCAATGGTTGAAATGAGAGTTTTAAACAATTGGATATAAGCATAAAATGCGTACTTGCATATATGTAATCCAAGTCCGGGAACCATGGTATGTATACCCATATGAGAACTGCTTGGTTTAGTCAGGTTCGGGAACCTTTTACGCGTATCGGAACCCATACTGGCGTGAGGTTCAGTTACGGGAATTTCTGCTGAGTTTGGAAGGTATGCGTACCATTTCGTGTACTGGCGAACCCAAACTTAGTCCGGCCATTTAGGTATGCGTACCCGTTTGCATACCTGAATGGATAATGTTCTAAAATCGGTTTTTTCATGAACTAATACATTTATATAATAAGGAGTGCAATCTTTTGCAAACTGTGGCTATAATGTTCATGAATTTATTCGAGTGAATCAAAATCGATTTTGCTTCAATTGTGTCTTGTATACTTCTATGAGAATATAAACAATTGAACAACTCTAGAATTAGTTTCATTTGAGTCATTTGAACTAGTTATAGTTACGATGAATAAGGTTGATATGAAAGTGTTCATATGGATAACTTCGGTTAACTATTGTTGAGCTAAAAAAGGTTCACACGTTTAGTTACAGTTAATCATATCTAAATGAAGTCAATTTTCATTTGTGTGTAACAAGCTAAGTTTGATCTAACAGTTGAAAGATATTAGCTTGAGTCTAATCAGGTCTTCATCTAACAGTGAATATTGAATGCTTTGTTACCAAGGTAACATTGATTGCAAACCCTGATTTGAAGAATATATAAAGGAAAACTCTAGCAATTGGGAAACCTAATCTCCACACCTCATATGTGATACTAGTTGCGACTAGAGTCGACTCTCCTTTAACCTTAGGTTTTTCACGAAACCTTATAGGTTAACGACTTGAAGACTTCATTGGGATTATGAAGCCATACTAAACTATTTTCTCTGTAGTTGCGTGTTCTGATCTAGCCATTTTATATCGTGATTGAGTACTATCTTCTCTATGATTTAATCTCTGATAGGAAAGATAAAAAGTAGTCACAAACATCTTCGTTTCATCATTTGTGATTCCACAATACCTTGTTTCACTACCACACGATTAAGATTATTGTGAGGTAATTGATATTTCTAGGCTATTTTTCGGGAATATAAGCCTGGTATATCAATTGATTCATGTTCACCTTAATTTACCAAAAGGCGGAACAAAACGCATAGGTTTATTTGTGGGAGACAGATTTATCTATACAATATACTTTTCTGTGTGAGACAGATTGGTTTATCAAGTCTTCGACTTTGGGTCGTAGCAACTCTTAGTTGTGGGTGAGATCAGCTAAGGGAATCAAGTGCGTAGAGTCCTGCTAGGATTCAGAGATGTAAGGAGCGCAACTGTACCTTGGTCAGTGTGAGATTTTTTAGGGATCAACTATATTCCAGTCCGAAGTTAACTTGGAGTATATTAGTGTCTCTAGTGGCTTAATACAATATGGTGTTCAAATATGGACTAGGTCCTAGGGGTTTTCTGCATTTGCGGTTTCCTCGTTAACAAAACTTATGGTGTCTGTGTTATTTCTTTTCCGCATTATATTTGTTTATATAATTGAAATATCACATGTTGTACGTAAGTTCAATCAATTAAAAATCCAACCTTTGGTTGTTGATTATATTGATTGACACTTGAACATTGGTCTTTGGTACCGTTCAAGTTGTTTCACATAATAATCAGGCTTACATATTTTTATTTATTTGATTTGTTGATTACATTGTGAAACAGAGATACAACTCTTGGATATATTTTCGTAGATTGATTCTGACTTTTTAGTTGATTCTCTTGGAATTATATTGGAGTTTGTCCATACAGATTGCTAAGCGAAATATCGGGTGTGGTTGTTAGACCCTCGCTCTTTCAATTGGTATCAGATCAGGCAAACACGTTTAATACCTCATAAGTATGTGTTTGTAGCGATGTGGCTATGGATGATAACATCTCAGATAACGCATCACCAGTTCAGAAATATTCTGATTTGGTTCAAAGCCTTGTTTTTTCCGAGAAATTTCTCACACCTTCTTAATTGTCTGAAACTATGTATAATTGGGAAGCACGCCTAGATGAGCAGTTGGACGATCTTTCAGATGGAAGTGGTTCTGATGAGGGACAAGGTGTTGATGAGGAAGTGTCACAATATATCATGCTTTTTTGACCAACTCATGAAGAAGAAAGGGTCAACATCTTGCTTGACTGAGTTTCTGACTCCTCTTTGTCTAGAAAACAGGAAAATGAGAAAATTATTTAAGGGATATGATTGTGGTTATAATCTTTTACAATTTATACTTAAAAATTGTGAAGAAGATGTACCTTCAAAGAAGTCTGAATGCGAAAATCTTTGTCGAAATCTCTTTAAGTTGAAAGAAGAACTTGTTGAATCTGAAGCAAGGATTAACTCTAAACAAAGCTGTTTCAAAGACAAATAAAGTGTTTTTCTTTCTCGAGAAAAGCAACTTGAGGCTGATTTCACTGCCGCTCTTGATAAAATCAAGATATTGGAAGAGGACTTGAAAAAGTTTAATTCTAGTTCAAAAAAATTAACCACAATGTTAGGAGCAAGTAAAAATCATCGTGATACACGAGGATTGGGCTATAAGGGAATATATGCTCCAAGTACTAGCAAAGAGGTAAAAATTTTCAAGGCTAGTGATTCCTCTCAACAAAAGGTTTTCACTGATGAAAGTGAAATACCTACACCGGCAGTTAAAGTTCAAAAGAGCAAAGTATATCAACCTCAGATATTAGCACATACAGATCGAGGTAAGAACATCCTTTATGTTTGCCACAATTGCGGAAATAAAGATCACTTGGAAAGGAGATGTTGTTTCCGTATAAGGAATGGGAAACTTCATGATGTTCTTATTTGGTCATCACAAGAAGTTGTGAAATCAAGATAATATGTTAAGACTAATCCCCTTAACGTTACAAGTTATAACTATCCAACCTTTAGGCAAAGGAATCAGTGATGTGATAAACCTATATTTTCATATAAACGTCATATGAATCCTTTTCACAGTCGTAATAGTTATCAAAAGGATAACTTCGTAAAGATGAAGACAAGATCCGATACTCCCAATTTGGGAAAGACCAACTTGCAAAAGAATATTCAATCCAATTCTCTTTCGAGAAATCTAGAGTAATGGGAAGAAGGTTCATATTGTTCCTAAACGCACCCATAAGTGGGTACCAAAGAAAGCCTATGATACTTTGAGTGTGAAAAGGAATGATCTCCCAGAAAATTCTATGGTTGTGGAGAAGGCAGTATCCATGATGTTGGAACTTACAAATTTCTTTGGAAAGATGGGTTTGGATGTGAAAGGTTCTAAAAGCGACCTCTTTCATGATAATCCAAAAATGAAACAGAATAAGCCAAAAACTATAGATGGTGAAAATTCCATAGTTACGAAAAAGTTTGCTTCAGTCACTTGTGGTGTGCAAGATATTGTTCACCTCAACACAACTTGATTGTGTTGTAAGTGTATCCTAACCAAGGAATGCCCTGTTATGTATACGGTGAGGGAAGCACGAGAATTAGGGCACACAAATTATGTTTTGTAAGGTTTTATAATTCCATTGGATTCATCTAAAAATGCCATGTCTATAAACTTGAGCAACATTTTTGATTTAATTTTTTTGCTTAGAGTACTTATAATGATCAACGTACCTTTCTTATCGTTCATTTTTACCTAACTTGATATGTGTTTAAGGTTCTTAAATGTTTAGGTTTGAAAATAATAGTTCGGGATGTTTGGACTTCATGGTATACATACCAGGTATGCATACCATCATTTAGAATCAAAATCCAGGGATTTTAGTACGCAAACCCGTTTGCATGCTGCTCATGGTCACAAAAATTCGTTTGCAAACCCGTATGCATACTGGACTGTAGACGTCGATATTCGGTAAACTTGTTTTGGCCGTAACTTCTTCGTCCAAACTCGGAATGATCTCATTTCGAGCTGAGTTTACTCGCCTATATTTTTATCGAATTGGTAAGATTTCTCTTTAACCACTTTTCATATTTACCCATGACGAAATTCATGATGACGTTTCAATCTCGAAAATAGCTTTGATAACGATAGTCGTAAATAACGATTTTTATAACATTATAGAAGAATGTTTCAATGATTGAAATGTAGAGTTGAGATTACGTAACCATATATGGATATAAGCATATATAGTGTGTTCGCACATTAGTGTATAAATTCATGTACCGGAAACCAAGTGTGTGCATGCGGTATTGGTGAAAGAGATAGGATCCCGTGCGCGTACTGGCGGAAGTTTTGGAACCGAAAATTTATTATGAGTTTTTAAGTTTGCAAGCTATCAAACCAGTCACCTTAGGTACACGTACCCGTACGTGTACCCACAAAAGTTTTCGAACCAAAAATTTATGCTGAGTTTGTAAACTCAAATCTGGTAGCTAAGGTACGCATACCCGTACGCGTACCCAAGCTAGTTGTATTTCTCAAATCGGTAAGCTCATGAACTTAAACAATAAATCAATAAGGAATGCAATCTTTGAAAACCGTGGCTATATTTTTCATGAATTGATTCGAGTGAATCAAACCGATTTTTTTTCAATTGTGTCTATGTATAAGGATCTAAGAAATTGAACAACTCTTCAACTAGTCCTTTTGAATCATTTGAACTAGTTGTGAAGAAGATGGATATGGTTGATATGAAAGTGCTCATATGGCTAACCATTGGTTAAATATTTGTGAACCAACCAAATGTACACGTTTAGGTACGTTTAATCAAACCTAAATGAAATACATTTCATTTGTGTGTGACAAGCTAAGTTTCGATCTAACGGTTGAAAGATATTAGCTTGGATAAATCAGGTTTTTCATCTGACGGTGAATATTGAATGCTTTGTTACCAAGGTAACTTAGATTGCAAACCCTGATTTGAAAACTATATAAAGGAGACGTCTAGCAACTGGTAAAACTAATCCCCACACCTCATGTGTGATACTAGTTGGTTTTCCTAGAGTCGATTCTCCTTTAACCGTAGGTTTCTTCTCGATACCCTATCAGCTAACGACTTAAAGACTTCATTGGGATTGTGAAGCCAGATGAAACTACTTCTCCTGTAGTTGAGTGATCTAATCTTGACATTTTCTATCGTACGAGTTCAATTGAATAATTGGCTTGAGGTTATATCTCCTATAGGGCAAGATAAAAAGAAATCACAAACATCTTCGTCTCATCATTTGTGATTCCGCAATATCTAGTTTTGCTACCATATGATTTAGATTATTATAAGGTGATCAATAATTCTAGGATGTTCTTCGGGAGTATAAGTTTGAGTTATTGATTAGTTCATGTTCACCTTGATTTTATCAAAAGACGGAACAAAACTCGTAGTTTTATCTGTGGGATACAGATTTATCTATTATCGTAGACTTTTCTGTGTGATACAGATTTGTTTATTAAAGTCTCCGAATTTGGGTCTTAGCAACTCTTGGTTATGGGTGAGATCAGCTTAGGGAATCAAGTGCATAGTATCCTGCTGGGATCAGATACGTAAGGAGCGTAACTGTACCTTGAATCAGTGTGATATTGGTTAGGGTTCAACTAAAGTCCAGGTCGAAGTTAGTTTGTAGTAGGCTAGTGTATGTAGCGTCTTAATACAGTGTGGTGTTCAATCTGGACTAGGTCTCGGGTTTTTTCTGCATTTGCAGTTTCCTCGTTAAAAAAATTTATGGTGTCTGTGTTAAAACTATTCTGCATTATATTTTGTTATATAATTGAAATATCACAGGTTGTGCGTTGTATCTATCAATTGTGAAATCCAATATTTGGTTGTTGATTGGAAATTGATTGATCCTTGGATATTGGTCTTTGGCACTATCCAATTTTATTTCTCTTGTATTTGATAAAGACTCGCAGATTTCTATTTGCTTGAGTATAGATAAAATCAAGAGATAAAGATATTAACACTACTAGTTCATTCAACACTACTAGTTCATTCAAGCGTGACATTTACATAATATGTTTTCACAGCTCGTTAGTCTTATCTGTCAGGTGTGGCGAGTCGTGAAGTCAACCTAGCCATATAGGTCAACATAGTCACGAAGGTCAACCTAGCCATACAAGTCAAACCTAGTTGTGCAGGTCACCTACAGTTTAACCTGCAGGTCACCTTTGACTTCACATCAAATTAGTACTTTTCAACTGTAATCACTCGAGACATCGAAAATGTCACATATGAGGAATGTCCATCAAGGTATTGGTCTGGCGGTCCATATCATGCGGTGTGCGATACACCCATTATGAGAAAGTGTCAGGAAAGATGGAAATTTAACAAGATTAGAGGAGTATTGGATGAGCAACCGTCCAGTCTTTCCTAAACAATAGGGACACGATTTCATCACTTTACCATGATCACCACCTTCTCACTCCTTCACGACTTTCACTTACTATGAGATCAGGGTGCACAGTTATGACTTGATATAAATAGATTTTTAATCTATTCGAGACGGAACATTATAACAAGTATCCAGAAAACATAGAGAGAACACACCTGTTATCGCCAACAAGTGAATTTTATCTTCTGATACACAGTCATACACCATCACACCTTGTTAGTGCACAACTCGGTTCAACTCACCAAGCGTTGGTATGTCAAGTTTGGTTGTCATATTTTAGTATCAAAACTTATCTAGAGTCGCTTGATTAAATACTAGAGTCAATTTCATTTAGGTTAGACTAGAAAGTCTAGGAATGTTGAGACATACAAGTATTACTCTGAAGACCCGGAGAATGTGAAGAAGTAATGAACTACAACGACGACATCATCTTTCCACTTGAGGTTAGTAATATTGTCTTGAACTGTTTCATTCCTAACGTATCTTTCAAGTCGTGTTATATTGAAAACATAATTGCGAAGCTTTATATACTGTTGTTAATGGTGGTTTTTAGCTTAGGGTTAAAATTATAAAACCTTGCATCTGATGTGACGCCACCCTGTAAGGAAACAGAGCCATGAGTGTTAACCTCTCCACTGACATATTTATTGAGCCGTTGAATATATTTACATGAAATTTATCTAGACTGGCGCATGTAGCAACTATCCCAGATGTTCCGTAAATTTCGGCGCCTTGCCTATATTACTTATTAATATAAGATTCACTGAGTACTTTTCCTGTTATATGTTCCCCGGCAGAACCCTTGATATCGGTATGGCATGACAGATTTGTGTTCACTCAGAATAGAGTAACATGGATTTCCAAGTACCAAAGTTAAGGCCATTGTACTAAAGGCTTAGACAGAAAGCATTTTTCTCTCTGGCAATGAATTTAAAAGAACTCTATGTCAACACATAGAATTCAATCAATTACCCTGACTAATTTGCAAAGATTAGGGTTTTGCGCCTTGCGCAGTATATCAGACCTTGCCTGTCGAAAATTAAGCCTAAGCAAACTAGGTAATTAATCCGCCATGGATTAGTAGGTGCAAAATATTTCCCAGAATCAGAAAACGAGAAATGAAGGAGTCGCAGAATAAGAACAACAGCAAAGGGAGGCATGGCCATGCCTTAGGCAAAACTGGCGCCACTTGTCATTGGCCACGCCCCATGGCTAACCGGCCCTATTTCCATCGACCAATCAGGTCGTTCTAAAAACCACTATACGCACATGAGAGTTGTGGTTGGGCCCATACTGGACGGCCCTATTTCCATCGACCAATCAGGTCGCTTCAAAATAGCCACACTCACATCAGAAGTGTGTCCACTCGTGTTTGGCCGGCCCTCTATTTTTGACCAACCAGATCACTCCAAACCTTCCACACTCACATCATAAGTGTGTCCACTCGTGTCTGTCCGACCCTCTCTTGTTTGACCAATCAGGTGTAGAAATCGGGGGTTGGTATGCACGGGTCGAGTGCCGGTCTATTTACTTTGTCCATAATTTTTATGGGGCGAGGTCCATGTTCTCATCCGTTCGTGGATGTTTAATGTACACGGGGTCTGGCAGAGATAATTTCTTACTAGTTCATTAGTAAGAGGGCCAACTATGCAAAGAAGAAAGAGATGTTTTGAAGTCGCCACCTGACTAAAGGGAGTCAGGACCCTTTTAACTAGTTTGAATTCTTTTGAGGAAAACAAAACCTAGTTATGACTTGCATATTTATGGTCTGTTATCAGAGAGTCTGGGTAAGGAGATTCTAGTACGGGATGGGAAGGTGTTAGGCACCCATCATCCGCCCAATCGTAAGATTGGCCTCTACTTCATGATTAAAGGGGAAAAGTTTATAATTTATTTTTATCAATACTTATGTGCAGGATTTTAATACCGAAATTTATTAGAAATTGAGAAGAGATTTTCATGCATCAATTATTTAGAATATAGAATTAATGCAAATTTTATTATTTTATATATATATATAAATATAATAAACATATTTATTATGGGTCTAATGTGGGAGGGAATTCCGCTTTAAACCCACACTTTGACTTATCCCACTTGGAAAATTAATAATAAAGCATAATTATTTTTACATAATGTAAAGAGTAGCTGCGGTGTTACTACGAAATGGAAAACCATTCCATTCCCGTATGACTACATAATTACCGAAGAGATAGGAAATTAATATACCTGAACTATGATATTGAAACTTGAAGGATTCTTAGGATGATTTGTTGCTTTCGTCAAGTATGCAGAAAGTAATTAAAGTACCAGCAATTTAATGCTAATCTTTTAAGAACTTAAAGACAATTAACTTGAAATATGATGTAAGAAAACTTGAAAATATTCTAATAACGATTTCTTGATTTTGTTAAGTATGCAGAAAATAATTAAAGTACCAGCAATTTAATGCCAATCCTTTAAAAACTTAAAGACAATACTTGATTTGATTACTAAGCGAAGGAAAAATAAAGGAGAAAGTGTTTGAATGCGAGAAATTATTATTGAGTCTCTGCTTGAAGTGTTTTCCAGTCTAAAATGAAGTCTCTGAGTGTTTTTCGTTGTTTTTGAATGAGAAATTCGATCTCTATTTATAGGGAAAAAATCTTCAACTCTCCGCCAATTTCGGGCTGCTTTGTTGAAAATAAAGGCTGTAAATCGTCCTTTTTTTCTTCGCAAATTTTCCTTCGTTGCTTTTCAATTGTATGCGACAATTAAAAATCTGATTATGACATGTGGGTCCGTTGGTACTTGTTCACGGTGATCTTGTTACTATTCAAAAGTATCAGAATTGTTCACTTGGTGTTATTGTTCACCACATCAAGAACATGATTGATGTGAAATTAGTCTCCTACCCAAGCTCCATATCATCCCTAAGAACCTAGTGATGTATTCAAAATCGAAAATCATTGTCGATCAAAATCCATCATCATCGTGATCATCATGATGACCACCATTAAGAACACCCATGTTCTTCATGTTCTTCATGAGGAAGAAAGAGAGGTGCCCTTAGTAAAAAAATCGGGTGCCTTTAGTATTTCCCTGAAACTTGACTGCTTTGACTTTTAGTCTTATGAGATTTTGTTCTGCTCATAACTTCTTCATACAAACTCAGAATGATTCCATTATTTCGCCATTGGATTCGTATTTTCTTCCTCTCTATCATGATAGCGAGAATTCCAAGGTTTGGAAGGATAATGAAATGGGTAGGAGCTGAGCTTGTGGGCTTGATTGGTAGAGCTTGTGGCTTGATTGGTTGAGCTTTGTGGGCTTGATTGGTTGAGCTTGTGGGCTTGATTGGTTGAACTTATGGGCTTGATTGGAGCTTGATTGAGCTTGTGGGCTTGAGAGCTTGTGGGCTTGATTGGTTGAACTTATGGGCTTGATTTAAAGGATATGAAAATCCTTAATGGCTCCACAAAGAAATTTATCTTGTATCCGGCTTCGAAGTATAAGAATGATATTTTCTATGGAAGGTGCGGAAATGGGGTGTCAACAGTTGCCCCTCTTTGAGAGTAACCGTTTTCGGTTAACGAACAAAGCCCTGAACACCCTTTCGCACCTTATCTTTTCCAAGAGGTGATTTTGATGGGTTGATGAAGAAATTCTGACTTTGGCCGAGTTTGCCGCAGTTAAGCTTGTCAGCTCCATTTTCTTGATTTTTGAACCTTTGCGGTTGATTCAGTTGGATTGCCCTTTGTTCGAGCCGATTGAAATAGTTGAATAGGTTGATGAAGAAATATACTAACGTTGGCTGGGTCTGCCCCAGTTGAGCTTGTCGGTTTCGTTCACATTCTGAAAGTGTATCTTCTTGGCTTACGTTCCACACTTTGTCCTGACATGACTTGCTTTTCTTTCACGAGACGATTCTGATAAAGTATTTTTTTTTTCAAAAACTTCTTGAGGAAGTAATTACCCCCTTTTTTTTTTTTTTTTTATAAGATATGGGAGAAAGACCTTTCTTTAGGTAAGAAACTCCTTTTCTTTTCTTCAATATGTCGTCTAGGCGGATGGCTATCATTATTCCTGATCCTCCAACTTTTCCTATGCTGCGTAGAAGACGAAGAGTTGGGGTTTTAAATGATGTGGATGATCACGTTTCTGCAAGAATCCGGGAAGACCCTGTAAGTTTCCTTGTTGAACGAAATTTTCTTCTTTGTTTTCCAAGTTTCCTTTTATTATTTCTCAACCACTGCTTTCTTTCATAGAATTACGCTTGGGCGCGTATTCGCGGAGGGACCACTGGTATAGTAGAATGGTGGCTGGTGTTGAGACGATGCAAAGGTGTACGTGATCTTGTACAACAGATTGGTTGGTACGACTTTATTGAAGCTTTGGAACCGTTCCATGATGGCGAGAATGCTTTAATCGTGGCAGAAAGATGGTGGGGTGATACTAATTCATTTCACCTGCCACATTGTGAGTTAACCATCACTCCTCTGTATTTCTACATGATTACTGGAATCCGTGTGGGGGTAGGAGCTCCCGTACCGGTGGGCGAAAACGTGACAGAGGAGAATGTCCGAAACCTGTTGGGACCACATTGTGGGGATATCTTCCCTAAAAATTGGTATGTCAGCTTAGCAGGCTTGAAGACGAGTTTCTCGGTCCCTGAGCTGGATCTCACTGCTGACGCTTCAAAATATGATGCTAAAGTTATTACTGTTACCAGAGCTTTCTTGATCTTTGTTGCGGGTCATACCTTCCTTGACTCTTCTGGTGGCTATATCAAATCTGGTTACTTGGAAGCATTTTCTGACCTTGAATTGGTGAATTTTTACGATTGGGGAAGTTGTGCGATGGCGCGACTTTACACCTATCTGTCTCGAGCAACACGCCTTCAAACAAAAGCCTTATGTGGATTCTGGCCCATCTTGAATGTGAGTACATTTTCCTTGCTTTAGGTTGAACGATTTTGGACCCCCTTTTTTAACACCCATATTCTTTCTTTGTAACAGTATTGGTGTTACGAATATTTTCCTCTTAGTCGCCCTCCTTTTGATACAAGCTTCTCCAATAGTCAAACATTTCCTCGAATGGCTAGATGGAAAGGTGCACTTCGAAGGCACTCGACTGCATATACGCGCCTTTGTTTGGAGGGGGCGACAGTTGAATCTGTAAGAAACCCTTTTTTTTTTTTTTTTTTTTTTTTTTTTATTATTATTATTAATATATATATATACCTCCATTTTGATCGCAGATTTGTTGGGACCCTTTGAAGGATTATCTGATTCGGCGTGATCAAAGAGCCATTCATGCCATGTCGTCTAGCATGTTTCGGTACTTGTTACGTGGCCCGGATTACTGTGCTTGGTATCTTGGTGACCGATTTGGGAGACAAATTATTCAACCAGACGCTACACCCCGTTTTCCTCCTCCCAACGTTACATGTTTTCCTTATGCATCGTTTAGTGATATGGACGAGATTTCACGTCAGCCGCAACGTTCCTATGAAGATTCCGTTGATCGGGGAATGAATTTTGAATCATATTGGAGATCGGTTTCTTTAGGTCCACCTCTTGCTATCCAATCTTGCCGAGAGAATCTTTTAGTGGGTGATCCGGGTTTTGCCCCTCGTCCATTATTGATGGGATCTTCCAGCAATGATTCTTCTCAACAAGTTCCACTAACGGGCTTTGGTCATCTTCTTCCAACATGGGATATTCAAATACCTATCTTGGGGACTTCAAATGTGGTTCCAATTGCAGGTGGCCCTGTTGACCGTGAAGATATTATTGGTTTACCTCTCCCGGATGATATTCCTGAGGTACCGCTGTTACTCTGCTCTTCTTGACTTAATGACTTAATACTTTTTATTGACTCCTTTCTCGCTTCAGGCTTCCAGACCTCTTCAAGAATACTTGCTCCGTTTGGTGGATAGCCGTGGGCGCCAGTTGACATCGGTGGTGAATGAGATGTACGGTATCATGTTGAGATATGATGAAGTCAGTAGAGAATCCATGGGGAGGCAGGCACGTATTGATACTCTTTCTGAAGAATTATCTACGCTTCGACTTCTTTACGAGGTAGACTGCATTTTTTCTTTTGTTTATTTTTCTTTTGTTTATTTTTGTTTATTTTTGTTTTCTTTTTTTTTTGCTCTTTTTGATTTTTCTTTTTTTTGAACAGGGAAAAGGGGCTAGCGGATCGGATGAATGGCCCTAATGGGTTGAAGAATCCCAACGGGTTACAGGTTTCATTTCGGTTTGCCCGTTCTAGCGATTTGATGGAGCCCTAATCCTTTGCTTTAAATTCCTTGCCTTCTTCTTCCCCGACCATCAGTTTCTCTTTCTTCCTCTTTTTTTTTTTTTGCTCTGCAACTGCCTCTTTCCTCCATCTTTTCATCAGATCCTTCTTGTATGTTCCGGATCTGGACTGTGATCCTTCTTGTAGACTCAGATAAAATCACCAGCTTTCCTTATTTGTTTTTTATTTCTTCTTCTTTGGTTTGCCGTCAGATCATTTTTTTTTATTTCTTGTTGTTGTTCTTTTTTTTCTCTCGATCTGATCATGTATCCTTCAGATAAGGAAGAGTTCATGCTTTTCATTGTTGTAGACGAAGATTCTGTAATTCCTTCATTTGTGAATGAAATATTTTCTTTCTGGTGGTGCTTTTGTTCTTTGGTTTGACTTTCACTGACTGTGCAGATCGCTGACTCCGGTGGAGAAGACTTAATTCAGATAACTCGTCGTTCACAAAAAGCTTAAAGCATGGTAAGAACATGATTAGGCTTAAAATAACTCAAGAAACGTTTGCCTCAGTTGCCTATTTGGTATGTGTGCAAGGCACAGTATCATCCTAGGGCTTTCATCATCAGCATTTATTTTATTTTTATTTTTATTTTTTGAAAACAAAATAAAAAACTTAAAAATTTACAAAACTGAAACTTTGATTTGGAGAGTTTGTCTCAACTTGCCTATCTGGTTGCTCATAACACCATACCCAAATCCTAAGCTTTACATCATTGATAAACTCTCCGATTTTTTTTTTTTAAAAGAAATTAAAACTTAATAAACTCTTTTTTTTTTGTTTTTTTTTTAAAACAAGATTGATAGCGTAGAAAACGATGATAAAAATCATGAGTGTTGACAAACCAGTTGATCTTTTGAGGAGATGCATGGATTAGGCATGCTGGAATGTCGCCGTTGATTAGGCGTAGTACCTCTTGAGTTGATCAGCATTCATTGGGAATTATCATGCAGACTCTTCTATCAGATGATTGACTCCTCCTTCTGGCATTGGTCCTCCAAAATCTCTCTCTGTTTTTCGAGGTGTTGTTCCAGGTTTTGATTGATCATCTCTGGTCGAATTTTTGAAAAATATTCGATGAAAGCATTGATCGTTTCTGGCCATGTTGCTCGCAGAACTCGGTCATTAGTTGAAAACCATATTGACGCGCTCCCAGTTAAGCTTTCGCCGAATTATTGTTTCAAGTCCTCTTCGTGCATCTTCAATGGCTTCATGTATCAGGAGAATGACTTGAGGTGTTTGATGGGGGAGCCTTTACCATTATAGACATGGGTTTTCCTCCTTCTACGATATTGCAACTCTGAGCATGCAATGACCATGCATTCTTGGATTTCCCTTTCAGTCCCCGGGGTTGAGCTCGCTGTACTCTCCTCTTGTTCTGGAACTTCCAATTCTCTTCCATCCTCCCCTTTATGTCCGCTTTGGGTTCGCTGCTTGTCAGTGGGAGATGGAGAAAAAAGATGACTTACTCCTTCATAGGCGGGTTCTTCGGCTTCTTTTCTTTTATCAGAACTCTTTCTTGTTATCACCGGTGTGATCTTTGCTAGTGTGTTTGGTGTTGGAACCTTTTCTCTTCCCTTACGGATGAACCACTTTTGGAAGGACGGTTGACGGCTCCAATCGATTCCTTGATCTTCTTGCCTTTTCCCGAATGTCGTAGAGTCTTGATAGATCGAATGATATCCCAATCCTGCCGTATCAAACGCCTTTCTCCCAGGTATTGTTATTGGTTGTGTGGGCCCTTGTTGTCGGAGCCCCAGACCCATTCCCGGAAAGAAATTGCTTTTCTGTAGCATTTTCGGAATATTTAGATTTCGATATTTAAATTGACCCGTACAGGCGTGATGAATTGATGCTCCGGCTTTGTTCTCATGTCGGATCTCTGCTGTGTAGTTATGAATTTCTGGGATCATGTTCACTGAGATCTGGTGGGACCTTATTTCATTTTCCTCATCATCTCCATGCACGGTAATTAGCTCATTTCCCTTCCAGAATCTGGCTTTCTGATGAATAGAGGATGCACCTATTCCATTCTTGTGCATCCATGGACGACCTAGAAGGAGGTTGAAGCTTGCAGAGATGTCCATTACCAGGAAGGTAGCATAGGTTTTTAATGGACCAACCCATATTTCGATGGTCAGTTCACCGATTCCTGTTTGCTTACCATTGTTAAATGCTCGGACTGTCAAGGCTGATTCATCGGCTTTAGTGATACGGCTCATGTAGACACCCATCTTTTTAGCCGCTTTCAATGTGCATATATTGACGCCAGCACCATTATCCATGAAGACAGAAGGTATGATCATATTCTCCCAACCAATGGTAATGTAAAGACCTTTGTTGTGGTCCTTCCCCTCCGATGGCAGGTCGTCATCTGTAAAAGTAATCGCACCTGGTCTTGCAACTCGGTCGATTAGGTGTACCAGTTCATTGGGAGTGATTCCTGTGGGAACATGCATCAAACTTAGTGCCTCTTGTAGAGCCTGGCGGTGACTGGTCGATGCTTCTAACAATCCCAAATTGAAATATCCGCTTTTGTTCTTCGCAACTGCTCAATGAGTAAGTTGTCTTCCTTTATAGCTTCATGTTGATTGTTTGGCCTGATCCGAATCGGATTTCCCCTTGCTAGGACACCTGGATTTTCGTTTCGCAAGTTGAGAGGCTTGAACTGTCTTCCTCCCCTTGTTTGATGTTGTATCTCTTCGCATTTTTCTGATAGGCTTTCAGAATATATGACTTTCCCGCTTCCTGCAATGGTGAACAATGGTTTTTTATTCGTCATACGGATGTTGGCGTCTGGGGCACTCTTTGCAGATTCCATTTTGTTCTCAGCAACGACTCTGGAGGCTTCATTTGTTTGGTCCTTCTCTTTTGTCGTACGGTCCGATATTAGAGATGGTTGACGTATTTCAGCGTCATCTGCCTCAATGAAGTTGATTCCCTGATTTCCTTGATGCGCTGGAAGTGGATTTTGTTGTATATTAGGTTGCTTTGACGCTCCCTCGATGATTATCTTGCCGTCGTCCAGCAAATCTTGGATAAGATGTTTCAGGACGAAACATGAATTGGTATCATGTCCTGCACTCTGATGGTAGCCGCATGTCTTTGACTCATCGTAACCCCGAGGTTTGGGATTAGGTACATGCTTAGGATATCGGAGTTGAATTAATTTTTCCTTAACTAGCCTAGGAAGGTAGTCACTCATTTCTCCGTCCAGATCAGAAAATACTCGATTCCGGCTCCACCTTTTCTCGACATATTGTTGTCCTTTGTCTTGGCGGAATGCATTGGTGATAGGTGCTTTCCCTGCAGCTCTGATATAAGTAGGTGTTGCAACAGTTGGGTTGACATAATTAATTTCCTTCTTTTTTGTCGAGCTTTGCCCTATATTGAATCCGGAGTATACGCCGTCCTTCATTGCATCCTCGATGCTTGCTCCTTTCCTTCGAAAATCGGAAAGATTTTCAGGTGCAGACATGCTGATGAATACCATGTAAGACATTGAGAGATTTTTCATTAGCATTTTTAGTTGCGCCTCTTCTGATGGTCGTTCGAACATTTCGAACACTTTCTTTTCCCACCGACTCATCCAGTCGACGAAACCTTCATGTGCCCCTTGTCGAAGGGACTCAAGCTGGCGTAAGGACATAGAGTGATCTGTATTTTTTGCAAAATGTTCGACGAATGAATTAATCATGAGTGGCCATGTAGAGATTTTTGATTTCTCTGCATGTTGGTACCAATCAAGGGCTAACCCGGTCAAGCTTTGGTGGAACAAGTTTAGCAGCCAGTCGTCGGTTAAACCTTGGGGCTTTAGGTATTGGAGATACAGTTTAATGTGAGACCCCGGGGGTCCCATGCCATTATATTTTTCTATTTTTGGAAATTTGAAACCTTCAGGCAAGTATCCACTTGGTGGAGTGTACCATACTTCACCATCCACGCTGGTGTTGTCCTCGATTATTGACAGCCTCTTCATTACATGTTCTTTGAAATGCTCGAATTCCAAGCTCTCCTTGTTTGGTGTTGGAATTTCATCATTGTCGCATGTACATCCGGATTCTCCGTTTTTGTTTTGATCTTTTGGTTGATGATCGTCCTTGGATCCAGAGCCATTTGTATGTTGATGAGAGTCTGAGCCTTTTCCGTCATTTCTAGCCTCATCTTGCAGCTTCTTAAAGAAATTGGCGAGTTTTTCCTCAATGATTTGTTCTATCTTTGAGGTGAGGATGTCCGTATTGTTGGCTTCCCCTTTCCCATGTTGTGAATCATCCATCTTGACCAGTCTTCCTTCCTCCGACCGATGCCAAGTACGAGTGTAAGCCCCCCCTCGTGTTATGGTTGCTTACGCTTGTATAAGTGCCTGAAATCACAAAATCTGAACTATGATATCAGTATAAAGAAAAGATTATAAAATTTCCCTTTAATCATTTTTCAAGTCGAATCTCTTGTTTTCCCCCAGCAGAGTCGCCACTGTAGAAATCGGGGGTTGGTATGCACGGGTCGAGTGCCGGTCTATTTCCTTTGTACATAATTGTTATGGGGCGAGGTCCATGTTCTCATCCATTCGTGGATGTTTAATGTACACGGGGTCTGGCAGAGATAATTTCTTACTAGTTCATTAGTAAGAGGGCCAACTATGCAAAGAAGAAAGAGATGTTTTGAAGTCGCCACCTGACTAAAGGGAGTCAGGACCCTTTTAACTAGTTTGAATTCTTTTGAGGAAAACAAAACCTAGATATGACTTGCATATTTATGGTCTGTTATCAGAGAGTCTGGGTAAGGAGATTCTAGTACGGGATGGGAAGGTGTTAGGCACCCATCAGCCGCCCAATCGTAAGATTGACCTCTACTTCATGATTAAAGGGGAAAAGTTTATAATTTATTTTTATCAATACTTATGTGCAGGATTTTAATACCGAAATTTATTAGAAATTGAGAAGAGATTTTCATGCATCAATTATTTAGAATATAGAATTAATGCAAATTTTATTATTTTATATATATATATAAATATAATAAACATATTTATTATGGGTCTAATGTGGGAGGGAATTCCGCTTTAAACCCACACTTTGACTTATCCCACTTGGAAAATTAATAATAAAGCATAATTATTTTTACGTAATGTAAAGAGTAGCTGCGGTGTTACTACGAAATGGAAAACCATTCCGTTCCCGTATGACTACATAATTACCGAAGAGATAGGAAATTAATATACCTGAACTATGATATTGAAACTTGAAGGATTCTTAGGATGATTTGTTGCTTTCGTCAAGTATGCAGAAAGTAATTAAAGTACCAGCAATTTAATGCTAATCTTTTAAGAACTTAAAGACAATTAACTTGAAATATGATGTAAGAAAACTTGAAAATATTCTAATAACGATTTCTTGATTTTGTTAAGTATGCAGAAAATAATTAAAGTACCAGCAATTTAATGCCAATCCTTTAAAAACTTAAAGACAATACTTGATTTGATTACTAAGCGAAGGAAAAATAAAGGAGAAAGTGTTTGAATGCGAGAAATTATTATTGAGTCTCTGCTTGAAGTGTTTTCCAGTCTAAAATGAAGTCTCTGGAGTGTTTTTCGTTGTTTTTGAATGAGAAATTCGATCTCTATTTATAGGGAAAAAATCTTCAACTCTCCGCCAATTTCGGGCTGCTTTGTTGAAAATAAAGGCTGTAAATCGTCCTTTTTTTCTTCGCAAATTTTCCTTCGTTGCTTTTCAATTGTATGCGACAATTAAAAATCTGATTATGACATGTGGGTCCGTTGGGTACTGTTCACGGTACTGTTACTATTCAAAAGTACTGTAATTGTTCACCGGTGTTACTGTTCACCACATCAAGAACATGATTGATGTGAAATTAGTCTCCTACCCAAGCTCCATATCATCCCTAAGAACCTAGTGATGTATTCAAAATCGAAAATCATTGTCGATCAAAATCCATCATCATCGTGATCATCATGATGACCACCATTAAGAACACCCATGTTCTTCATGTTCTTCATGAGGAAGAAAGAGAGGTGCCCTTAGTAAAAAAATCGGGTGCCTTTAGTATTTCCCTGAAACTTGACTGCTTTGACTTTTAGTCTTATGAGATTTTGTTCTGCTCATAACTTCTTCATACAAACTCAGAATGATTCCATTATTTCGCCATTGGATTCGTATTTTCTTCCTCTCTATCATGATAGCGAGAATTCCAAGGTTTGGAAGGATAATGAAATGGGTAGGAGCTGAGCTTGTGGGCTTGATTGGTAGAGCTTGTGGGCTTGATTGGTTGAGCTTATGGGCTTGATTGGTAGAGCTTGTGGGCTTGAGAGCTTGTGGGCTTGATTGGTTGAACTTATGGGCTTGATTGGTAGAGCTTGTGGGCTTGAGAGCTTGTGGGCTTGATTGGTTGAACTTATGGGCTTGATTTAAAGGATATGAAAATCCTTAATGGCTCCACAAAGAAATTTATCTTGTATCCGGCTTCGAAGTATAAGAATGATATTTTCTATGGAAGGTGCGGAAATGGGGTGTCAACATCAGGTTGCTCTAAACCTGCCACAGTATTAAAGAGAAGCAAAATCGTGCCAATACCAAATTGTCTTTCCAAAGTTGCGCCAACGCGCCAATTGGCATGCCAAACGTGCATACCTAACGTGCCGATGTGCTACTTTACCACAGAAGCATGTTGAACGTTGCAACTTACCATAAATAGTGCACGAACGTGCCAACCCACCTTCTGTTCGTGGCCAATGCCATAACAGAATTCAATATGGTTAACCTAACCAAAAATACGACCTTGCATGGTAAAAACCCTAATTTCCAGTCATAGTGCAAATCATGCCACTTCGGGCCCCACAACATGCCACGAACCGTACAGGACCACGCAAACCCTAATAATGGCGCCATGACATGGCCACCCATGGGAATCTTGGTCATGTGGTTATTTCCACATGATGGCCTGGCTGTGGTTCCTTTGGCGTGGCTATGGCACCATTTGCACAAAACATAGATGTGCAATGCCACATGCCGCACACGCGTTTGCGCTAATTAGGGTTTTGGCGCACCAAACCCTAATTTAGGAAAAGTTGTTACGCCAACCAAGCCAAGTAATGTTTCCCAGAGCATTGGGATTGATGTGGTAATAGGGCCAATGTTTCCACGCCAATATGCCAAAGTCTAGCTGCCATGGCTACGCCAGATGCTACTTTGTGCGACTGGCATGTGCTAACTATGCCACCATCATGCCGCACCTGCTAAATAGGGTTGCGATACGCCAAAACCTAATTTAGCCAAAAGTTGCCATGCCAACTGAGTTCAGTAACTCTCCTAAGTCCTTAAGATTAACTTAGTAACATGGCCAATGTTACCGAAGTCATATTTGGGTCTAACACCAATATGCCACAACAGTTGCCACGACTATGCCACTGGAATGCCATCACGCCATGGCTACGCCAGGCGCCACTATTCCAATGGAACCACTTTAAAATAGGATGTGGCCATAATCAATGGCCATACTTCCTCATGAGATGCAATCTCAGCCAACCAAGTTCGCCACCGAACTGACATACTTGTGGCAAGTTTTAGGTGACCAGCCGCTTAAATCTCGTGGCCATGGATATTCCAGGCGCCACATATACCACCGTGCTACTGGCCTGCATGATCTATATATATCAGTCATGCCGCAGTGCCACTGGAATACACCAAAAATGCAACTGTGCGATTACTAGGCGCCAACATAAGGTAGACATAATCAATGGTTACCCTTCCTCATGAGATGCAATTTCAGCCATCCAAGTTCGCCACCAAACTGACGGACTTGTGGCAGGTTTTAGCCAACCATCCAAGACATGCCTAATAGCATCACATGTTATTTTCCTGCGGCAAGACTCTTGACTTTGAATTTCCACACATAGCAACTTGCTGCACGTTTTCCATGAAAACACTCGAGACATCAAACATGTCTTAAACTAGGGGATACTTATCAGGGTATTGGTCTGGCAGTTTACAGCGTGCGGCGTGTAATACGCGCGTTATAAGAAAGTGTCATGAAGCGGGATAATTAGTGGCAGCAAGAACAGGTGTAAACGGATCCACTTCCTTTATCATGGAAGCATGGGTTTCTGACGGTTATACGTTACTCCATTCTTCCACCAATCAATCGTTTTCACTTCCTACAAGACCAGGGTATATTTTAATATGACTTGTATAAATAGGCTTCAACTATTTCCACCAAACAACAAGTTTTTGGTCAGCAACAACATAGTATCCAGAAATCACTAAGAACTGATAGCTTCTCACTCTACAAGCCAGATCCACTTTCTGATACAAGTTATAAAACAAGCCACATCTTCAGAATTAACCTTTCTGGTCTCAACACTCTCATCGATTCCCTCCCTAAGACCAACCCTTCTCCTTCATGCCTGGAATGACCATTTCTTGGTCGAAGCATGCCTGGAACGACCATTTCTTGGTTTATGCTAGGATTTTAAATATTGATCTATCGAATCATGCCCGGAACGACCATTTCTTGGTTTATGCTAGGATTGTAAATATTGATCTCTCGAATCAAAAGTACTCCCATGCAGTGTATTGTTTAGGGTTTAGATTCGTTTCTCACCCACACACCCAAAATTACCAAAATCAGCAGAAATATTTTTCACCCACAAATAACTGTATATATTGTATATAATATTATAGTGATATGACATGATCATAATAGTATGATCATAATATTAAGGAATTAGACCACGAAGTATAACTTTTATCTTTTGAACTTTGTAGATATGACATCGACATAATCTTGTATATAGTGTTATGATTATGTGAATGGGTTATGGTGAAGATTTCATCCTAAGAAACAATTTTTTATATTTGTTTAAAATAAATACATTTATGAACTTGTTTTTTAAATCAAAAGGTTTATTGGTCTTGTTATTCATTGCATATCTTTGGATGACCAATATTTGTGAGTTGGTAGAACCGATCTTAACTCAGGTTATGTATCTTGGTATAACCGATCATAATGCCTAGACTTATGATTTGGTATGACCGATCCTGGTAATTGGTGTATCCGATCATAATTAATCACCATGAGATGGTATGGTCGATCCTTGTAATTGGTGTGACCGATCCAGATAATTGGTATGACGGATCACAAGTGTTGAGTGACCGATCCTTGTAATTGGTGTAATCGATCCTAGTGACTGGTGTGACCGATCACAAGTAGTTACCATGTTTACATAAAACCGATCCTTGTAGTTAGTATAACCGATCATTGTAATGGTGTGACTGATCACAAGTAGGTATCATATTTAGGTATAACCGATCCTAGTGATTGGTATAACCGATCTGAACCCATGTATGTGACTTGGTAAGACCGATCACAACTAACCATTGTGATTTGGTATGACCAATCACATAGTAGTCTTGGAATACTGGGAAACCAATTCTAAACTTGTTTGGAAGTGTGGTATTACCGATTCCAAGAAGCAAATCCATGTAAATATGAAATAAGGATTTGCAGTGAAAAATATGTCAATGTACTTTGAACACGTACAATAACTCTTGTCATTTATTGTTCAAAGATGTTCCTTGGTACTCAAGGTGATCCTGTGCCGAAATAAATTAAGAATCTTTTAATTAAGGTTTTTGATTTTATATGCTTTAATTACCAGTAATTAATGCATAGCTCTAAAGAATAAAAATTAGTAATATGCATTTACTAATTGGATATTTTTTATTGAGAGATTTCGAAAAATATTGGACCAACATTTATTGGAATTATGAAAACCGAATTTGGGCATTCATTGTATATCTTGAGAATATTTTTGTTTTGGAAATTCATTGGTGTCGAAACATCATTGGTCTATAAATACCTAAGTTTTCATTTCTAGCAAACTATCCAAAGATCCAGGAAAACATCATTTCTTGTTGTTTCTGTTAGAGCACTGCTCGGTCGAACTCGCAAGTGTTGCTATCTCAAGCTTGTTGTCAAGTTTAGTTGCCAAAACTATAAGTCTTTATTTCTAGTCTACTTATAGCTAAGTCTCGGATTAGGATAGAAAGTGTAGTCGAGCTCTAGACTCCACAACGTTTATCATACAAAGACGAAGAACTACTCAAGGAACTAGTGGAACTTCATCGACTAAAAGGTATGTGGAGACTTAAACTTATCTATCACTCAAAAAGTCTATCTACTCTATCCCATATCTTGATACAAAAGGCATATTACTATATAAACTTCGTTTATACACATTTGCTATTTCGAGCCGAGTTTATCTCGCTTATTTTTCTCTCGAAATATGTGTTGGTAAGCTTTCGCTTTGGCCAATTTCATCTTTACAAGTGACGAAAGTCATGCTAATTATTTCAATATCTTGAAAATTGCTTTGATGAAAAATAGCGTGTGAATAACCTCTATTTAACATATTCTAAGAATGTTTCAATTATTGAAATAAAGAGTTTAGAACATGTAACAAACTTTGGATATAAGCATATAATGTGTTCGCGCATTAGTGTATAAGTCCAAAACCGGGAACCAAATGTATGCATACTTGTGTGTATACTAAAAGGTTGATGGAGACTGGGTAAGTATGCGTACCCGTATGCATACTGGCGGAAGTTCACGTCCGTGAATTTCTGCTGAGTTTGGAAATCAAAACCAACTCAATCCGGTTACCTAAGTATGTGTACCCGTATGCATACTGGCGAAAAGTTCACGTCCGTAAATTTCTCCTGAGTTTGGAAACCAAAACAAACTCAAATCCGGTTACTTAAGTACGCATACTTAAGTGTGTTACTTTCTAAAATTGGTTTATTCGTGACCTTAAAGTTATATAAACTAAGGAATGCATATTTGAAAACCGTGGATAGAAAGTTCATGAATCAATTCGAGTGAATCAAAACATAATTTACTTCGATTGTGTCTTATATACTTCTATAAGATCTAAGCAATTCAACAACTCTTGAACTAGTTCATTTGAGTCATTTGGACTAGTTATGGTGAATAAGGTTGATATGAAATTTCTCACATGGCTAACCATTTGGTTAACTAATATTGAACCAACGACTTTTACATGTTTAGGTACGGTTACTCTAACCTAAATGACGTATATTTCATGTGTGTATAACAAGCTAAGTTCGATCTAATAGTTGAAAGATACTAGCTTGAATCTAATCAGGTATTCATCTAACGGTGAATATTGAATGCTTTGTTACCAAGGTAACTTAGATTACAAACCCTGATTTGGAGACTATATAAAGGAGAACTCTAGCAATTGGGAAAGGTAATTCCCACACCTACTACGTGATACTAGTTGTATAAGCTAAAGTCGATTCTCCTTTAACCTTAGGTTTCTATCGAGACCCTATAGGTTAACGACTTGAAGGCTTCATTGGGATTGTGAAGCCAGACCTAACTATTTTATATGTAGTTGCGTGCTCTGATCTTGTTGTTTCTATCGTATTGAGTACAATTATAAAATTGTCTCGAGATTAATTTCACCGATAGGCAAGATAGAAAAGTAATCACAAATATCTTCGTCTCATCATTTGTGATTCCACAATATCTTATTTCACTAGTCGATTAAGATTATTATGAGGTGGCTGATAATTCTAGGCTGTTCTTCGGGAATATAAGTCTGGGTTATCGATTGGTTCATGTTCACCTTGATTTATCACATAATATATAACAAAACTTGTAGGTATTTCTGTGGGAGAAATATTTATCTATTCTTGAAAACTTTTATGTGTGAGACAAATTTGTTTATTAAAGTCTTCGACTTTGGGTCGTAGCAAATCTTAGTTGTGGGTGAAATCAGCTAAGGGAATCAAGTGTGTAGTATCCTGCTAGGATCAGAGACGTAAGGAGCACAACTGTACCTTGGATCAGTGTGAGATTGATTGGGGTTCAACTACAGTCCAAACTGAAGTTTGTTTGTAGTAGGCTAGTGTCTGTAGCGGCTTAATACAATGTGTGTTCAATCTGTACTAGGTCCCAAAGTTTTTCTGCATTTGCGGTTTTTCTCGTTAACAAAACTTCTGGTGTTTGTGTTATTCTTTTTCCGCATTATATTTTGTTATATAATTGAAATATCACAGGTTGTGTGCTGAATCAATCAATTGGGAAATCTGACCTTTTGTTGTTAATTGAAATTGATTAATACTTGAACATTGGCCTTTGGTACCGTTCAAGTTAATTTCACTTGTATTAAATTAGACTCGTAGATTTCTATTTGCTTGAGTAAGTATTGAATCGAGAAGTTGAGATATAACTCATTGATATACTTTTTATTAAGATTGAGTCTGACTGTCTAGTTGATTCTCTTAAAAGTATATTGGAGTTAGTCCATATAGATTGCTAAGCGAATTATTGGGTGAGGTTGTTGTACCCCCACTTTTTCAATTAGTATCAGAGCTGGCAAACACATTTAAGACCTTATAAGTTTGTGTTTGTAGCGATCCGACTCTATGGACAACAAAGTCTCTATAAACGCTTCACCAGGAATAAAATCTGATCATAGAGAAACTTCTGAAAAACTAATTATTCTCCAGAAAAAGTTGGATGAAAAAATCCGGATCAACTCTGATCTAGATGCAGAAATTGCACTATTTAAGGATTTGAAATCTGTGAAAATTCCTTCAATGGATTTGGAAAACTCTATTTATTATTTTTCTCTGAAAAATGGTCACAAGTCAGATGATAAGCAAGGTCTAGGCTTTGTGAAACCTGATAGAACTCAGAACTACTCAAACGAGATTAAAGATGTTGGTCAATGTATGTTCTGTGACTCTTACAATCACTTTCAACATACGTGTATGTCCTTCCAGAAAAGCCTAAAAGTTGCAAGTAATCTTCATAAGAAATCTGAACAACTGTTTGCTTCTCTAAAAGGATGTACAAAACTAACAAGAAATCCTAAACAAGATAGTAGTGTTAGTATGAGAGCTTTTGCTTTAAAATCAACATCGCCCTTTCAATGGTTTCTTGATAGTGGATGTAGCCGACATATGACAGGTGATCTCACATGGTTTGTTTCTTCAAACGACTATAAAGGAGGTCCCGTGACATTTGGAGATGGGAGTTTCTGTTACATAAGCAAGAAGGTGACGATAAAACTTCCAGGCATACCTGAAATCCATGATGTAGTATACGTAAAAGGTATGACTGCAAACCTTCTTTATATTAGTGAAATATAGAGTTGTCTTCAATGCAAATGGATGTGACATTACTGATAAAACTGGGAAAGCAATTTTTCGGGGAACTCGTGATAAAAACAACTGTTATCTTCTGGATACTCAGTTCAGTAACTGTTGCAATTTGATTAAGGTGGAATCTACACATCTTTGGCATGAGCGTTTTGGTCACATCAATTATCGTCTTTTAACTAAGATCACTAGTATAGCATGCATGCGCGATTCACCTGCCGACTTGCAGTTCTGTGACAAAATTTAAACTCCATAGGAGTAATGAACAAACATAGTCTAGACGTAAGCGTGATCCGCATGCAGTTCCGTTCTCAAAAAATTTGAATTTTGGTAAAATACTATACCACTGGTAGCATCCTGTCTTACTGTGCTATTCCGTTGCTAGTGCCGTTTCATTTCAGAATTCATAAAAAAATTGGTAATGTATTTTCCTTTTTAAGCTATGCATGGATAAGATGATGTTATTAATAGCCAAGAATAATCGAAGCTCAAAAATTCTAAATAAAAAACTGCAATTGTAGGACGACTTATGCACTCTAATTTTTTCCTTTTTTTTTCTTTTCCTTTTCTTTCCTGATATATAGACTTGCGACATATACGTAAGTCTTCTGGCAACGTTAAGTGTGAAAATACTAAATTTCCCTGCTTAAGGGTATATCTAGAATCTACCATGACATTTCAATGTGTTTTTGCCTCGTCACTGCATTTGATAAAATACAAACTAAATTGTTACCGACTTAGATTTTATATATCTCTTCAGAAGAGGTTAACTATGAAGTGCAGCTGTGGTAGTTGGTGAAAGACGGTATGAAACCCATCGGAAACAACCAACACCATGAAGATTTTTATGGTAATATATATTAGACTGCCGACGTATATGACATTTAAATATCCACCTGTATGACATTCTTGTTATTCAGAAAAGTTAGGATATTTACGTCGTTGTAATCTTCACCTCAAAAAGTTCCCGATGGAAAATAGCCATCTTCTTGGCATTTGGTACAGAGGGTGTGCACGTGGGTGAATCATTTTCCACGTGTGAGCCTACGTGATAGTTATCATGCTTTCTAGTTTCAAATGCAAAAACATAACTTTCTATCTCTCTTTGGTGCTCCTTCGTCTTTAACAACATCATCGCTACGATACCACCCTTTCTGTATTACAAAGAAGCAAGAGAGGAGGGAATACTTAATATGTTTTTTGTCAAATCTCTAGTACATCTCTTTCTTTGTTAAATCTATGGAACCATAGCGAAAAACCTATCCTAATTTTAGGCAGTATGGTTGTTTTTTTTCTGGTTCAGTTTTATCTTTGTTAATGGATTTGATATTATACTATTTGTTAAAATTCGATTTTCTTCGCGGCTGAATTGAGTGGAACTTATCGAGACTAATTTTTATATTTTTTTAGACTAATTTTTTATGATCAATACGATCTCCATGTAAAAGATTTCCGTCGAAGTTTAATATGGAAACGCTGCCTAACCCTGTTTCCTTGATTGTTTTTTAGAGAATGAAAGAACATAGTTTGAGAATTCATTTACTTTGACAAATAATTCGATAAAATGTTGGTCAGCGGGGTTCGAAGTTCAAACCACGCGTTAGATATCAGTAGCGTAACTTGTCTTTTTTAATTTCGAGATGTTCATAATCAGAGGTTATTTTGGTAATTAAAAAAAGCTTCACCAAAATAAGGCTTCACCAACTTTATATTAGTACTAGTAAGGACACATGTGCGATGTACATGCTTGAATTTTTACACATCCAACAATAATAAATTTGAAAGTCATGAAAAAAAATTCCTAATTTTTTTTTACTATTCTTATTTGTACTCGTTACGTAGATAATTAAATGAGTTTTTCAAATATATAAATTTTTTAAAAATCCGATGTATATTTTGAAAGATATTAAGTTTTTAAAAAATTTGATATATTTTTAAAACAATGGTATTTATGTAAATATGTAAAAAATGGGGACAACTAAGTAATTTCGGGGGTCTCCTACCAAAAAGAGCTCTTTTCTTTATATTAGTATTAGTATATAAGATAAGATAAGATAAGATAAGAAAGATTAATAAAGAACTTGTTAGAGGTGTTCCCAAAATCAATGCAAAGATTGATGGTGTATGTGGTGCCTGTCAAAAGGGTAAACAAACGAAAGTTCACCATAAATCATCTCGAGATATTCTCACTAAAGCTCCAATTGATTTAATTCATATGGACCTCTTCGGACCTATTCAACAACCCATAGTTGCTGGTAAGAAGTATGCTTTAGTTATGGTAGATGATTACACCAGATTCTCTTGGGTTGCATTTCTATCTCATAAGAATGAAACCCTTGATGAATTCAAGATTATTGTTAAGAGAATACAGAATGAATAAGGTCACAAACTAAAGAAAATTAGAAGCGACCATGGAACTGAATTCAAGGACACTAAGGTGTTTGAATTTTGTGACGAACTGGGGATTATTCAACAATATTCACCACCTATTACTCCTCAAGCTAATGGAGTTGCAGAAAGAAAAAAATAGGAACATTCAGGAAATTGCCAGGGTAATGCTCCATAACAAAAACTTATTGTTAAGGTTTTGGGGAGAATCTGTCTTCACAACATGTTATTTGATCAACCGTGTCTACCTACGGTCTAAAACCTTAAATTCTCCTTATGAGTTGTGGTATGGTAGAAAACCCAACTTGCACTATCTCAGAGTGTTCGGAAGTAAGTGCTACATTCTAAAAGATCGCGAACAGAGAGGAAAATTTGATACTGAAAGTGATGAAGGTATCTTCCTTGGATATGCCTCTAATAGTCATGGTTTTCGAGTATTTAATCTCAGAACCCATATTATGATGGAATCTGCTAATGTTATTATCGATGATATTAGTAATTCCCATCATGATAATCCTCCTGCTGAATTTCCTCCAACTGAGACGATTGAGAAAGTCAAAGAAATTCCAGAATCAGTTGAAGTCATCCCAATTGTTATTGATCCTGATATTCTTAGTGACGAGGAGAAGAGCACTGATCATGCTACTCCTAGTGAACAAGAGCGTGTTCCTCCTCGACACCTCTGGGTTCAAAGGAATTATGATCCCAACAGTATTATTGGAGGTCGAGATTCTACTGCTAAGACAAGAGGACAACTTAAAAAATTTGCAATTTGGTTGTTATCTTTCACAAGTAGAATCGAGAAATATTGATGAAGCTCTTAGCGATCCCTTTTGGGTGAATGAAATGCATGAAGAGTTAAATCAATTTCAAAGACAAGACGTATTGGAACTTGTACCTTGTCCCTCCAATATCAATATTGTCGGCACCAAATGGATATTCAAGAATAAGTCTGATGAATTTGGCACAATTATCAGAAATAAAGCCAGACTTGTCGCTCAAGGATATTCACAGATTGAAGGTATCGACTTTGACGAAACCTTTTCTCTTGTGGCACGTCTTGAGTCCATTCGGTTGTTATTAGCCCATGTTTGTTTTCTTAAGGTTAAGCTGTTTCAAATGGACATAAAATCCGCGTTCCTAAACGGAAACTCAGAGGAAGAGGTCTATGTTCCCAGATCATGTTCTTAAGCTTAAAAAAGCATTATATGGGTTATAACAAGCACCTCGTGCCTGGTTCGAAAAACTTACTACTTCTCTTCTTAGGAAAGGTTTTTCGAGAGGCGGAGCTGATAAAACCTTGTTTACCAAATGGAGTAGGAAAGATGTTATCATTGCTCAAGTCTATGTAGATGATATCATCTATGGTTCAACTTCTGAGAAACTTGCAAAAGATTTCCAAGTCTCTCTTGGCAAAGATTTTGAAATAAGCAATGTTGGTGAATTAAAATTCTTCTTAGGATCACAAATTCAGCAACATAAGGATGGAATTTACTTATCTCAATAAAAATATGCTAAGGATCTTGTCTCAAGGTTTGGTCTGGATAAGTCAACTCCAAAATTGACACCTATGCCCACCACTGGTAAACTACACAGATATGAGAAAGGAGTAAATGTGGATCAAAAAATGTATCGATCTATTATTGGTAGTCTTTTATATCTTACAACTACTAGACCTAATATTGCCTTTAGTATTGGTTGTTGTGCTAGATTTCAGACTAACCCAAAGGAATCTCATCTTGCGGCTGAAAAAAAAATCTTACGATATGTGAATCACACGGCCGGGTATGGTCTATCTTACACTTTTGATACTAACACTGATTTTTCTGCTTATTCAGATGTTGATTGGTCAGGATGTGTAGAAGATAGAAAAAGTACATCAGGAGATTTCTACTACGTAGGAATGAATCTTGTGGCTTGGCATAGCAAGAAACAAAATTCACAATCCATGTCCACATGTGAAGCAGAATATATTTTTGTCGGCTCATATTGTACTCAACTTCTCTGGATGATACTGGAATAATGAAGATATTTTGTGATAACTCCAGTGCGATTCGAATCACTGAGAATCCCGTTGAGTACTCAAGAACAAAGCACATTGATATAAAGTACCATTTTATTCGATATCTCTATGAAAATGGTATCATAAATATGGAATTTGTGCCTTCCGAACAACAATTAGCTGATATTCTTACCAAACCATTAGACACTGCTACATTTCAACACTTACGGCATTCTATTGGTGTTGTTTTGGTTCTTTATTATTCCTAAAACTCTTTCCCCTGTGCTTATCTCGATCTTTTGGAAATTGTGTTTGGAACTCCGGTAAGTGTTTACTTCAATTCTGCATTTATTTCAGTAAGTTGATTTTCTGTCAGGTTTCTTAGTGTAATTTCCAAAGAAATCCTTCTTTTCTCGTGAAAGTAAGTTCGCTCTTGTTGTTCTTTCGTGAATGACATTATATGGGGGAGAGTTCATATTTGAAATTGTGCTTTATTGCTAAATCTTTGTGGGGAATGCGGCTATGGAATATTGTATGGGTTATCTTATATCTTTATAAACTCCTTGATGAATGCATTTAGTTTCGGCTATATGATTCTATATAAAAAGTTGATATGTGCTTTCTTTTGGTCATGAAATGTCTCTATGGAAATTTCATTAGGATCCCACTAGTTTTTATACCTTTGCCAATTTTATTGACGAAAAGGGGGAGAATTAAGTGTAGTTCACACTACAAATACATATGGATTTCGAATCATTATGTAAGGGGGAGTGGTTTCCATCTGAGATGGAGTATTGACTAAGGGGGGGTGATACATATCACCATAGTAATTTTGAAAAAAAAGTTGTGATACAATTGAACTTTAATGCTATGTAATAATACTATGACACCGTGTAACAATGATTAAGAGCTTTTGTTTACTCATTATTATGGATACGGATTTTCAACAACGATGATATTAAACTTACCACCTTTAGAATCATTAAAGTACTTGGAAGTGACGAAGATTTCGAGTAATGTTGAAGAACCAAGGAGATCATGCATGTGGAAGAGAAGCTGCAAAGTTTATTTTTTGTAATCCATATGTATTGATAGTTTTTTCACTAAATTTGACAAAAGGCAATATTTTTAGAGCACTGCTCGGTCGAACTCGCAAGCGTTGCTATCTCAAGCATGTTTGTCAATGTTAGTGATCAAAACTATAAAGTCTTGATTTATAGTCTACTTATAGCTAAGTCTCAGACTAGGATATAAAGTGTAGTTGAGCTTTAGACTCCACGACGTTCATCATACAAAGACGAAGAACTACTCAAGGAACTGGTGGAACTTCATGGACTAAAAGGTATGTGGAGACTTGAACTTATCTATTACTCATAGAGTCTATCTACACTATCTCCTATCATGAGATAAAAGTCGTATTACTATATAGACTTCGTTTATACACATTTGTTATTTTAAGCCGAGTTTATCTCGCTTATTTTTTTCTCGAAATATGTGTTGGTAAGCTTTTGCTTTGGCCAAGTTCATATTTACAAGTGATGAAAATCAGCTTGATTATTTCAATATCTTGAAAATTGATTTGATGAAAAATAGCGTGTGAATAACCTCTATTTAACAACCTCTAGGAATGTTTCAATGATTGAAATAAAGAGTTAGAACATGTAACCATCTTTGGATATAAGCATATAATGTTTTAGATGGTGAATTTTTGACAAGGGCTAAAATCATAAACCCATAATTGTATGTACTCCTGATCCAGCAATCATATGAGTATTGAAGCTCATGTCTCTTATCGAAAGCATGAAAGCTCATGCCACGAGAATCTCTGACTGAGAATACTGTCTCTTAGAGTATATGTATATATTTAATCTCTCAGCTGACGCAACGACATATCTCATGAATACTGAGCAATTTCAGTAATTACTTTTATATAGAATTGACGGATTGGACGGCTCCTAGACAGCTTGCCTGCTAGTATAGAGCAGTAACGTCTTCAGGATGTAACAATGTTTTCCCTGAATACATAAAAGAAATATGACGCTTCAACAAGCTCATATCACCCAATTCCTGAATAATTAATGCTCCTAGACGATCGTACTAGTATAGATCCATCAATTAATTATTTTTAAAATCATTAGATTCATTAACTGAATCCCTGTAAAATATTCAATGTTTTTCATAATATTTCGTTACTTTAATTTATGGTTCTTCCCAGCAGAATTCCATGGGTTAGTAATAAATATTCAACACACAGGCATCTGAGCAACTATCGAGTAAGTCCCGACTAGAATGGTGCAAGTGTACTCAACAATAATACACCAACGAGCACCTGAATGCACGAACGAGCATTCCAAAATACAAAATAACGATGAACCTATGCAAAATAGGAAGAAAATAATAAATAATAAAATAATAGGCAAGGCGCTAGGGAACTGGGCCCACTGGCCGGTCAGTCACGCCGTGATCAGCCCCAAGCCCAAATTCTATATTTTATCATATTTTTATTATTTTCCTAGATTTCATGAAAATCTCTTCATTTGAACAAATATCCTTCGTATTAAGGAAACTCCTCAGTTTCATGGTGTTTCCTTTGCATCAAGGAAATAATATAAAATTGGGAAAGGTGTCATGGGACCATGTCTACTAGCCGTCCAACTATGCCCTAGTCATGGCCGGTCCCACACCTCATGATTTCTCTATATTTTATTAGCATTTCCCTAATCTCATGAAAACTCCTTAATTTCATGATATTTTCTTCAAATCATGAAAAATAATATAAAATTAGGGAAACCTGTGTGACCGGCCCTCAGGCGGCCAGTCATGCTCTAGCCGGTCCCACACGCCCTTTATTTTATTGTTATTATTTTTATGTTTCCTTGATTCCATGGAATTCCTTGATTTCATGATATTTCCTTCAAATTATGAAAATTCCTTCAAATCATGGAAATTATACATAAAATTAGGGAAAACTCACGGGACCGAGCCCTAGCCGGCCGACCATGCCCAAGCCGGTCCCACACGCCCTTATTTTATTATTATTAATATTTTTATTTACTTCATCTCGTGGAAACTCCTTCACCTCAAGGAAACTCCTTGATTTCAACAAAATTCCTTAGTTTCAACAAACTCTTTGATTTTATGATATTTCCATAAAATCATGAAAAAATATAATAAAATCAGGAAATGCTATGGGACCGGGCTCATTGGACGGATGACCATGCCTTGGCCATATCCGGTCCCACACTTCATGAATCCTTCATTTTATTATTATTTTTCCTTCATCTCATGAAGTTTCCTCAGTTTCAGCAAAAATCCTTGTTTTCTTCATATTTTCCCAAATGATTGCACAAACGCACATCAGAAAATATCAAAATTCTCAGGACTAAGACACGAACACTTTGGTGACATGAGCATACTACCTTGACCGACCAAGGTTGGCTCTTTGGCTTGCAATAGGCCGTTCCTGCATATTTTTCATCATTTGACCTAATTTGTTCACATTAGGTTCTAACTCTTCCAAACAATTTGGAACGATCGTTATTCGATCCCGTGACCACCCAGGGATGGTTTCGTGACCCCTTGGTCGGTCTCTCATCTCTTTATAATTAATTAGGTTTTATCACCTGAGGTTCAGACGAGCATTATTTAAATAAATGATTAAACCAGCATTTAGTCATTCATTCACCAACTGGTCTTCAAGAGACTTTGGTATGTTTTTTGCTCACTTGAGCATCTGGACGCTACATGTCGATCCATCATCCCATGTAGTCGGTCCCTCCTTCACTCTGTGGTTTATTTTCAATAAATCATCAATTGATCAAATTAGGGTTAGAGTCCAAGGTTCATAATTTCATATTCAAATGCTAATAATTTTACGTTGATCTCATGACGAACATTTTATTAATTATACTCGGTTCAATTGCCAGTATTCTGATTTAATACTTTATTTTGTCATGCTACCAATAATTTATCAAACGAGCAACATTTACTCAGATAAGCAATATTTTCTCAAACCAAGGAATATTGGTACAACTATCAATATTTAACAATTCATCGAATGTGCAATATTTGCTCACCTTAACAATCAACATTTACTTGAGAATTATATCTCTGTCTCAACAGACATGTTCAATTCATGAGTCTCTGAACATTTTCAAATCACGTTCGAATCAACAATACAAGGACTTGTCGTCCCATGAAGTCAGCAACTGACTAACTAAATACATGTTTGCCTTGCAGATTCCACAATTTCACGAGACATCAATCGCGTTACATGGGGGATATGAACTAGGTTTTTGGTTTGACGGTCTACGACACGTGTGTTTATACACGCGAAGAGAATGTGAGCAAGTCGTGTAATCAGTTGAAGGAGTTATCAAAGTAGTGGATGGAAAATCAACCAAGTCTCCGCACGATGAGCAACTCGTTTTAACACGATTTCCACTTCCCCATTCTTTGACTCCATCAACTGTCATACTTCATGGGATCAAGGTGTTTACAATTCTAGCAATATAAATAAGTCTCTGAATCATGATTGAAAACAGAACAATCTTACGTCAAATAGACAACACGAGATCAACAACTCAACGTATGAGAAATTACTCTCAACAGAGTAAAATTTAGTCATTCAGAACTTATCTTATTTTCAGAATATGCAACACACCTACGATCTTCGATTACCATTGATCTCACATATTTCTCAGCTTCCCTCCTACAGATCGACCCATCCTATCTTATGACCGAATTCACTCTGGAATGACCATTGTCTTGGTTTAGGCCAGAGTACTACAGATTGATCTCTCGAATTATAAGCACTCCCTTCTTGTAGTGCATCTGTGTGAGGTTTAACAGTTCACTCGGTTCAAGGAGTTTCCTCCGCACAGTCATCTCCTCAATTCCGTAAAAACCAACAACTCGTTTTTCCCCATCTACATATTGGCGACCACAGTGGAAGATCATTCTCTCAGTTGCAATCTCAATTCTCACAAAGATGGTCGGTCTTAGGTATGGTTCAGTTACCAATCCGGGTTCAACACCCGACCCTAACATCGTAAGTTCTAGTGGTACTGCCAACACCACTCCTCCGGCGCAACCTGCTACTACCACTCCTCCGGTGAAACCTGCCACTACTCCTCCTCTGGATACTGGTGCTCCAGTGATCACCCCTGAAAGTGACGGCACTAGGCCATCAACAATCCACTCTTCGGACGGTCTCCTGAGGAAACCAGAGAAAATCTTCATACTATAGGCGATCTCATGAAGGTGTAAAAAACTATTGCCAAAAATCAAACTGACATGGATGCTACTCAGAAGGAACTATTTAACTATCTTAAGACTCTTACAGACAAGATGTCAGAGAAAACTCAGGAGAAAGTAAAAGCTAAAGAAACGTCCACAGACGCTGATCCTGAGGTCACTCCGATTGATGTAGTAGAGGATGGGGAAGTTCCTAAAGCTGCAAAGAATCCACCAGCACAAGAGTCATCCAGTTTCATCTCCCGTGAAGACCTAGAACGTCTTTTAGAGGACCGTGGAAAAGACAAGACACCTTCTATCCATCGTTATACCTCTCCAACCTTCACATTTAATGATGGAACCGGCAATGCTCGAGAACATGTTTGTCAATTTCTGGAAGCACTCTGTGAACATGAGCACAACCATATTGTCCATCTGAAGGAATTTTCAAAGTCTCTGAAAGGCAGAGAATATACCTGGTACAAAAACATTGCACCAGGAAGTAACAAAAGTTGGGGATAAATGGTTAATGCTTTCTACAAAAAGTATTTCTTCGTTTCAAAGCAAAATAACCTCTCTAATCTCGGAAGGATGTTTCAAAAGAGCAACGAACATCCTAACGATTATGTGAAAAGGTTCAGAGTTCAAGCTTTGGCCTGCCACGATCCAAATGTCACCGAGCAGCAACTTGTGGACTTGTGCATCAATGGAATAATTCTAGTCTACATAGCCTTATTGGAAAATCTCATATTTCATACTTTTTCAGAACTTCATGAAACGGCCAAGAGATCATCAACTACTGCACCTGCTCTATTGGAGAGAGAGCTAAGACTAAAAAAGCTGAAGAACCACGAGAGACTTGAGGTAGCATACGTTTAATCAACAAACAGTACAACCTCCAACCTTCCACGAATGTTGTTGCAGAAGGGAGCAAACATAAATCCGAGCGGCAGCGCAAACATACTTCCTCAACTCCTTCAAAGGAGAAAAAAAAAGGATAATACACAAGTTCTTGCTCAACGCACAGAAGCTGATCCAGAGGCACCTGATTTCCCCTTCTCCATTGAGGAATTTATAGAACTTCTAGATTCATGGGTTCACGACGTCGCAATCAAACTACCATATGTCAAGAAAGAGCCAACTGAAGAGGCCATGGAAAATCCTCGTTACTGTCGCTTTCATAGGTTCGTCAACCATCCCACAGGTGATTTCAGAACTTTGAAGTGCATATTTAAAGTAAAATTGAATCAGGAGAACTCAAATTGGGGACTGTAGGAGTGCACAAAGATCCTCTTCCAGTCAGAACCTTCAATCTTTCTGAACCACCCATCAAAGAAACAGTTCAATCCTTAATCTATAACGTCTGCGAATTGTTATACTTATCAAAGGCTCAAAGGGGAGACATGTTCGCTGCACTGAATCACATCATGTCAAGGAAGCGTTTGTTAATTCAAGAAGCATTTCCTGAGCCGCCCTCAACAACAGATGAACAAATATACGACTATGGGCTTCTCACCACAGTCCATCTCAAAAGAAATGAGTTCAAACGAGCATTGATTGATGTTGGCACTCTGTCAATATTATCCCTCCGAAAACTCTCAGAGCTGCTGGTATCACACGACAAGAAGACATTCATGCTCCGATCTCAATCATAGATCATGAAGGAACGCCCAGAGATGCTTATGGATACATCATTCTCAAGATGAGGGTGAACTCAACTTGGAAAGAAACAAAGTTTTACATAATCCTAGAAGATCCAAGATATGATGTGATCCTTGGACGTACGTGGGTTCATACTGGAAAGGTAACCCCAACACCTTCGACTTCAGTTGCATATTTCTCTGTTGAGGAAAGATATAATTTAGAAGAAGAAATAGAGTATACCCCATTTGAGTATCTGAATGAAGTCAAAGCCTTGACGGAGCTGACACAAAATCCTAAAGAAAATGCAAATGCTTTCATCAAAAGGTTTCGCGATCAGGCAAGTCTTATTCTTCCTCATGTGTCCATATTATCAGTTTTCAAACATACGAGGGCTTTACTCCACCAAAAACTTAGCAATTGAAAAATGATATGAATGGATAACCTCGCCTCAGCAATATTTCACCAAATGGTTAAGTTCAGAGCTTCTTAAAATCGAGCATACCATTAAAAGGTTTATTTCTGAAGACATAGCCAAGCATGACAAACAATATCTCAATTATTCACCGCTGCATGAGTGTCCATACATACCACGGCCATGGAACTCCACTACACGAATTCCGAATCAGTAGAAGATATTCAGAGCACGGACGGTCAAGTCTAACAAATTCCAAGAAGGAAATTTAGTTCTCAAAGCAACTAAGCATAGTTCTCATTCTGTAAAGAATTCCAACTGGGAAGGACCCTTCATGGTCTCTAAGTCTGTTGCTGGTGGATACTACAGATTGATCAACATGGATAGCAAGGAAGGTATGGCCGTGATACACGAGAATTGGTTCAAGGCCTTTGACGTCTAAGGTTTTGGATATTCTAGGTATTGGATGTTCAAGGCACAAACATCCAAAATATTTGGCATTTAGAGTTTTATTTCATTGTATTTCAATTCCTCCAAAATGTTTGCAATACTTGCATTCAGTAATTTAAATCCAGAATTTTATCAAAATTCAGTCTACTTAAAGAAAATCTCTATCAAATCTAAAGAAAATCCTCAATCATCTACTTATCCAAAATCAATCAAAACCAGAAATAAAACCTCACATCTCTCAGAAGTTCAAGAGATTATGAAAAAAAAAATCAAAGAAAATCAGCAAAGAAAGATTTTTGCTCCTCAGCATCCTTCAAGACTTGTAAAGCCGCCTTCTCCATGTTCAATTCTTCAGTCAGGCGAGCAATCTTCTCTTCTTTCTCCATCACATCATTGTTGGGAAAGGGTATGTTATTCTCGCATGAGTCCTTGATGGCATCTACCTTCTTACGAATCCACTTTACGTTGAAGCCAAATCTTTCAGAATTCTCCAAGTTGAACTCCCAATCAAAGAGTACATCTGGAGTAACAATATTTCTAGACCTAGTGCATATATCACTTATAACACGAAAGATAAAATTTACTTTCATTGTTAAATAATAAGAACACTTTGGGTCTCTAGTAACGATGATGTCACCAAATTTCTTCCATATTTTCTCGTACAAGTTGGCATATCCAATGGGAACGCTAAATCCACCAACTAGTTCGTGATATGGGAGTGATGCATCAAAGGGAGGATCAAAAAAAAATTCCTACACTTGGGTATTCGTGCACCACTATACGATTCTCAATCACTGGAGCCACTTCTACAGTCATAGCAATAGTTTCTCCAGCTTCTTCAATGTGTAGTTTAGCTTCTGCCGATACTGAAACAACAATAATTGAAGTCTTGGTCTCTTTAAAAAAATCAACAACAACTCCCTCATAATTTTAAAGTGCATAGATAGTTGTTCCTTCATCAATAACCTCTGTGTTGCTCAAGGCATCATTATTAGCTCCTTCATTCTCAACTTCGGTATTTGACACCTAATACGAAGATTACATGAGATTACGATCATCCAAGCATGAAACCAAAAGAAATCATAAACTACAGCATACAAGTAGTCTAACATCATCAAGGTTCTTCATTCTATATGATATATGTCAACAAATAACGATAAAGTCACAAGAACACGTTTTACAACAAGCTCACCTGAGAAGATTTTACACTGCCTTGTACAAAATGATGAAATGGGAACAATTGGTGAAGAATCAAGGGTTGAATTATATACCATTCTCTTTATATGGATGTTATCTACAACATATCAATCGGATGAATGAGAAAAATGATATGGTCGAAACTTTGGACTACATGACAGCTGAAAATTTCCTGAAAGTCTCCTGGATGTTTACTGTTTCGTCGATTTAGACCCCTAACTTGATCAAAACTTAAAAATATTCTTCCATAATGCTTGGAAATTTCCTGGTAATAAGGATACCTATGTGGATCACGAAAATCTGACACCGGACGAAGATTTTATGGCGTTTTTTCTAAAAGGCTGAGTTCTAAATTTTTCTGGTGACGTATTTTCGGCAAAGCTTTTCATATATTCGCATGGATTATCATTCATTCACTCATAAATCAACAATTTTATGCTTATATGGATAAAATTCAAGGGAAATACTTACTTGGGGTGGTCTCTGGAGCGTTCAAAGAACCAGAATTGCTTGCATCGACATCGACAACACCATTACTTTCATTCGGTTTTGAGCTTTGGGAGTTTTCTTTATCGCTATTCTCTGAGAGAGCATCACCAGTACTCTCCACTTCCATGGTGACATCCTATTGGATGTATTCTCAACAATTAGCATTTTATCTACTAAGCATCATAATTTGCTATATGAAGAAATACTTACTTCAGCTTCTTCTTCAGAAACCGTCTGCCAGCAGCAGAGAATTGAAGACCGTCAATACTTGAGGGAGCAAAATTCTGTAACCAAATAACAAATATCGATTTTATGATCCTAATTACACGAATAAGAAAGGGTCATGGTGAAAGAAGTATTGACGACTCACCAAAGAAACAACTGGGGACTTTATAGTGTTGGGTAACATCTTATAATTCTTGGTCCTACCTTCTCCGCCATGAATAATTGCTACAGTTTCTGAAAAGTCTATATGGATTCGAGGTCTTACGTTATGACCGTCTTGTGGGAAAAATTTGATGCAATAATCAAAATACAATTATCATAATTTTATGAAGATTACACAAAGGGAACATACCTGTGAACATCCTGGAGACGTATTTCGTTTATCACTACTAGAGAGATACTTCAATCTTGGTCGAGTAGAAATCATCTCAGCAGAAGGAGGATCTTTTACCAGAGGTTAAACAACCATTACAAAATCATGTAAACGCTCAAGCTGTTAATTCCAAAAGTCAACATAACTTGGAGTTACATATGTAATTCTCTCGGAGCAAGGGAACCAGTAATCACTTCCTTCCACATGTGTAGGGTCTAAATGGGTCCTAAGTTTCTCAATCGACGATTTCCTTCTTCGAGAAGTTAGAACACACTGATTCATACCCATTTGTCGATCCTCCCTATCAATGTTATATGCCTCTATTGAAAGTTCTCCATATATCATTGATATCAAGTGACCAGGAGTACATCTCAACATAAAAGATCTTTCTTCATCGCTCAGACCTGCACCAGACACCAAGGCCATACTCTCTCCAGTATTAAAAGTTTCCAGCTGAGAAATACAAGAAGGAATTGACACCTAAGGGCGTAAATCGAACTCGGATTCATCGTCTAACACATAAATGAGACGTGTCTTGAATCGAGGCTACTTTGTAGACCAGCGCATGATCCTAGTATTGTCTTTCTCAGAGAAAACATGATGAGCATCAGCATTCGGTCATGGCAAGATCGAATGAGAAATGGGAGCGTAATTCTTAAAATGTTCACATATCAAAGTTTGAAGAAATATCGTGTTGGCATAGCATTCAATCTTCATAAATCCATTCGATGCACTAGAATCTATAACCAGGGAGTTTAAATTAGAGTACAAAGAACCCAAAAATAGGTTGCCTATTGGAAGTTTCTCACCTTGAGCCATCTTGATAGCAAAGGGAATCACAAACGACTTCAACAAATTGCCGCTATCTTCTGGACAGCCATAAGCATGAGAAAGCAGCAATAGATAACATACCATCAATGGGACTATCATGAGACTCATCTCTTGGCCACCAACATGTTAACAAGTAAGCATAACAATACTTTCCAGATGCCTTGTTGATCCTCTCCATTTTTGCTGCCAGGATATTAGAAATTATCGTCTCCTCATTTGAAAAAATCTCAGTAAAATTTCCTGTGATTGGGAGATGCAACAAAGAAGCTACATCCTCTAAGGTGATGGTAAATTCTCCCCATATGAATATGAAGGTATAGGTCGGAATGCACCAACGAGCAAGTAGAGACACTATGCGTCGCACATCATAAAAAATGAACAAGTCTCCAGATGCTTGAATAGCCCTTGTTACTTTTGCATGATCCATCATAGCTCTAACGCGAGGGAAACTCAACTTATGCCTCGCCCATCCAGAGAATTTTTCTAAAGGTCGTAGAGAAAGCTTAAACTCTATGACTGACGCAAGGAAAAGTCCTCGTTCAAGACCAAAGCGGATTACTGCCTTAGGAGTCCCCAATTTATTTTGAGTAACACTCTTAGGATTTATCAGAAGACGATACGCTGAGGTTTTGAGACGTTTTTCGGTTTCCTGCTGAACCTCGAAAAATGCATCATCTATATTTGGAATATTCTTGATCCTAGGTGTTTCTTCCTCCTCTTCACCAATAGAAGTCTCATCCATGCATGTATCATCTCTGGAGATATCATTTTCTTGGGAGTCAGACATCCTTACGAAGTAGCTGTAACATGCCCACAATATTCCACTTCAGTACACCATTTATACAAGATGCAAACGTCAACGATGGAATGAAGTAATTGGATGATAAAATGTTCATGAAAACATCTACAAAATGGTAATTCTCAACTCTTACCTTTTTACGATTCCACTAACAGTAGTGATGATAAGGCAAGAGTTAACACTTCAAAACTTGCTCGTTTCGTCGAATCTACAAAAGACGAGCAAAACTTAGATTCTCATAAAATCATGAACATTTCTACTGCGTGAACATTCACCATGGGATTATGAATACTAAAACATTATTTCATCATATGTAATTGTTTGCTTCTAATGATTACACAAAACTCTAGTTTTGATTTTTTAAGAAAATAATATATATATAAATAAAACGTGATTTACTCACATAAATAAATTTTGATATGGGCTCATGCAAATGAAATTTTCGTGGATATTCCACGGTTTCATCAAAAATAAAAAAACCATGAACATGCCATGGTTTTATAATTTTTTTTTCCTTCGTACTATCATACGTCTTCGAAACGAGGGTTTATTTCGATTTTGTGAAAGCTCACATCTTTTAAGATAAATTTTTGGTTTTCCTGAAAGCTCATAAACAAAATTTTACCACTGGACACAGGTCTATATAAAAAAAAATCTCTCTTAAATCAGGGATTATTACTAGTTTCTTAAACTAACGATGGAACGAACATACGTTTTCTAGAAATAAGGGTTTTCAACAAAACTCACACTCATACATGCATGTGTATATAACTTCAACATGATCAAAGCATGAAAAACTCATGAACTCAGCAAGCAAAAAAAAAAAACGCGTACCTGGTCGGCGCCGGCCGGAAGTTGGTCGGATGGTGATCTCTCCGGTCGGATGGCGGTGGCGCTCCAGTGATTTTTTTTTCCTTCTTCTCCTGTTGATGTGAGGGTGACGATGAGTTGATGAAGGTGGTGGTCGGCCAAGGTGAAATCAAAAAAAGGTGGAGGGGGATTAATTCCCTTTTATATCAAATTTTTATTTCCAAAACCTAATTTCACAAGGATTTCCTTTTTGGGCCGGGCCAGTGAATCAAAAATCGATCAAGGTCTCATCACCAAATCAGCGGTTCAAAACCAATTTGTGCTCATTATACAATGCTCTATCATGCCACTGGGATCTTCGTTCAAGCCGTGGACCACTCGCGCAATTGAAAATCCGGTAACATTTTATCTTATGACTAAGTTCGATTACTTATTTCGTTCGTAACTGGAAAATCACCATTCAGTGCTGACTGAGGAACATGATAGTCCCTCACTAAGCAAGTGACTTAATATAGATGATAGATTTCCGACAAGGGCTAAAATCGTTAACCCATAATTATATGTACTCCTGATCCAGCAACCATATGAGTATTGAGGCTCATGTATCTTATCGAAAGCATGAAAGCTCATGCCACGAGAATCTATGACTGAGAATACTGTCTCACAGAGTATATGTAATATGTAGTCTCTCAACTGAGGCAACGGCACATCTCATGAATACTGAGCAATTTCAGTAATTACTTCTATATAGAATTAAAGGATTGGACGGTTCCTAGATAGCTTGCCTGCTAGTATAGAGCAATGACGTCTTCAGGATGTAACAATGTTTTCCATGACTATAAAAAAGAAATATGACGCTTCAACAAGCTCATATCACTCAATTCTTGAAAAATTAATGCTCTTAGATGATCGTACTAATATAGAGCCATCAATTAATTATTCTTAAAATCATTAGATTCATTAACTGAATCCCTGGAAATTATTCAATGTTATTCATAATATTTCGTTATTTCAATTTATGGTTTTTCCCAGCTGAATTCCATGGGTTAGTAATAAATATTCAATACACGGGCATTTGAGCAACTATCGAGTAAGCCCTGACTAAAATGGTGCAAGTGTACTCAGCAATAATACACCAACGAGCACCTGAATGCACGAACGAGCATTCCAAAATACGAAAGAACGATGAACCTATGCAAAATAGGAAGAAAATAATAATAAAAAAATATTAGTCAAGGCGCTAGGGGACTGGGCTCACTGGCTGGTCAGTCACGCCGTGATCAGTTCCACGCCCAAATTCTATATTTTATCATATTTTTATTATTTTCCTAGATCTCATGAAAATCTCTTCATTTGAACAAATATCCTTCGTATTAAGGAAACTCCTCAGTTTCATGGTGTTTCCTTTGCATCAAGAAAATAATATAAAATCAGGAAAGGTGTCATGGGACCATGTCTACTAGCCGTCCGGCTATGCCCTAGTCATGGCCGGTCCCACACCTCATGATTCCTCAATATTTTATTACTATTTCCCTAATCTCATGAAAACTCCTTAATTTCATGATATTTCCTTCAAATCATGAAAAATAATATAAAATTAGGGAAGCTCGTGGGACCGGGCCCCAGCGGGCAATCATGCCCTAGCCAGTCCCACACACCCTTTATTTTATTGTTATTATTTTTATGTTTCCTTTTCCTTGATTTCATGATATTTCCTTCAAATTATGAAAATTCCTTCAAATCATGGAAATTATACATAAAATTAGGGAAAACTCACAGGACCTGGCCCTAGCCGGCCGACCATGCCCAAGCTGGTCCCACATGCCCTTATTTTATTATTATTAATATTTTTGTTTCCTTCTTCTCATGGAAACTCCTTCACCTCAAGGAAACTCCTTGATTTCAACAAAATTCCTTAGTTTCAACAAACTCCTTGATTTTATGATATTTCCATAGAATCATGAAAAAATATAATAAAATCAGGAAATGCTATGGGACCGGGATCATTAGCCGGACGACCATGCTTTGGTTATATCCGGTCCCACACTTCATGAATCCTTCATTTTATTATTATTTTTCCTTCATCTCATGAAGTTTCTTCAGCTTCAGCAAAAATCCTTGATTTCTTCATAGTTTCCCAAATGATTGCACAAACGCACATCAGAAAATATCAAAATTCTCAGGACTAAGACACGAACACTTTGGTGATGCGAGAATACTACCTTGACCGACCAAGGTTGTCTCTTTGGATTGCAATAGGCCTGTCCTGCATATTTTTCATCATTTGACCTAATTTGTTCACATTAGGTTCTAACTCTTCCAAACAATTTGGAACTTCATGGAACGATCGTTATTCGATCACATGACCACCCAGGGATGGTTTCGTGACCCCTTGGTCGGTCCCTCATATCTTTATAATTAATTAGGTTTTATCACCTAAGGTTCAGACGAGCATTATTTTAATAAATGATTAAACCAGCTTTTAATCATCCTTTTACCAACTGGTCTTCAAGAGACTTTGGTATATTTTTTGCTCACTTGAGGATCAGGGCGCTACATGGTTGATCCATCATCCCGTGTAGCCAGTCCCTCCTTCACTCTGTGGTTTATTTATAATAAATAATCAATTGATCAAATTAGGGTTTTGAGTCCAAGGTTCATAATTTCAGATTCAAACGCTAATAATTTTACGTTGATCTCATGACGAACATTTTAGTAATTATATTCGGCTCAGTTGCAAGTATTCTGATTTAATACTTTATTTGGTCATGCTACCAATAATTCATCAAACGAGCAATATTTACTCAGGTGAGCAATATTTGCTCAAACCAAGGAATATTGGTACAACTATCAATATTCAACAATTCATCGAATGAGCAATATTTGCTCATCTTAACTATCAACATTTACTTGAGAATTATATCTCTATCTCAACAGACATGTCCAATTCATGAGTATCAGAACATTTTCAAATCACGTTCGACTCAACAATACAAGGACTTGTCGTCCCATGAAGTCAGTAACTGACTAACTAAATACACGCCTGCCTTGCAGATTCCACAATCACATGAGACATCAATCGTGTTATATGGGGAGGGGTATTAACTAGGGTTTTGGTCTGGCGGTCTATGACACGTGTGTTCATACACACGATGAGAATGTGAGCAAGTCGTATAATCCGCTGAAGGAGTTATCAAAGTAGTGGATGGAAAATCAACCAAGTCTCCGCACAATGAACAACTAGTTTTAACACGATTTTCACTTCCCCATTCTTTGACTCCAACAACTGTCACACTTCATGGGATCAAGGTGTTTACAATTCTAGCAATATAAATAAGTCTCTGAATCATGATAGAAAACAGAACAATCTTACGTAAAATAGATGACACGAGATCAAAAACTCAACGTCTGAGAAATTACTCTCAGCAGAGTAAAATTTAATCATTCAGAATTTATCTTATTTTCAGAATATACAACATACTTACGATCTTCGATTACCATTGATCTCACACATTTCTCAGCTTCCCTCCTACAGATCGACCCATACTCTCTTGTGACCGAATTTACTCTGGAACGGCCATTGTCTTGGTTTAGGCCGGAGTACTATAGATTGATCTCTCGAATTCATAGCACTCCCTTTTTGCAGTGCATCTATGTGAGGTTTAATAGTTCGCTCGGTTCAAGGAGTTTCCTCCGCACGGTCGTCTCCTAAATTTCGTAAAAACCAGCAACTCATTTTTCCCCATTTACAAATGTGTTCGCGCATTAGTGTGTAAATCCAAAACCGGGAACCAAATGTATGCATACTTGTGTGTATACTGAAAGGTTGATGGAGACTAGATAAGTATGCGTACCCATACGCATACTGGCGGAAGTTCACGTCCGTGAATTTTTGATGAGTTTGGAAATCAAAACCCACTCAATCTAGTTACCTAAGTATGTGTACCAATATGCATACTGGCTAAAATTTCACTTCCGTGAATTTCTACAGAGTTTGGAAACCAAAACTAACTCAAATCCGATTACTTAAGTACGAATACCCGTACGCATACTCAAGTGTGTTACTTTCTAAAATTGGTTTATTCGTGAACTTAAATTTATATAAACTAATGAATGCATATTTGCAAACCCTGGCTATAAAGTTCATGAATTGATTCGAATGGATCAAAACCGATTTTGCTTCGATTATGTCTTGTATACTTCTAAAAGATCTAAGCAATTGAACAACTCTTGAACTAGTTAATTCGAGTCATTTGGACTAGTTATGGTGAAGATGAATAAGTTTGATATGAAAGTGCTCATATGGCTAACCATTTGGTTAACTACTGTTGAGCCAACGACTTGTGCACGTTTAGGTACGGCTACTCAAACCTAAATGACGTGTATTTCATGTGTGTATAACAAGCTAAGTTCGATCTAACGGTTGAAATATATTAGCTTAAATATAATCATGTTTTTATCTAATGGTGAATATTGAATGCTTTGTTACCAAGATAAGTTAGATTGCAAACCCTTATTTGGAGATTATATAAAGGAGAACTCTACCAACAGGGAAAGGTGATCCCCACACCTCCTGTATGATACTAGTTGTATACGCTAGAGTCGATTCTCCTTTAACCTTAGGTTTGTATCGAGACCCTGTAGGTTAACGACTTGAAGACTTCATTGGGATTGTGAAGCCAGACCCAACTATTTTCTCAGTAGTTGCGTGAACTGATCTTGTTGTTTCTATCATATTGAGTACAATTGTAAAATTGGCTCGAGATTAAGATTATTGTGAGGTGATTGATAATTCTAGGCTATTCTTCGGGAATATAAGTCCAGGTTATCGATTGGCTTCTGTTTACCTTGATTGGTCAAAAGATGAAACAAAACTTGTAGGTATTTCTGTGGGAGACATATTTATCTATTCTTGTAGACTTTTCTATGTGAGACAAATTTGTTTATTAAAGTCTTCGACTTTGGTTCGTAGCAACTCTTAGTTGTGGGTGAGATCAGCTAAGGGAATCAAGTGTGTAGTATCATGCTGGGATCAAAGACGTAAGGAGCGCAACTGTATCTTGGATCAATGTGAGATTGATTGGGTTTCAACTACAGTCCATACCAAAGTAAGTTTGTAGTAGGATAGTGTGTGTAGCGGCTTAATACATTATGTGTTCAATCTGGACTATGTCCCGGGGTTTTTCTGCATTTGCGGTTTCCTCGTTAACAAAACTTCTGGTGTCTGTGTTATTTCTTTTTCGCATTATATTTTATTATATAATTAAAATATCACAGGTTGTGCGTTGAATCAATCAATTGGGAAATCCGACTTTTGGTTGTTGATTAAAATTGATTGATACTTGAACATTGGTATTTAGTACCGTTGAAGTTAATTTCTATTGTATTCAATTAGACTCGCAGATTTCTATTTGCTTGAGTAAGTATTGAATCGAGAAATTGAGATATAACTCTTTGATATACTTTTTATTAAGATTGAGTATGACTGTCTAGTTGATTCTCTTAAAAGTGTATTGGAGTTAGTCCATACAGATTTCTAAGCGAATTATTGGGTGAGGTTGTTGTACCCCCACTTTTTCAGTTTCTGGTGGACCCGTCTAATCGGAGAGAAAAGTATCCTCATTAGGTGAAATCTCTTACGACCGCTTGTTTAAAGACTTCTATGGGATCAAGAAGCTCTACGAGTACCGTTGGTGAGAAACTAGATAATTGCAGTGTTATTAGTTTTCAATTTGATTTGATTGACTAACGGTTGTTGAAACTTTGATTGCACCTGGTTTGTTTATTCTTGAGAATTTTCTCTTATGATATAAGATTCACTCAGGCTAGATAAAGGTATCGACGAGATATTTAGAACTGTTGTTAGATACATCTTGTGATAATCCATTGTTAACAAACTCCATTCTGTGCGTGATTGATCACAAGAGATTCAAGAGGTGTTGTGCAGGTTTTGAAGATAAAAGAAGATTAAGAAGATTACTTATTAGTTTTCATATCTAGTGGAATTAGTGCACAAACCTTGATCGGCTGGGATCCAACTATAATCAGTTTATCTTTGATATATCTAATTGATTAGTTGTGTAAGATCAACATTCTCTATATTTCTCTTTGAGTTCTATATTGATTGAGTGTGAATCTATACTTGACTATTTCGGTAGTTAAAGTTAGATTAAACTAACCAGACAAAGGAGTTTATTAGATTAAAAGAAAGATCCTTTGTCAATGACTCATATATATCTTTAGCAAGATTGATTAGAGTGGTTACCAAACTGATTCTTCCTTTTCTATTTAGAATACGATCCAAAGGATTTTCTATTAACGTGCGTGACTCTAGAAGTCGAAGGCGCAGGGATACGAGGTAATTAAGTAGCTAGGGGTAGTCTGCTTGGTATCAACTATACAAAGTTGGTATTAAATTTTGTATAACGGCTTAATTCTTAGAGTATTCAAAACTGGACTAGGTCCCGGGGTTTTTCTACATTTGCAGTTTCCTCGTTAATAAAATCTTGATGTACGTTTTTTACTTTGATTTCCGCATTATAATTGTTATTATAAGTAAGTAAAATGCACAAGTACGTTAACTCAGTAATACTTGATAGCGATCCTATAAAGTTTGGTTATTACCGACCATATTATCAAGTAACACACTTTGTTGTTGTATTGTCTCGATCTTTTATCCATATTCAATTACACAAGTTATCTTGTTGTCGTATTGTCTCGACTCTGTCCATAGATGTTCACATTCGGTAGAGGACTTATAGGTTGATAAATAAAGGATTGTGGTATATTTGGGCACCCTCATCTTTTTACACCTCACAGAGTCTACTACTATGATCTCAACGCTCCCCCTGCTTCTCTCTCTAAGACCAACCCTTTTCCTTCCTTTGTGATCGAAGCAAGACTAGAACGACAATTTCTTGTTTTATGATAGAATTGTACAGTTTGATCTCTCGAATCTAAAGTACTCCCGTGCAGTACATTTGTTTAGGGTTTAACTCGTTTCTTATCAACCTACCCCATTTTACCATTTTCACCAGAATCAGTTTTTACCCTACAACAATGTCATATGTATACGACTATACTTTGACGGAAAAAAATAAGTGAAAAATTAAAGAAGACATAGATTCAAATATATTTTCTTTATAATAAATTTTAACATTATCATTGATATTTATAAAAGTTTGGTTGAATAACGATAAGGGTTAGTATGGTTTTGATTTCCATTCAGTACACTTCGGTTTGGTTTTGACCGTGATTAGTTTCTTAGGGTTAGAATTTGATTTAATATGAATTTAAATTCGATAAAATAGATAGAAACAAAATAATTCGGTATCCGGTTATCTGTTAAAATAATATTAGGATAGATTATCATTTGTCATTTTTATATGGGTATTTTAGCAATAAAAACATACCATCAAACTACTCTTTAGTGAGTCTACAACCCAATGCATCAACTGCATCTTTCATGACAAAAACCTTAATTAGACACTAAACTTCCGATTTTTTTTTACAAAATATCTCTAATTTCTAAATGTGAGACTAAGACTGATTTTGATAATACTGAAATATCTATCGTCCTTAATGAGTCAAACTGAAACCTCTTTTCATCCTACTAGAAGAATAATATAGGGAGATCATATCCCTACCTATCTCTTCATGATTATTGTCTGAAAACATTCTCTAGAACCATATTTGGAATTGAGTCAAGATTACAAATCAAATGGTTCATAATTGCTAAGAAAGCTCCACCCATCAGTCATCTGCTATTTACCGATGACCGTTTAATTTTCTTAAAAAAGTTAATTTATTGAATATCAGAAGCTTGCAAGGGATTCTTGATATGTTAAGTGAATGCTTTGGTCAACTAGTCAACTCAACTGTCAAAAAAGTGGTATTAGCTTCAACAATAATTTAAGTCGGGATCCTTGCAGGGGTATAATCAAATATTATTAGAGAAAATGGATGAAAATAAAAATACTTCAGCATTCCTCTTTTACTCGAGAGTTTTTTTTTCCTTCAATTGTTTCATTGAAAACATGCTAAAACAACTAGCACGATGGAAGTTAAGAATACATAACCAAGTGGTGATAAGTACATATTTCTATATTTTTGATATTAATTCCATGATCGTATTTACTTTTTTTTTAAATATTTTTAACAAGATATATATTAAAAAAAAAGGTTATACAAAGTTGCACACAAAGTAGTGAATATCGTGTATCAGTATCGTATCGGCTCGGTCTGATACACCTATACAAAAGATTATATCGGTTTTTACAGGTGATACATCATTAAGAGCAAGAATTTTAAATATTTACAAATTTTTCAATCTAATTTTTTTGGAGTCATATGATGCATTATTTCTCAAGATTAAAAGCTTCACTGTACAAATTCAATCATATTCCAACATCATTACTGAATCATATTAAGTTTTCAAGGGTATAAAAGAAGAATATAATTAGGAGGAAAGTTTTTGTTTATGAAGTTTAATATATAGATAATTTATGCTACCAAATTAAAATAATTTATTCTACCAAATTACTCTTGCCGATATTATCAGTGTACAGGTGACCCGATATATCGGTTTGTATCGATCGATACGAGCGTTTTTATCGTTCCATCCTTGTATAGCCGATATTTTAGATATCGTAAAGTTTTTTTTTTCCAATACACGATAAAAACCTATAATATCGTCCGATACAACCGATATTGACTACCTTGGTTGCACATACAAGTGTTCAAAAGATAAAAGAGACTAGTCATAGAAAATAGATGAACTCAAGCCATAAGAGACATTAAAAAATTTGAAATCTAGGGAGGTTGCCAAATAAATAAGCTATCCCAGTTGAATATTTAAGTGTTGAAAGAAGTTAAGATATCTGGATGGTAGACCTTTAGCCATGAAAAAACAAGAGCCTTGACGTTGTAGGTCTATTATGCTCTCTCCACATCTGCCAAAGAGTAGCATGGCAAGGACCTTCCAAATTAGAGACTCATTGCTTTTTAAACGAGTTTTGACCCATGTATCCACCAATTTTGCAAACGTATCAAGTGTAGACCATTTCCAACTTGTAATAGTGAGATTAACTCATCCGAAACCTCTTTCGTATACCTACTGTTAGGGAATTTCTCGGTCGAACTCACAAGTGTTTTTATCTCAAGCTTGTTGTCAAATTTAGTTGTCAAAACTATATCTTGATTTCTAGTATACAATTAGTAAGTCTCGGACTAGGATAGAAATGTAGTTGAGAAACAGAGGATCACGACAGTTATCATTGCGTTCTACCGTTTAAAGGCGAAGATCAACCGAAGATTTTAGATAACTTCATCAACAAAAGGTAAGTAAAGACTGAACCACCTATATCTCAAGTTATATTCACTTTTCCATCATCTAAGATGATGTCACATAACTAATTAGACGAGTATGCATAAACAAGAATTTCGAGTCAAGTTTATCTTGATAATTTCCCGAAATATAATGGCTAAGCTTAATGAACATTTGTTCATACTTGATGAATTTCGGTTAAGGATAATTTGTTGTTCGGAATCAAAATCATGACTCAAGTTTATCATTCAAAAATAGCCTGGAACAGTGATATGTGTCATTGATGTTATTCGAGAATGTTTCAAATCGATTTAGAGAAATATATATCTACCATTGATTCAAATACAAGACACTGGTATCAGTTTTACTGGAAAAACGGTTATATATCTGAACCCGTATTACATGTGCTCGTACATGTAGCGGAGTATCTATACATATCGACTTACAAATTAGTGATATGCATATTCTTATGCATATCATATGAAAATATGTGTGAACCAGATCGGTATGAATACTTGTATGCAAACCATTCTTGAGCTGCGGTTACGGAACCGGGGTGAGTATCCAAACCGGTACTCAAACTTAAACAGTTTTGTTTTCCTGAACTTGGTAGCATTTCCAAACCGATAAACCAATTCATTTATGTGAACTCCGGAACCAGTGACAGTCTTAAAGTATCAAAACCGGTACGCAAAATCAAAAAGTCTGTGAACTCCGAAACTTTGGTTTGATGGAAAGTTTCCAAACTGGTACGCAAACCTAAGAAGTTATGTGAGTTCCGGAACTTAGTTTTGGTTTAAAGTTTCCAAACTGGTATGCGTACTGTGACTGAACCGACTCACGAATGGCAATGGTATTTGTACCTTGTACACCTACTAACCATGTCGATTATATTTTCAAGTGTGTTTAAGTTATTTCTACGAGATAATTAGCATTTGATTAGTTTTCTAAAAACACTAGACTTATTTGATCACATGTTTGTGACTTAGAATTAATGTCTTAGGTGTTCATGAAAATGAAGATTAAGCTTTTAAGTTCAAACTAGTATTGGCTAACCATGTTGAACATAATCTTTGTACATGGTTCGGTTATGGTCTCACCTAACCAGACTATATATCTTTCTTATGTAAATCAGATTCAAAGATCCATCTAACAGTGGATATTGTTTGCTTGGTTCCAAAGTTGTCTTAGCTTAAACCTAAAACAACTTATGCTTTGAATGTCTATAAAAGGGCAAACTCAAGCAATTGGGATTTTTGAATCTCGACACTACTTTTTGGTGTATCCTAGTTGTATCTAGAGTCGTCCTCTCCAGAAACCCTTTTAGGGTTTAGTGACTACAAAGTCTTCATAGGGATTTGTGAAGCCAGGTCCAATTATCTTTCCTTAATAACTTGAGTATCCTGATCTTGATTGTTTGTAGAAATTGATCCATCAATCAACATAGATGTAAATTATCAAAGTTCTATTCATCTCAAACTTTGTTGATTCCACAAGTTTTATACTTATGAGGTGAATAATAATCTAGGCTGCAATTCGGGTTGCATAAATCCGGATTTTGAGGATAGCTAGATTTTGTCAAATTGCTATCGATTTCCATCACCTTGGTCATACGTTTCGATCGTACGTAATCAGGAAATCAATTACATAGGCTTAATCTGTGGGAGGCAAATTTGGCTTAAAGTCTTCAATTGAGTTGAAGCAACTCTTAGTTGGTGTGACGCCATCTAAGAGAATCAATTTTGCGGAGTCCTGCTGGGATTCAAGAGGCGTAAGGAGCGCGACTGTACTTTAATCGGTGGGATACCTTTTAGGGCTCAACTACATTCCAGTCCGAAGTTAATTGGTAGTAGGCTAGTGTATGTAGCGGCTTAATATAGTTTGGTGTTCAATCTGGACTAGGTCCATGGGTTTTTATGCATTTGTGGTTTCCTCGTTAACAAAATTTCTTTTTTAAGTCCAAATTGGCAAAAAACAGAAATTACAAATTTCTGGTGTTTGTGTTATTTCTTTTTCCGCATTATATTGTTTATCTTTATAATTGAAATATCACAGGTTATGCGTTACCTACAATGCACAAAAAGGTGATTTACAGATTCATTTGTAGTGTTACACAGTCCACAAGGACTTAAAGTTGCCATACCATTATGCACCAGATTATCTCTTGCCCTAACTTTATCAGTAAAGCCTTCCAAACAAAGAAGCTTACCTTTGTAGGGACTTGAGAGAACCAGAAAAAAAAAGCTGGGGAAAGAAGGATTAACTTCAATTAACACTCCATTTTTAAGAAGCCAGAGATAGCAGATGAAGACTTCCAGCGGATACCAGGTTGTTGAGAAAGATAATAAGACGAATCATCACCGATAGAAGCAAGCCTTGTTAGCCTCATTCGAGTGCAGCCTCACCTATAATTTTCTTGTAAATTACCGTATATTACTTTTGTTTTCTATTTTTATTTGTTTTATTAGGGAATCATCCAAAAGGAACAAAGTGGCACTGAAAAGGAAAGGATACCTAGTACACCACCAACTTTTTCGTTCGTAAGCATGTATGGACTATGTTTGTACAAACAACACGTCTAGATCTCTAATAAAAAGATCCTTGTTCCTGATTGTATATGAAGGTCAACCTAGTCTGTACCCAAACTTTCAAAAACTGAATTCCAACGAGACAAAGTCTTGTAATCTATATTTCAAGACACGAATTCAACAAGAAGAAAGTCTTGTAGGATCTTTACTATCAAGCTAAAAAAATATATAGGTTGATTAACGTATTACTTGTGATATTTTAATTATATTATATATACATGCGAAAAAGAAATAACACAAACACCATATATTTTATTTACGACAAAACCTGCAATCCAATAGTAAATTCCTATGACCTTATTTACTTTGAACACCATATTATATTATGCCGTTACAAACACTAGCTCACCATCAAACAATATCATTTTCAAGTATAGTTATACCAAATCAATCCTCATGCTCCTTACGTCTTTTGGTCTTACAAGATCCAAGTGCTCCCATATTAAAACACGCGCGTCTTAACACTGGACGCATTTCTATTTTTGAAGTGTCCGTTGGCAATCTTTGTCACATGTCGACCCAATACATCCAAATGAATTTTGATTAAAGTTTAAGAGATCTAGACCGTCATTCGTTCAGGATCCAATGGTGCACAAATCGTGAGAAATAGTTTGAGAAAATGGGTTGTATGTATGTGTAGTTGATCTTTCAAACAGTACGAAAAATACTCCGTACTAGCAATCTCTCAAACCATCGACTTTCTTACGGTTGAAGTGTCAAATTACAGCTCATGTGACACATATTAGTGATTAATTAAGTAAAACTGCTGTTAATTGCCATTAGTGGAACCCTACTTACAAAACAAAATCATTTTATTTATAGATTTGCTAAGAATAAGTTGAGAATGTTATAAATACCCACCATTTTGGTTGACCTTGCACAAATATTATGAGGGGTAAAAATAAGTTTTTTGAAGTCAATTTGAGAAAATTGATTTCACAATTTGGAAACGACTTGTTCTAGTTGCTTCCACTTTTTAGAAGATAAGGATATTTTTAAAAATTGAATAAAAATAAATTTTGAAGGATATTTAAATAATATTCCCAAAAATAAAACTGTAGGCACCGAGAGGAATCCACTGGACAAAGTGGAGCGCTCCGTGTATTGGGAGGTGGGCAGGAATGAGCCCCACCCCTCCGTTCACACGGTGCTCAGCTCGGTCCCTTTTTTCGGTGTATCTGGGACTTTTTGTTTTATTTTTGATTTTACTTGTGTGTGAACGCGAAAAGACAAATAATAATTGTTACGAACTTACGAAGAGACTCCAAAAGAACAGAGAGAGCCAAAACCCACTTGGAAGATAGAAAATGATAAGGAGCAGAAGAGAAAAACTCTGGGTGTGAACCAGTCAAACAAAGTGTCTCAACAAAGACCCAAGAAACAAAATTTGATCTTAGGTTTCGATCTTGATGAGATTTTTTCCTTTTGTACTAGAATCATCAAGAATGAGATATTGCATACTGATCATATTTATAATCTACCACTTGGTCTGTACATTTGCACAACCAACCTCTCGTCGGCCAATCTTTTATCGAGAATTCTGTTCAGGAGGTAATTATACTACTAAGAGTACTTATCATGAAAACATCAAGTTCCTTCTCTCTTCATCGCTCACTTTATTTAACAACGAAGGCGTCAACAATGGATATCGAAGTTCCAGTATTGGGTCCGATCCCGACGTTGTTCACGGGGCTTACCAGTGCAGAGGTGATCTTACAACAGAAGAATGCCAAAACTGTTTTGATGTAGCAACTGCAGACATTAAACAAAACATTAGATGTCCAAATTCTAGACAAGCAATTGTATGGTATGATTTATGTAATCTAAGGTACTCTAATGAAACATTCTTCTCAGTTCTGCTACAACAACCAGTTTTTTATATCGTAAACCAAACTAGCATTACTACAAATCAAGATGAGTTTAATAAGAGTTTAGTTGGATTAATGGATAGACTAGTCGGAGAAAGTACAGTTTCCGGTCAATCTACTAAATCGTTTGCCGTAGGAGAAGCAAACTTCTCGGTATCTAGGCAGATATATGGATTAGTACAGTGTGCAGATATATCATTAACTGATTGCAATAAGTGCCTCAGTCAGGTTGCCAGGAATTTATCCGTATGTTGTAATGGAAAAGTTGGTGCAAAAGTTCTTAACCCAAGTTGCAATTTCAGATATGAAACATATCCTTTCTATCAATCCAAGGTTGTTAATGCAACATCTCCTCCTGGTAAGTTTATGATTTTAAGCTGATCGAATCCACTTTCATGAATTTCATTTGATGCTTGAACAACTTTTAGTCAAGAAAATGAAGAAATGTTTTTCAACTCTTTCTTTTTGTGGCCTGAAATAAAATAATTCAACTATTCCTTTCATTGGAGGTTAAGTCTAAAAAACAAATAAATAATCTAGTCAACTACAATCTTAATTGGGGATATCCAATTCCAGTTTGTATGACTCTCTGTTAACATATTGAAATTTACTTTTAAAAAACTAGTTCTGTCAATTCAAGATCGAATTGTAAAAATGTTATAAAATTAATGTAAACTGTCCAGTTATTTTACTAAAACCTGTATGTGTTCGTGCAGGGAAAAGAAACCACTCGGCCGGCAAAATTGTTATTATCATAGTTGTTCCTTCACTTATTGCAGTACTGTGCACAATAGCAATTTGGTACTTATGCTCACGAAAAGCGTCAAGGGAACCGAGTCTATTACCTCCACGAAGAGTAACAAGGGAAACAAAGCAAGATAGTGAGTGTTTAGAAGTCAATAACATGTCACGAAACTGACATTAATAAGATTTATTAGGCTCTCATTGTGTTGTTCTTGCTGTTTCAGATGATATTTATTCAATTCAGAGTGTTGAATCCGTCCAATTCAGCTTCAGTACAATAGGAGCTGCGACTGACAATTTCTCTACTGCTAATAAGCTTGGTGAAGGCGGTTTCGGTTCTGTATACAAGGTATTAGAAACATTTTGACATGAAGAGAATTTATACTGAATTTTTTGTTGCACTAGACTTTTAAACTTCATTTTGTTTACTTTAATATCCTTTTTGATCAGGGTACACTCCCAGATGGACAAGATATAGCTGTTAAGAGGCTTTCAAGAAATTCAGGTCAAGGCGAAGAAGAATTTAAAAACGAAGTTGTTTTACTGGTAAAATTGCAACACAGGAATCTTGTTAGACTTCTAGGTTTCTGCTTGGATGGAAAGGAACGACTACTCATCTATAATTTCATGCCAAACTCAAGCCTCGACAAATTGATATTTGGTTTGCATCCTATGCTCCCTCTCTTTCTCCATATGATTTCTTTGGTTCTATGAAAATAGTGGCTTACTTCATCATTGGCTTGTGCAATGTGTAGATTCTGTAAAACGTACGTGTTTGGATTGGGAAAAACGGTATAAGATAATTGGCGGGGTTGCAAGAGGGCTTCTTTATCTGCACGAGGATTCCCGACTTAAGATTATTCATCGTGATCTTAAAGCCAGCAATATATTATTAGATGCAGAAATGAACCCCAAAATTGCAGATTTTGGCATGGCTAGACTTTTTAAGGTGGACCAAACTCAAGCCAGCACAGTTAGAATCGTTGGAACATAGTAAGTATATACGTACCAAATAAATCTCTTACTTTCGCTAAGTTGAAACAAATTAGTAATGCTCTCTAAATTTTGCAGTGGATATATGGCTCCAGAGTATGCAATGCATGGAAAATTCTCCGAGAAGTCAGACGTCTTTAGTTTCGGTGTGTTGGTTCTAGAGATCCTCTGCGGAAAAAAGAACAACTCTTTCAATGATCCAGATGTCTCTGGAGACCTTCTTAGCTATGTGAGTTTTAGAGTTTATATTTCTTCTTTGTAAGTACTCAAGGTGGACATATCAAGCTACTTTGGAACTTAAGAATTTAATGACTAATTTTTGCAGGCATGGAGACACTGGAATATTGGGACAGCTTTAGACTTGTTAGATCCGATTTTGAAGGACAATCATTGTGAAAGTGAAGTAATGAGATGCATCCACATTGGATTATTGTGTGTTCAGGAAAATGCATTTGACAGACCCACAATGGCGTCAATTGTTTTGATGCTTAACAACTTCTCGACTAATCTACCAGTGCCTTCAGTACCTGCTTTTTTTGTACGTAGTTTTAGGGAATCTAAATTTCGTTGGGAAGATAGTAAAGACCCACTAAGTGTTTCAGATCAATCAACGAGTAAATCTGGACAAAGTGTTAATGAAGTTTCGATGACTGAATTATACCCTCGATGATAACGCCATTTTGGGTTACTAATATATTTGAAAGTATTCTACCAAAATTTGTATACAAGTTAGATGAAGTTAGAAACTAGACTTTGGTTTTTGTTGGGGCAATTGGATCGCTCTGATACCAATTGTTGAGGCAATTGGATCGCTCTGATACCAATTGTTGAGGCAATTGGATCTCTCCGATACCAATTGTTGGGGTTCAGAGCCATCTACGTGCTAATACTGCGGAAACAAAATAGCTAACAAGAAACACTTGATCTCTTGGATTGCTCCATGAACCTCACTACGATCTAGGATAAGAAGAAGAGAAAGAGAACCACATAGATGCAAGCCATAAACAAAGAAACAAGAAGTAAAGTACTCACGGATTTAACGTGGTTCAACAATATACACAATGTATGTAATATTGTCTACATCCACCAAACGGCTACGACATCTTTATTCATTATAGAATCACCACTGAGAATTACACAACTGATTGACTATATTAATCCATCGACTCACCACAACGTGACCGAACACAAGAACTCTCACAAGCACCCTATAAGATCCAAAGTAGTGTCTTCACCCATACGAGATAACATTTACCACATTATCTACCACAACAAGATGATCTTCTCTGCACACCCTGATATAGATTACCATGGACGCCTTTAGCTCAACACCAATAATCTAATCCAGCACCACCAAGATGATCTTCTCCTCAACAAGATGTCTTGCCAACATCTCCACACGAATACTCCATAACGACATATCTTCTAACATCGATAAGTATCCCATAAGCACCATAATGATGTACTCCTTCCACCATTAGGTCTCTCACATAACCACCTCAATAGGTGGGATGAATCCCTCACATCTCTACGAGATTTACATTGAGGATTCCATGACTAAAACACTTAGCCTAGACCTCCTTATATATGAGTTACAAACTTGGTTCCCAAGGAAAACATGGTCAATTAGGAAACCCATCTTATATATGGAAGTTGTCCTAAACTAGCTATGTTTCCTTAACGGAGCCTTTCCGGAACCTCCTAGAATTTAGCCATCTTCATTGACCTAAACTAGGAAACCACCATGTCCCTACAATTCTCCACCTCGGATCATGCATTCATGCATGAGACGATCAACTGTTATCCCTCCATCTTCTGAACATCGATTGCACCATCACTGGTTGCCTACATATCCTCAATAGGAATCAAACCGAAATGTAGTTCACCCAAATTGTTCCGTAGAACCTCCACCAGAAGAGAGCAAACCAAACTTGATCATCACCAACTCAGACTTAACAATCCAACCTACTAGTGATTGTACAAATCTCCACCAAAGTGAAAAATTCCTGGCCATCTCAACAATCATCATCATATGATCACCCGTTATGCAACATCTTGAGAAAATACACCTTATTCCTTTATGTTCACAACTCCACATTGATTGGAATCATTATAGGTGTATTGCATGCCAACTCAATCAGATCATACACGATCATTGTCCATATGTTACCAATCGAACTTAGTTACAGTCATTATGCGCCCTTGAGCCTTCACTACCTTTTGAAACTTGCTCCACCATGAGCACAACTCCATCTCGGCCTACCTTGCTCCACCTAAGTTAATGTTCCACTATTATGAACCACTAACTCCAAGTTACGCACCACATCCGTTAGGGTTGACATCCATAACTATTCGATGAGCAAATAAAACTACCACAATAGCCTCCATGCGTCTGCGTAAGCATTACCTTAACAGAACCATAATCTCAAATCTTTGTCTCTAAACTCCAGCTAAGCCAATTGCTTCTTGAAACAACTGATCACACACTTGCTCCTTTCCACGAGCATGTCCACGAAAGCGAGTTAACGAGATTCTTTTGTGTTAGTTTGTAATAAACCAACATCCATGTTAGCTTCCAAGAAACTAACCATCTTGTATGTACCAAAGCATATTGAGCATGACTTTAACTGCGCACCAAATACAACCAATCCACAGATCATTGCCAGTGCGTGCCAATATCGAGCTCATCTCTATGAATCTTGCTTTACCGAGCCTATATCCGACTGGATCATGATTCTACGACCATATATCACCAATTGAGTTTTACTCTTCAAAAAAGCTCATCATATCTTCAACCATTGCATACATACCAAACATTTGTCCAGCTTCACAGAGACTTCAACAACTGACACACCAATCTTTTTACTACGTCACTTCAGCAACCTCAACGGGCTTTGACAACAATGTCCCTTTTACAGGCATAATTGTCAAGATAGTCTTTTATCAATTTATTAATCAAGCATGTAGTTTTGACTTCATGACAGTCAAACCACAACACAATCGGACTCGGATAGAACTGTGACCATTGTCGAAGAATTCACTGTTACCCTTGTAACACTACATAATATCACACATTCTCTCTTGTGCATATCCCTTTCCTAATCTTGCTCCAAACGTACACCAACATTGCGAAATCTGATAATCCGTCCTTCAAACAAAGACCCAATTACACCCAGCCATAATCTGAAACCTTTGGCAACTTCCTCAAGCTCCAAGCAATTCAATACGCTGTTGTGTTTATCTTCTCATGCTATGTATAGAAAATAACTTGACGGAAACTATATCGTTGCTTAACCAAATTTCTCTAAAGAAATCTTTACCTTCATCTCCACAGGCTCTGTCACTATTGAACTCAACTTCAATAACTGTAGTAGACAAGCAAACCCCCAAATATTATCATTGCTATAAAGTAGCTCTCTCCAACAGAAAGTATCATGCCGATCATTAGGAAATTAAATAGCCAATGGATAATAAAGGTTGATGGAAAAAACGTGCCGAAATTGTAGCCCACTCAAATTAATGCACCATGTTTTCTCCAAGTAGTATGCGCTAACTTTCATAGCCACACCACCACAAATAATCTGCAGTATTGTATCTTTATTCTTTAAACTCTTGAAGTGTCCAAGCGATACCTTTTTAATTCCTCACAACGGGTCTTTACCAAAATAGGAAAGTATTCGCAACACAAATAGACCAACCCGTTTACGGTCTTGCACTTCAACTAGCTCCCATCGACTTCAAATGGTGTACAACCAAAAATAACTCTTCGACTGAACGTCATCGGCAAGAATCAAAAGATCACAAACTATCTAGCTTCTCCATCGAAAACAGTACGAGAGAAACTCCAGAAAAAAAAAAACATTGTTCTAGCCGACACAATTCCATACTCAACACAGAAAAACAAACCCTACAAAATTGTGTTGCAAACTTCTTCTTATACAATAAGAAACCATAGCTCCACCACAACTAATATCACATCTCATCCAACGATCAAGTCTTGCAACTATTTGTATCCACAAGCTTCAAATACTAAGACTGAATAACAAACTCTTCACTTCTGGAACATATCAAACCCTGGCCAACGGTTAACACTTCCAAAATTGAAACCTACTACGAGATTTCCCCAAATCCTTATTGCAACAAACAACTAAGGCAGAACGAGTATGAATCCATCTTCACATTCTTCAACTTCAGGTTAAAGAAAAAAACATCAACATGATACAACTGATAACGATTGATATAACCAAATTATTGTTTCCCTTGGTTTGGAAACAACAATGAGACTTTGACATGCGAATATTACATCTTCACTTCTACCAACATACAAACCAATATTTGTATCCCAACTACAATATTCTTGCCTTCTTGTGTCTTGCCAAGAAAACACCGATTAATTGAAAACCATATCTACGTAGGTATTTCAAACAGTTCACAAGAATATAGTATGAAGTATAGAGAATAAATAAACTTACTTAAAGCCATGCATAGGATTTTATGCTCCAATAATAATCAATGTCAAATCTCCAATATAGAGCACCATAAACATCAAGACCATACATCTTGACCATATCGAATGAAGATCACCTGATATAATCCCATTCCTTTAGAAGTACGCTTTACTTTGCTTTGTTCCAAAAACTGATGAAATCAAATCCTACACATACATGATAACATCAAAACTCTGCACCTTCGGAAGCTGTAACATCAAATCCTCATATACTTGATGAAACCAAATCCTTTGTCTTCAAAATTTTCTGCTACTGGAAAACCCCAAACTTCTCTCTTCAAATATTCTATCCAACCTGAAAGCTCTGATACCAATTGTTGGGGCAATTGGATCGCTATGATACCAATTGTTGGGGTTCAGAGCCATCTACGTGCTAATACTGCGAAAACAAAATAGCTAACAAGAAACACTTGATCTATTGGATTGCTCCATGAACCTCACTACGATCTAGGATAAGAAGAAGAGAAAGAGAACCACATAGATGCAATCCATAAACAAAGAAACAAGAAGTAAAGTACTCACGAATTTAACGTGGTTCAACAATATACACAATGTATGTAATATTGTCTACATCCACCAAACGGCTACGACCTCTTTATTCATTATAGAATCACCACTGAGAATTACACAACTGATTGACTATATTAATCCATCGACTCACCACAAAGTGACCGAACACAAGAACTCTCACAAGCACCCTATAAGATCCAAAGTAGTGTCTTCACCCATACGAGATAACATTTACCACATTATCTACCACAACAAGATGATCTTCTCTGCACACCCTGATATAGATTACCATGGACGCCTTTATCTCAACACCAATAATCTAATCCAGCACCACCAAGATGATCTTCTCCTCAACAAGATGTCTTGCCAACATCCCCACACGAATACTCCATAATGACATATCTTCTAACATCGATAAGTATCCCATAAGCACCATAATGATGTACTCCTTCCACCATTAGGTCTCTCACATAACCACCTCAATAGGTGGGATGAATCCCTCACATATCTACGAGATTTACATTGAGGATTCCATGACTAAAACACTTAGCCTAGACCTCCTTATATATGAGTTACAAACTTGGTTCCCAAGGAAACCATGGTCAATTAGGAAACCCATCTTATATATGGAAGTTTTCCTAAACTATCTATGTTTCCCTAACGGAGCCTTTCCGGAACCTCCTAGAATTTAGCCATCTTCATTGACCTAAACTAGGAAACCACCGTTTCCCTACAGTTTTGTCCACAGATAAGAAAATAAAACAGTTACATACTCGAAAGAAATGCTTCATTTGATACTTACAGCGCGTTTGGTTCAAGGAATTGGATTCCTGGTAATCCAATTCCGGGGGAATGTGACCAATTCCTTGAACCAAACGGTCCAAAACAACTCCATATAATTGAGAATTTTGATTCCTAGGAATCCAATTCCCCCCAAAATAATTGATTTCCATTGCATTGGTCTAGTAGTGCAATGGAATTGGATTCCAAGGTAAAAACAAAAGAAATTGGATTACCTCAACCAAACGCTAATTTTTTGGAATTGAATCCAATTCCATGGAATCCAATTCCAAAAATTGGATTACCCCATAATTGAATTCCTAGGAATCCAATTCTTCCAGCCAAACGAGGTGTTATCTCCGTATTCAAACATTGGGGCAAAAAGATTAATAAACAAGGAGTAAACAATAAGGTCTATCAATTCTAAACTGTCGTTATTATTGAGCGTATAATTCATTAATTGAGGCTTCATTAACACTTTTATGTTGATCTACTCGTTGATTGATTCCAAACACTTGGTTGGTTTCCCATTCCTTCCCAAATGAATTTTCGAATCCTTCTTACGATGAAGAAAAAATGCAGGCAGTGATAATATTGGTAGAATAGTAGCAAAGTTTTTGAGCGTTAGAAGCCATTGTGGCTCTATCAGCTGCATAATAATCCAACTTGGATGCAGCTCATTATTTCGCATTCGGAGCACCCAGTTGTATTTAAAAATTGGATCGAACATTACAAAGTTGTCCCATCCCATTTGTCCAACGCGTCTTCATGCCTGTCAGAAATTTTCATGTATGCTCAATCATCGTATTTGACTAAACGGTTTCCACTTTAGGGAACCGTTTTGCTACATTCTAGAATTTGTAAGTAGCCTTTTAAGGTTGACGTGATTCTGGCTCCATAATTCTTTATGGAATTTGGACACATAATAATTAATCCAGGGTGGATACTGGTTTCACTAATGATTAGAAAGAAAACTGAAAATTATTACACAGTACAAAGGTCGGTCATTCTCTGTATTTATCAGACAGAGAAATTAACCGAAAATGCTTCCCTTCCCCCACTAGTGTCCCCCAATGTTTTCCACCACCAGAAGAGTGACAACTGTCAAATAATGACAGGATGTAAACAACTCACTTAGAACCAATAAGAACTATAGCTCACACAAACACTCAACACATGTGACAAAGATACTCATAATGCACATAGTGCAAGTCATAATGCACACCGTGCAAGTCATAATGCACACAATGCAATTAGCCCCCCTCAAGCTGGAGGTTGTTGCTAGAGAAAACTTTTAGCTTGTCTCTAAGAGTAGAAAACCTTGGTCTTGCTAACCTTTTGGTGAGAATATCATCAATCTGATCCCAAGTAGAAATATAGGTCACCTGAACATTTTTGTTTTGAACAAGTTCCCTGACAAAGTGATGGTCAATGGCTAAGTGTTTCATCTTACTGTGAAACACAGGATTAGATGATATAGAGACCGCACTTTGATTATCACAAGAAATTATAGGTGGAGCAGGAAGCAAAAGATGAATATCCCTGAGAAGCTGACAAACCCAAACAATTTCAGCAATTGTATTAGCCAAAAATCTGTATTCTGCCTCAGTTGAACTTCTAGATACAGTGCCTTGTCTTTTACTTAACCATGAAATAGGATTTGGACCAAAGAAAATGCAGAAACCCCTTGTTGATCTTCTAGTATCAATAGAACCAGCCCAGTTAGCATCACTGAAGCCATGAAGAGTTAGAAGTACTTTTGAAAATAACACACCATAATCTAAAGTAGCCTTGATGTACCTTAGAATTCTTTTAGCTGCAACTAGATGTTGATCAGTTGGAGCTTGCATATAAAGACAAACCTGATTAACATCAAAACCAATTTCAGGTCTTGTCCAAGTTAGATATTGCAAAGCACCTACCAAAAGATCTGTATTCACTTGGATCATGTAAAGGTATTCCATCTGTAGCAGTAAGATAAGTAGAGAGTGATACTGGTGTGTTGAAAGGTTTATCACCAGTCATATTAAACCTTTCTAGCAAATCCAATGCATATTTTGTTTGGCTGAGAAAAAGATGAACTGAGCTTCTTTTGACTTGAAGACCAAGAAACTAATGAAGAGTGCCCAAGTCTTTGATAGGAAAGTATGACTAAAGTTGAGTTATAAACTGAGAAATATAATCATTGGAATTCCCAGTTATGATGATGTCATCCACATAAATCAAAAGGACTGTAATTCTAGATCCAAATTTCTGAACAAATAAGGAAGGATCAGCCAGTGATGGTTTAAACTCATGTGAAATAAGAACTTGTAACAGCTTATCATACCAAGCTCTGAGAGCTTGTTTTAGCCCATAAATGGATTTGTTAAGATTGCAAACATGATGAGGCTTTAGAGGATCAATAAATCCAGGTGGTTGTTGCATATAAACATCTTCAGCTAAATCTCCATGCAAAAAAGCATTACTGACATCCAATTGTTTCATATCCTAGTTGAAGTGAACTGCTAGAGAAAGAATAAGTCTAATAGTAGTTGGTTTGGCTACATGGTTGAAGGTTTCTGTGTAGTCAACCCCTTCTTTTTGATGAAACCCTTTGGCTACTAGTCTAGACTTGAACTTATCTAAAGAACCATCAGCATTATATTTTATCCTAAATACCCACTTGCAACCTATAACATTGTAAGAGGGATTTGTATCCACAAGAGTCCAAGTTCCTGCATTTATATGAGCAGTATGCTCATCTTCCATAGAACATTTCCACTGTGGGATTTTAATGGCCTTAGAATAACAAGTAGGAGTGGGAGGAGGAATAGCTGAAGTAAGACTAGCATATAAGCATATTTAGTGTTGTAGACTTTGGGTTTAAAAATACCTCTTTTGCCTCTGGTCATCATTGAATGAGTATTAGTAGTTGGACCAGAAGGTATGCTAGCAGTTGTAGTAGCTGACTGATCATTGTCTGACTGAGTAGTAGTTGATAATGACTGAGCAAAATCAATGGATGAAGTAGAAGTTGGTGACTGAACATGAACTGACTGAGTAATAGTTAATGATGACTGAGCAGCATCATGTATAACAGTTGGAGCAGAAGTCATTAACTGTACAAGAACAGACTGAGTTGGAGAGGATGATTGAGCTGCAATACCAGGCTGTAAAGTAGTTATGGGTTTTAATGGAAAGAAATCCTCATTGAAAACCATATGTCTTGAGATATACACCTTTCCTGTGTGAATGTCCAAACATCTGTAGCATTTGTGCATAGATCCATAGATAATAAAAACACAGTGCACACTTCTAGGTTGAAGCTTGTGATCAGTATAAGGTCTAAGCCATGGAAAACAAGAAGAACCAAATGATCTGAGAAAAGAGTAGTCAGGTTTTTGATCAAAGAGATTTTCAAAAGGAGAGATGAAACCCAAACTCCTAACAGGTAATCTGTTGATAACATAATTTGTTGTGTGAAATGAATCAACCCAAAATTTATCTGACAAGCCTGATTGGATTAAGAAATTTCTCCCTGTGTCTACAAGATGTTTGTGTTTGGACTCAACTAGTCCATTTTGTTTAGGGGTGTGAGGACATGAAATTTCATGTATAATACCTTGTATACTTAAGAAACCTTTGAGCTCATTGTTTAAAAACTCACCTCCTCCATCAGTTCTAATTCTTATAATAAAAGTATGCAGTAACTTCTCAATCATAGCTTTGAAATAAAGAAAGATTTCTTTGAATTCAGATTTTTCATACAAAGGATAAATCCAACAGAATCTTGAATAGTCATCTACAATGTTGACATAATACTTGAAACCACTAGATGAAGTTACAAGACTAGGACCCCATAAGTCCATATGAAGTAAATCTAGTGGATACTGAGCTCTATGTGTAGACAATGTAAAAGGTAACTTGTGACTTTTCCCTAGATGACATTCATTACAGAAAAGAGGTGTCTTAACTATACTGGATAAATCCATATCTCTGCATACTTTTTGAAGCACCTGAAAAGAAGGATGAGACAACCTTTGATGCCAAGTAGTTGGTGAAGAAATGTTGTTGAAGTAAGCTTTGTGATGAGTATTCTTGAGAAATGTAATTGGATGCAATCCTCCTTTATGTGGCCCTTGTAAAATGATCTTCCCAGTTGAATAATCCTTAACAGTAAAACCAACAGAATCAAATGTAATGGAGCAATTGTTGTGACTTGTGAATTTGTGAACAATAATAGATTCTGTGATGCCTTTGGAACTATAAGAGCATTTTTGAGGTCAAAAGAATAAGAAGAAGTAGTTTTAGAAACATTACCAACATGAGTAACTGTCATACCTTCCCCATTGGCAGCTTGAATTTCATCTACTCCCTCAGAAGGTGATGGTTGAGGCAATTCAGTTTCATCATTAGTGATATGAGTATTTGTTCCAGAATCAGCATACCAAGGATTTTCTCCCATGATGTTAGCAATGGCAAGCATTGCACTGAGATTGTGAGGAGTGTAAGTGTTTTGATATGCAAAATTCAAACTGTGTCTACACTCTAAAGAAAGATGACCAGTTCTATTGCAGATTTGACAAATCTTGTCAGATAGAGGTGGTGGTGGAGCTGATGAAGAAGTACCAAAAGTAGGCCTAACTGGTGGTGGTGGAGGTGGTGGAGTAGGAAACATTTGATACTGAGAGAAACCTCTTGGATAGTAAGACAGTGGTGGTCTTGTATATCCTAAGAAAGGAAATGTTGATCTTGGTGCTTGAGTGTAGCCTCTGCCACTGCCTCTAAACATAGCAAAATTTGGCCTAGAATGGACAACAAAAACTTTGGAGTTGGCCTCAGTAAGCAAATTCTTTTGTTTAGTAGTAACAACTATCTCTTCACTGAGAAGAAGATTATGTAATTCCTTAGATGTTACCGGAGGATTAAGAATTCGAATGGATGTACAAAAAGAACTATAATCTTGTCCTAATCCATTGAGAATGGTAACAACTAATTCATCATCATTAATTCTTGAACCAACAACAAACAATTCATCTGTGACTTTCTTGATTTCACTTAGAAAAGTAGAAACAGTACCTGATCCAAGTTTTGTAGATTGAAGTTTGAGATGAAGTTGAATCGAATGTGTGGAAGAACTGCGTGCAAACCTTGATTCAATTGTTTCCCATAGATCCTTTGAAGAATCAGCTCCTACTACATAAGGAATCACAGCCTCAGAAATGGACATTTGAATCCATAGAATTAAGGTGGTATCATCATCATGCCAGGCAGTGTAACCAGGATTTACAGCATTGTTAACCAAATAAGGAGGACAATTTAAATAGCCATCTAGAAATCCATCAACCTTGTATCATATGAGAAGAGGAAGAAGAAGATATTTCCAGGTAAGGAAATTGTCATCTTTGAGTTTGTAAGAAATAATTTGGGAAATTTGGTTTAGGGGTACTTGAGAGATTCTTGATTCATAGACATCCATTAAAGAGGATTGAATCAGAAGTTTAAAGAATCGAATCAGTGAATTGGTGAAAAGGAGTCGTAATCAAATGAATGAAAAAATGAGATCTGAATGTTGAAAAACCATTAATGGCGGTTGCAGAAGCTTAATTCATCTGATACCATAGTTTCACTAATGATTAGAAAGAAAACTGAAAATTATTACATAGTACAAAGGTTGGTCATTCTTTGTATTTATCACAGAGAAATTAACAACCACCAGAAGAGTGACAACTGTCAAATAATGACAGGCTGTAAACAGCTCACTTAGAACCAATAAGAACTACAACTCACACAAACACTCAACACATGTGACAAAGATACTCATAATGCACACAGTGCAAGTCATATTGCACACAGTGCAATTAGATACGTCTCACAACTTCAGTTTTCAAATAAAGGTTAGATCCAATGCAGGGATGCCTTCAATCTGAGGTTACCTAGTCTGCAATAGTGCACCATTTCCATACGGTTATACACAAAAGTTTTGCCATGAAAAAAGATAAGAAAATCGCCCATGCCTTTGCATAATCTGGAGCCATATATCCGCTGAAATCTAATAAATTTCCTGTTTTACATATAGTAGTGTCTACTAAATTTTCTGTTTTTAGCAGAAACTAGGTCGATCAAATAAGTTGAAATTCAACGTTTTTTGTTCTCTCTTATTAGGCCGACCGAGCGAAGCGAGGGAGGACTTTATATATGGTGACTTTATGTCAATGTGGCTCGTGACATTTTTTTCAAATTGAACCAAAAAGATTGGATTTTATTTGGTGTCCCATTTGAAATAACTCCACTACCCCTCCTTTTTATTCCAATTACTATAATTCTTTATGTATCCTATCTTTTTAAGGGTATAAATGGAAAACAAACTTTAACATAACATATCTAAAAATCCGTACCTTGGAATTTTACAAATTTTATATCGTTGGAAAGCTTATAAAAAAATCTTCGCAACGAGTACAAGCAACAATATCAAATTTTGAGTTTTTACGAAGAATTCGGAAATATTTTATCATTTTAGGCATAATTTTTGAAAATTAAATGTATAACCATTATGCAAACCACCACTAAGGATGCATAATATATTATGCATCCATATTTTGATTTAGGCATTAACTAATTTTCCGTTGCAATTAATAAAACGATTTGCTCTCTTCATTTCAGGAAAAATGATAATTCCATTTTACACACAATTTTCGAAAACTGATTGCATAACCATTATATAAAATTTAGTTTTGCGTCAATTTTTTCGGTCGACCATTCCACCGTGGCAGCGTTCATCTAGTAATAATTCAACATCACTAGTACGGCACTTGGAATATGCTGGGTACCCATATCAACAATTCCTAGTAAGTTAAAGAATAATACAATATTGGATTTGACCCCATTATTGCGGCAGTGGAGCCTCAGTGAGTGTGAACTACACAATTCCGCGTTGATTTTCAACTATCTCATACAAAGAATCAAATAATGATGTTTGGCTTATCTACCAATCATAAAAAAATTAAAAATTCAATACACTATTATTTCTACTCATTGACTTCGTTGATATTGACCTAGTAGAAGTTTAAAAACCAACTCAAGAACACGCATGCCTGAAAGATTTAACAAGCCAGCAAACCATTAAATGAATGCACATCATCTCAAAAACTAAGAAGAAGTATGGGTAGTGTTTTCAAGATGTTTATCAAATTTCTTTCTGCGTTTCTGATAGTCAACATACAGTGCTATGTGTTGAAAACTAATGCGCAAATTGATCAGAATAATGTTTTCGCCTTGTGTTCAGGTAATATCACCTCTAAAACATATCTGTCCAACCTTAATCTTGTTATGTCTTCTTTAGCAAATTCATTCAACAAAACCACTGTCCATAATGGATATTCCAACGATACCATTGGGCGAAAGCCCAATCTCGCCTATGGATCTTATCAGTGCAGAGGGGATCTTACATTAGAAGCATGTCGATCTCATGTTGATTTAGCCGCTAAAGAAATATTACGCCGCTGCCCAAGCTCTGAAGAAGCAGTTATTACATTCAAAGAACTAGCTGTTTTAAAATACTCCGCTAAATCATTCTTCACAATCATGCGGGATAAACCATCATTTACTCTCCCTAATGCAAATTCGGTTACAAACCCGGAGGAGTTTAATCCAGGATTCGATAAACTGACGAAAAATCTTTTAGCAGAAGTCGCTTCTAATGGTGTCTCTTCTTCGTCTTCTTCAACTAACAAAAAGTTGTATGCTATTGGAGACATAGAGATTACGCCCTCACAGAAAATATATGGGCTGGCTCAGTGTTCTTCTGATATATCAGTTAACAATTGCACTCAATGCCTTCGTGGAGAAATAGATGATATTCGTAAACGGTTTAGCGGGCGAGAAGGTGGCAGAGTTATTTGTTGGAGCTGCTATTTTAGATATGAGACGTTTTCTTTTTATGAACTCAATGCAACTGCACCACCATTTCCTATGAACCCACAGCGGAGTAAGCATTTAGATACCTGCATCTATAAAAAGTCTAATGTTTTAGAGGGTTTGGTTTACATATGCACACATAATAATTGACTAATTATTCTGATTTTTGTTCATGTTCTTGCAGCAAAGAGAAAGTTTTCGCTGAAAGTGTTCCTTAGTATATTTGTTCCTTCAGTGGTTATAGTATTATCCATCATAATCATTTTGTATTTTTGCATAATTAAGAGAAAAAAGAAAGTACTGGAAAAGAAGATTGAAGGTAATTAAGCTTTCTAAATGTAGGAATTTGAACATTTCCGAAATTAGATTTTAATAGTCATTTGATTCCAACTTTTTGTTTTTGTTATATTTAAAGATATCGATGAGATTCGAAGTGATGAATCTTTGCAATTCAACTTCAGTACCATAAGTGCCGCTACACACAACTTCGCAGATGCTAATAAGCTTGGACGAGGCGGATTTGGTACTGTATACAAGGTACTGACAGTGGCATTGTATGTTGAGGTAGCTCTATAATTGCATCTCTTTTCAGTTTGTCACATGTGATTGTTTTTTGCAGGGTACACTCTCAGATGGACAAGAAATAGCTGTGAAGAGGTTGTCTGAAAATTCTGGCCAAGGTGAAGAAGAATTTAAGAATGAAGTTGTATTACTTGTCAAACTGCAACACAAAAATCTTGTTAGGCTTTTAGGCTTCTGTTTAGATGGAGAGGAAAAGCTTCTTGTTTACGAGCTTATGAAGCATGGAAGCCTCGATCAGTTTTTATTCGGTTCGGCTCCTTTCCATTCTATTTTTCTATCACTCACCAAAGAAAAAACTTTTCAAGTTGTGCTGCTTCAATAGTTACACTTATAGAATACTAAATGTGCAGATCCTATTAAGCGCACATATTTGAATTGGGAAAGGCGATATAAGATTATAGGAGGCATTGCTAAGGGACTTCTCTATCTTCACGAGGACTCTCGACTTAAGATTATCCATCGGGATCTAAAAGCCAGCAATGTGTTACTAGGAGAAGATATGGTCCCCAAAATTTCAGATTTTGGGATGGCTAGGATTTTCTTGGTGAACCAAAATCAAGCCAGTACAAAACGAATTTGTGGAACTTTGTAAGTACTAGCTGTTTATAAATCATGTTTCTCAATACAAACATGACCACATTATTAACTAATAAAAGAAATTTTCCTTTTGGTACTGGATTTGCAGTGGATATATGGCTCCTGAGTATGCAATGCATGGTAAATTCTCTGTGAAATCAGACGTCTATAGTTTCGGAGTTTTAATTCTAGAAATCCTAAGCGGAAAGAGGAGTAACTCATTTGGTGAATTCGGAGGTGCTGAGAATGTCTTAAGCTATGTGAGTATAACTTTGTTTCTAGTTTTTGGACATGTAATTTCTCACTCTATAGTGGTACCAATAGAAACTGTATTTTGTAGGCATGGGGCCTTTGGAAGGAGGAAAGATCTATGGAATTGTTAGATCCAACACTAAGAGAATGTTATTCAGCAAACGAAGTGATGAGATGCATCCAAATTGGGTTATTATGTGTTCAAGAAGATGTAGCTAATAGACCCACAATGGCGTGGATTATTCACATGCTCAATAACCACTCTGTCACTCTTCCATCACCTTTATCACCATCTGCATTTTTACTGCGTGGTAAAACTGAACCCGACATCCATTCTGAAGATGCTGACAATATAAGCGTGAATCAGATGTCCATGACGGAATTTTACCCTCGCTAATCGACAGTATGGACTAGCTATGCTGCATTTGCGAGTTCAACTTGAGTTCAAGCACAGATGCTAAATGTAATTATCTTCTATATTTAGATTACTTGCCAAAAGTGTCTCATTTGTTCATCCTAGCCTATCAGCTAGAGTAATGATCCAACTGTGGTTCAAACTTATATGAGTGTTGTCAGCAACAGCATTATGCATTTGTATCCGATAAACCAACCCGTCCATACAAGTGCAAATTGCTTGGGTTTTGTAATAAAAACGAATCGATACGACCTGATAATTATACCTTTGACTTCTGTGTTAAACCAGTACTAATTGAGCAACAATGTTGTCAGCCCAAAAATGTCCAATTCTTTGTATGAATGGCTAATTCAGGGTTGCACTATCTAGGAGGTGTCTGCATAGCAGGATATGATAATCAACTGCCAGTTTCTAGATTGGTTTCAAATGCGCTACCAGAAGTACACCTGGGAAAGAAATCTTGAGCTTGAACTGGAGTACTCTGTGATAAAATGATAAACACACATGAATGTAACTACATGAAGAGAAACAAATGTGAAATAATTATGCATTTCTTTCTCTATTGTTTCTCTGGTTTACATGAGCATTGCAGCTTAAGTTTTGTTGCAACAACTGCAAGGCTTGATACCCTTTTTGCTCATCATTAATACCAATTATAGTTATCCTGCTAACCATCTCCAGTCAAGTATACCCTTTTTTTGCAAGGTTTGCCTGCCAAACATTCATTTGAATTAAACCATCCCCAAAAATTATTAGTTCGGCAGAATAATGATTCATGGCCCCATAGTTCATCCGTCGAACGGGTAAATAGTATATACATCACTAGATAGCTGGGAAGCACTGACACAGACACGTGACACGGACACGACACGATACGGACACAGGGACCGGCAAAATTCAAAATCATCAGGACACGGACACGTTTATATATATATTAATTAAATAATTTTTATACACTAATATCATAGTATTATGGTATATCAAATACATTAATCATGCATATACATGAAAAAACTCACTTTTATGCCATTAGGTTAGCCCATATGTACAAATATTAACTATTATACTAATTTTCATAACCAATTTGATTACGCAATTAGAAAAATGAGGTATAGATTTATACAAGTGCGTCGTGTCGGTGTCCAACGCGTGTCGTGCGTCCGACGCGTGTCTGACGCGGACACGGTACCAATACTGGTGTGTCCGTGCTTCCCTGCTAGATAGAGACAGAATTGTAATTGTTTTAAAGCACCAGCAGGACTAAGACAAACTGCAGTGCCAAAAAGTTCGCCCGGCTAACTCGATGCCAGAAAATGAAGATGAATAAGATAAACAAACCTATTTTCAAAATGTAATATATTTATTAATCGTCGGCAAAAGAATAGGTGTGGAATCATTTTCACTCAAATCTATTGAAAAATTACAGGCACCAATATTTACCCTCTTCTTGTATGTGAAGAGCAAGAATAACTTGATTACTTATAGTTATCGATTACATTGTGTTACAAGAAAGAATAGCTAAATACAGAAGTACCCTAATTACAGAAGTATTCTAAATATGGAAGATACTTGATGTGCGCACTAAGTTATTGACCTTCCGGAACACGGTTCCTTCCAACACTCCCCCTCAAGTTGGAGCCGTATCAGATATGTCGCGTACGCCCAACTTGTTGATAATACGTTGATGATGTTCTCCCCCTAAGGCTTTTGTGAAGACGTCCGCCAATTGATCATGAGATCTGACATAAGTTGGAGATATCAATCCTGATATGATTCTTTCACGCACGAAGTGACAATCTATTTCAATGTGCTTTGTTCGTTCATGAAAAATTGGATTATTTGCAATGTGAATTGCAGCTTGATTATCACAGTGTATCGTCACTGGTTTATGAATCTTGATTCGAAAGTCTTGCATGAGATAAGTGAGCCATTGAATCTCACTTGATAGATTGGCTAAAGCTCGGTATTCATCCTCTGCGGACGATCGATCTACTGTAACTTGTTTCTTACTTTTCCAGGATATAGGGTTGTTTCCCATCATGGTAATATACCCTGTGGTTGATCGACGGGTTGTTGGGAAACCAGCCCAATCAGAGTCTGTATATCCAGTTAAGGTTAAATTACTATCTGATGACAAAAAAATTCCTTTACCAATAGAACCTTTTAGATATCGTAAAATACGATTTGCAGCATCCATGTGCGTAGTTGTGGGTTTTTGCATAAATTGACTAAGGAAATTTACTGCATACACTATATCAGATCTAGTGACCGTTAAGTATAGCAGTCGTCCAATTAGACGACGATACGATGAAGGATCATCCAGAAGCTTACCATCTATTGGCGTTATTTTTGTATTTTTCTCCATAGGAAGGGCGTGATCCTGTTAGCCCTGCATCTTGGAGGATATCCAAGGTATATTTTCTTTGACATAAAAATATGCCTTTTGGCGACCGGGAAACCTCAATTCCCAAAAAATATTGTAACTTACCTAAGTCTTTGATTGAGAATTTATTTTCAAGAACTCCTTTGAAGTGTTGAATCAACTTAGGATCATTTCCTGTCATAATAATATCATCTACATATACTAAAATATATATAGAGTTGGAACCTTTATGATAGTGAAATAAAGAATAATCTGCTAAAGATTGTTTAAAACCTTCAGAAATAAGAGTGGTCGAAAACTTTGCAAACCACTGACGAGAAGCTTGTTTAAGTCCGTAAATAGATTTATTTAAACGACACACAAGATTCTCCCCCTGTCGTTTAAAACCGGGAGGTAACTCCATAAAAATTTCTTCATTTAAGTCGCCTTGAAGAAAGGCATTATTCACATCAAATTGGTGAAGAGCCCATCCTTTGATGGAGGAAATAGATAATAACATACGAACAGTTACTAGTTTTGCAACTGGTGCAAAAGTATCGTGGTAATCGACTCCTTCAAGTTGAGTGTAACCTTTTGCAACCAAGCGAGCTTTGTGACGCTCAATGGTATCGTCAGATTTGTATTTAATGCGGTATACCCATTTACACCCAATAACAGATTTATTATGGGGACGAGGCACCTCAGTCCACGTATCGTTCTCCTTCAAGGCAGTAACTTCTACAACCATGGAATTTTTCCATACCGGAGATTGCATAGCTTCTTGAAAGGTACGGGGTTCATTTTGAGTAATAATATTTGAAAGAAAAGCTTTATGATCATGAGAAAATTTATCAAATTTTAAATAATGAGCCAAGGGATATAAAGGTTCCGTACGCGATGGAGTAAATATTTTAATTACATTCATAATCTTTTAAGTACGAAGGAGGATTACGTACCCGTTGGTGTCTATCCAAGAGAGGCGAAGTTGGCTCGAGCAGCGGAGGTGAAGGTGGAGGTGAAACAGGTTGTATACTTTCTGTGTCGTTGGATAGGCTGGGATGTAGGTTGGACGAGCTGTCAACGTTGATAGCAGCATCATGCGAAGAAGGGAAAGGGGTCATTGCAGTAGGTGAATGCACTACTGTGTCATCACTTAAACAATCATTGTTTAAATAAAAAATTTCAAATGTTGCAATAGGTAACGAATGCACTACTGTATCATCATTCAAATATGTATTTGTTGTAGACGTGGGTTTATCCAATACTACAGTTTTGTGCAAATGTGGTTGATTGAGTCCAGGTTGGTGTACTATCACAACTAGCTCATTTGGTGTCTTATTGTCTTTATGGGAGGTATTGGAATCAACTGAATTAGAAAAGGGGAAAGTTGATTCATGAAAAACAACGTCCCTGGACACATATATTATTTTTGATTCGATATCGTATATACGGTATCCTTTTTGACCATAAGGATATCCGATAAAAATACCGGGACGAGCTCTAGCATCAAATTTGTGCTTTATCTTAGTGTTTTTGGCGTAACACAAACAGCCGAAAACACGTAGATATTTATAGTTTGGAGGGATCCCAAATAAAACTTCATGGGGTGACTTATAACCAAGTAATGGAGTTGGTAATTTGTTAATCAAGAAAGTGGCAGTGAGAACACACTCACCCCAAAATTTCAAGGGAAGATTTGAATGAAATTGTAGAGAACGAGCAACCTCAAGAAGATGGCGATGCTTACGCTCCACCAACCCATTTTGTTGAGGTGTGGCTACACAACTCCGCTGATGCACAATTCCAAGTTTGAAAAACAACTCTTGCATGGATTTGGAGAAAAATTCAATTCCATTATCATAACGTATTTTTTGAATTTGAGGTAAGTAAACATCTCCAGATCCATAAGAAAGTGTATTAACAGAATAATTAAATTGAATGCGAACATAAGCAAGAAAATATTGTAAATACTTAAAATTTTCAGATTTAACCTTCATTAAGAATATCCAAGTGCAACGTGAAAAGTCGTCGACAATAGAAAGAAAATAACGATCCCCCGTAATACTTGGTTCACTAAATGGTCCCCAAATATCACAGTGGATTAACTCAAAAATCCTATAACTAGAGCTACTAAGAGAAGAAAACTTTAAACGAGACTGTTTGTCTTGTGGACAAATCCCACAAATGCCTTTGTCTGAACTAATAAAGAGAAACTGCTTAGATAAATAATCTAATCTAGGTGAGGACGGATGTCCTAATCTCCAATGCCAAAGATGAAAATTTTGCGGAAGCGAAATAGAAAGAGCATTAGCTTCACGAAGATAATATAGACCATTGTAGTAATCACCCTGACCAATCAGCTTCTTCGATTGTAGGTCCTGGAAGTAGCAATGATTAGAATAAAACGTGACAGAATAACGTTTAGAACAAACAAATTTTCCTACAGATAATAAATTGAATTTGCATGTAGGAACATGAAGAACATTAGTAAATTTTAAGGTAGGGGAAAAATTAATTGTCCCTATATGAAGTGCAGATAGACGACTCCCGTTTGGAAGTTGAATGGACATATATGGTGGTGCTTTAACATAAGAGGAAAATAATTTCAAAGAACAACAAATATGATTAGATGCACCTGTATCTATAATCCAAAGAGGATTGGATGTAAATAAAGACATACCTGCAAAGTTGGCAATTGGTGGCGTAGGACCTGATTGAAGTAAAGCTAAAAGTTGATTATATTGATCACGAGTCAATTGGGGAGCAGCAGTTGAAGAAGAGATAGCCATATAGCCACTTGGATTAGTTGAAAAGGAATTCGCTGCATAGCCTGTGCTCGAATCATCTCTTTGTTTCTTTGGGTAACCAACAATCTGGTAACACCGGTCCTTAGTATGGCCTATCTTTCCACAATGATCACAAGAAGGGAGTGGCTTTTTGTTGTTGGGTCCGCTGTAGTTGCTACGTGGTGGAGGTCGAGACTCAAATCTAGTTGAAAGTGCAGCGTTTTCGACTTGTGGTGCAGCTGCAATGTTGATGGATTGTTGTTGTTCTTCTTGGCGAACAAGGGAATAAATTTTCGCGATTGACGGAAAAGGAGACATGAGAAGTATATTACTCCTAACCGCAGCAAATCGATCATGAATACCTTGTAAGAATTCCATAGCTTTATCCTGTTCAATTGCTCAAGCACTTGTTTTCCATTACCGCAAGTACAAGGTTCAATTGGTGTAAGAGCACCTACTTCATCCCATAGACTTTTAAGCTTGGTGTAGTAAGAAGAGATACTAGAATCCTCTTGTTTCAGATTAGAGATATGACGTTTTAGGTCAAATATTCTAGGCATATTTTTTTCTTCAGAAAATCGATCTTCGAGATCAATCCAAATATCCCTAGCACTTTCGATCCAACTGATGTTGTGTTTTATTTCAGCTTCACAAGAATTGGCAATCCATATACAAACCAAATTATTGGCACGAATCCATGAAGGAAGTTTATCATCAGAAGCTTCTGGTTTGTTGATTGTAACGTCAACAAAACCATATTTGTTCTTGGCTCCTAGAGCTCTAGCAATTCCTCTCGACCAAGTAGGATAATTGTCACCTATTAATACAGGGGAATAAAGCACAGTCGACGGATTATCCGACGCTGGTACATCAAACGGATCTAGGTTTGAGTGATTTTCTAATTGATTTTCCTCGGGATGCTTTCCTTTTGAATGCGATGGCGATGGTGTTCCAACCATGTTGATAAAAAACAGAAATTGATTAAGGATAAATTGAAAAGAATTAAAAGCTTAAAGATCGTACCTGCTCAGAGATACCATGAAAAATTACAGGCACCGATATTTACCCTTTTCTTGTATGTGAAGAGCAAGAATAACTTGAATATTTATAGTTATCGATTACATTGTGTTACAAGAAAGAATAGCTAAATACAGAAGTACCCTAATTACAGAAGTATTCTAAATATGGAAGATACTTGATGTGCACACCAAGTTATTGACCTTTCGGAACACGGTTCCTTCCAACATCTATCAACAATATATAGGCACGGAAAAGGTAATTTTAGGCCAATGTTATCTTGCAGAATATGATTTTGAGCTGCTCTTTGATTGTCCTGAAGGCTTGAGCATATTTAATCCTGTTATGCTTCCTGCGAAAAATGCAGGTTTTGAAGGAGATGCTAGAGTGATTGAGTAGCTACTGAGCATCAAAACTACAGAAGACATGGTGGGTCTATCTTCGATATTATCTTGCACACACAATAGACCAATATGTATACTTCTAATCACTTCGTTTCTTGAAAACCTATGGGACAAAGTACTATCCATCAGCTCCAAGGGTCTACCTTCTCTCCAAAGCTTCCATGCCTGCATTGAGGAAATGCCAGGAGGTTAATTGTAGATTGATAGGGGTATATTTTTTTCTTTCTTATTTGAGATGCAGTATTTCGTCAACAGGTTCATACTTACATAGCTTAAAAGATCTGGTGATGAAGCTGACTGATAGAAACTGGTAATTTTCCGACCACTTATGATTTCCAAGAGCAAAACCCCAAAACTATAAACATCTGACTTCACAGAAAATAGTCCATGCAAGGCATACTCTGGGGCCATGTAGCCACTGTAGATCATGCCGTCAGATATTTAATAAACAGCCACGAGTCTTACATCAACCGTATGTTTTTAATGAAAATTGGTTAAGAGCAAAACAGGAATTGCATACTCACAATGTTCCAGCAATTCTACTTGTGTTACCCTGTGTCTGATCGACTTCGAAAAGCTCAGCCATACCAAAATCTGCAATTTTCGCTTCCATTTCCTCGGCTAACAAAATATTACCTGCTTTGAGATCCCTGTGAATAATTCTAAGCCGAGAATCTTCATGAAGATATAAAAGTCCCCTGGCAATACCTCCTATGATCTTGTAGCGCTTTTCCCAATCCAAAAGAACTCTTCTTTTGGTATCTGCACATTCTTATCAGTAATAGTTAAGCACTACTGAGCCGATAAGGGAAATTACCGAGGCTACAACATCATAAAAAAGTATGTGATCAACAACAAATGGGAGACATTGGGGGCATACCAAATAGATACTTGTCGAGACTTCTATTGGCTACATGTTCATAGATGAGTATCTGCTCTTGGCCTTCGAAACAGAAACCCAAAAGTCTGACGAGATTTCTATGTTGAAGCTTATTTAGCAAAACCACTTCATTCTTGAATTCTTGCAAACCTTGTCCTGAATTCACAGACAGACGTTTCACCGCTATTTCTTGCCCATTTGGAAGCTTACCCTGTTAATGTTTAAATAAATGTAAGAAATATAATTTCCATGCTGACGAACTTTTGCCCATAATAATGATATTAAGTTTCGACCAGACTGTTGATTTCAATTGTTTAATGAAATCCAATACTTACCTTGTAGACTGCACCAAAACCACCCTCGCCAAGCTTGTTAGCATCAGAGAACTCATTTGTAGCATTTCTAATTATAACCAAGTCAAATTGCAAAGAGTCTTGAGTTTCGGTTGGATCTCTGGCAGCTACAGAAATATGAAAAGTTGCACAAGTTTAATCGCCGATTCAATATATTATGACTTAAAAATCAACATTAAACAAAAAACTGAAAAACTTGCCTGGAATACCAGATTTACTAGTTACCATTTTCGTTCTCCTTAAGAAGTAAAGACATACTACTAATATCAACAAAATTACTCCAAGGACAACGGGAACAGCGACTGCAACAATTTTTAGCGATGATTTCGGCCCTGGCGGCGGTTCTATAACTGCGTCAAAATTCGAGAAAGCTCAAGTTTTGATGAGGAGAAAACAAATCCTTAGAACACAAAACAAAATACCAGCGTACATAATACCTTTATCAGAATCAGACGGCGGTGGCAAAGAACCTGGAACTGTGGCCGGTGACGGTGATGGTGGTGGTGGTACTAGTTCGTAGAATAAATGATCATAATATCGGAGGAAGCAACTTTTAGTAAATATATGACCTCTTAATCCATTAAGATAACCAGGAATTCTACTAATCATATCTTGTAAACAAGATGTACAAGAAAAGCTTGATAAATCTTGAGTACATTGAACCATACCATATATACTACTGAAGTCATTATACTTAATTGATCCAACTTCAAACTTAGACGCTTTCAATGAAGCATTAGATTCGAGATTATTCATTAAAATACCCAGTTGACGATTAAATACAACAGGATTAGTTACATTTTCCGGAACCCAACTCTTAACAACCATACTTGTATCAACCCTTGTGATACGCCAACATGGATTTAAGCAATTATCCCGTTTTTGGTCGGCCTCTGTTGATAATTATCATCTTTACTTTTCTCGGTGTAATTCAACTCCCAACAAGTTGCATGTAGTGTATGATCCAGAACCGGAACCAACACATTGGAGCGAAAGAGAGCCACGTCGTTTGGTAGATATTAGTAAGTGGGAGATTGCGGAAAATGGTTATGAATTTGATGACGGCTACATGAGGGATTACCTAGAATGGTCACATCCTTATGTCGTGCGCCCTCCCTCCGTCGAAGATCCACACCAAGAAAACCCTCCTGTTGAAATTCCTCCACCTCCACAACCTACGATGGCCCAACTTCTTAAGACTTTCGGAATGGCGGTAAGTTTTATTAATTGCTTATAGTTATTAAATGTAAACATAATCATATATTAACATATATACGGATTATGTGTTTGATGTATTAAACTAGCGACGTCGGCTTGTCAAGGTTACGAAGATGTTAGGTTGCAAGCACAAGGACGGAGTGGTGCTATCTCTTCAAGAAATCAAGGAACTCGAGGAAAAGCTTCATACAATTGAAGAAACAGACCCTACTTTCAAAGCTATGTTTGGGGAAACAAGGAAGGCGCCGACCCAAAAGAAACAAAAGACCAATTTAGTGGAAGAGAATTGATGACAATTAGTGATGGTGGTTGTTACGTCAAAAACAATTTCAAACTTATTTTGGTTTGTACTGTGGGTTAACTCTTTAGTTCTTTGGTTTATGTTGAACATGTTTAGATTTCTAGTTTGAAAGTCAAAATGTTCCGGCATAGTAGAGCTTAGTTTTAGAAATACCGATACACATACCTGCATATACAAAATGCTCAAAACACTGCCGGTACCTCGTCCCGGCATAACAATTTTTGTGCTGGAACAATCAGTTTACATTATTTGGTTCATGTATAGAAACTGACATGTACCGGCATGGTGGTGTTTGCTAACATCCATGCCGGTATTCCAAATTTCCAAATACTCTTAAATATGTGACAAAAAACCGGCATAGTAAGATTCATTTTGACAATGCCGATATTTAAAGTTTCCAAATACTCTTAAAGAGTTGACATAAAACCGGCATAATTGTATTGATTTCCTCAATGCCGGCACACTGCTTAATTCATTTCAAATTCTCTTTTCTTTCAATCCGAAGTAATCTATTACATTGGATTGGAAACTTTAAATAAAATAAAAAACAGTTAATGGATTGCACTTGGTTAAAGATAATCTATTTCCATCCATTTTTAACAATTGCGGAGCCTTTGAGCGTTTCCGTAATCTGTTCAAAGACATCGTCCGGGATGGGGGTGTCAAGGATCATTCTCATTGGTTCTTCTTCTTTTTCAACATATTCCTTTCCCTTCATATAACACCCATCACACCCATCGATAGGCTTGCATTGGCCCTTGTGGTTTTCTCTTGACTCTGCTAGTTCAACAACTTTGTCAAACCATTGAAACTCATCACACTTTGGGTGATTCAAACACCTTAGAAACATTCTTCCATTTTCAACATTATCAGTTTTTGCAATCCAAAACCGGCGTGTCCCATCACAGCTTCAACACTTTGAATAAATAAATGGAAAATCCATGGCTAGGTGAGAAGGTGACTTGCAAATTTGACACTTGCAATGATGACTCTGTAAGAGAAAATTATATTAGTTATCCGTCATAGTAGTGAAGAGTATGTTGCTAGTAAATCTACTTACTTTTCAAATAGAGGTAGATGATGAATCCCCCATTCTCTGAACCGTGCTTGCTTTCTTGAGAGAATGATTTTTGTTATTTGGTGCTTGGTTTGTGTAGTTTTTGCCAAAGGAACGGGGGATTTTATATAGAAATGAAGCTCCAACGGTCTTATTTTTCAAAAAACTAGCCGTTTGTTTTTTGAATTTTACCTATTCCGGCATAGAGGTTATTATACATCGAATGCCGGTATTGTAGGCATATTTGTATCATTTCCTGTAAAGAAATTCCGCAGTACCGGCATCATCGTTTTATAACATTCAGTGCCGGAACACCATACCGGCATAGTCGTACTTCCTCTTATATATGCCGGTGCCACAAATTGAATGAATAACGGCTAGTTTTTTAAACCATACACCAGAAAACATTAGTTCCGGCGTGGGATCTAAGTTACTTAGAGTGGCGTCACTAAAGTGGAAAAGAGCCGTTATGTCCACATCTATTTAAAGGAATGGATACACCCATTGCACTTGATACCTCAAAGATATATCTCCGATGGATTATCAATCACCAGCTGCCAAGTTCATCAATTCCCTCGAAAAAGAAAAACGTATGAGGAACATATTGTCCACTCCGACAGGAAATCAATCATCAACCACGACCAACTTTGTTTCCATAATACTAGAAAAACTAAGAAGGAAGGAAGAAACTACCAAGTCAATTTCCGCAATGGAAGAAGAGATAATTATGAGGAAAAGAGAAGAAAAAGAGGAAGCAAAGCTTGAACATTATCGTCAAAAATTAGATAAGATAAAAGCGGAAGCTGAGGAAGCGGTTAAACGTCAAAAAGAAGCTAAGATAGAAGAATTGTTGAGGAGGAAACATCGTGGATTAGAAATTACTACATAGTATCGTATTTTCCGGAGGATCAACGCCCTTCAGATGTTTTTTGGGGTCTTGTAAGGACTGGTTCTTACAAGCATAACATGTTTGACGGTAAGAAACGCAAAATTGAATACGCTGATCAAATAGTACGCATTAGAACAACTGTACTCATCAAATCATGTCTCAAATACAACGAATTTCTTGGAAGATACAGTGGTGATAGGTATGAAGCTCAGGATGCATATACGAAGTGGAGAAAAGAGACTTTTAGGCATTTCTAAGATGCTTTGCTTGTTGAATCTCGTTCCAATAAATGATGTTAGGTGTATTTGGCTTGAGAGCTTTCATTCTATGTGTAATGTTGTTTATGTGTTTAAACTTTATTCCCTTAAATGATGTTAGTTGGAATTTTCTTGAGATCTTATATTTGTGCTTAATGATGTTTATTTTGTAAAGTTTCTTTCACATACCGGCAATCCCGATGAGTTAAATTCCATGCCGATATCGTAAAACCGTCATACTGGATATGTTTACACGTTATGCCGGTTTTCCCACACTAAGAAGTTAAAAAATTCATTAACTTGTAATACCGGCGTAATCGGTATGTAATTGTCCATGTCGGAATTCTGACGGTTACAATTTCATTCAACTTGTTTGACGGTTACAATTTCATTCCACTAATTTTACAATTACCAAATCTTTAATGAGTCATTGGAAGGTTATAAAATTGTCGGTTTCTTTAATGGCTCGTCGGTTTCAAACTACTCATACTATATAAGTGACGGTTTTGGAAAGAAAAATATTCGATTTATTCAATTTCTCCCTATTTTTTTCATCTTCTATACCAAAGCAATGGCTCATGCAAATCTCGTGATAAACCCAATCTAGAAATACTTGTTGATGATGCGCAACATAGTCCTGAAGAGTCTCCTGGTGAGGCGGACGTAACAGATTTGACTCGGTAAGTGATGTATAACACAAAGTCTCCTGTTGAATTGAAGTACTTTTAGGGTTTATCCCATAATATATAACACAAAGTCAAACTTTCTAGGGTTCATGACGGATTGAAAATTTTGCTTAGGGATTTGAAATTGCATTCTAGTAAAATGAAATTCTAGTCAATTGAATTCTATTTGAAAATAATTATTGATCAATACCATGCCTCTGTTTAGGGTTTACAAACTATGCTGGTTTTGCTGAACTAAAATTGTTAAGAACTCTGTAAAAAAATCCAGAAAACCGGCATAGATTTATAATTTACATATGACGGAAACCATACCGGCACTATAGAGTTTTCTTTGGAAATTCCGGTTAATGTTCCGGCGTTCACGGTATGGTAACATACCATGCCAGTTTTCGTTCCCTAAATTTTTAAATCCCTGGATAGAATTCAACCAAAACCGGCATGTAACGTATTAATCTTTTCGATGCCGGTATCCGTTCCGGCATGGTTTATATGTGTTCCGGTTTTTGTTTCATAGGTCTTATAATTTTCTGTATAGAATTCAATATAACCGTCATAGAGTTATTTATTGCCGATAATGCCTGTATGTGTTCCGGCATGGTTTATATGTCTATGGGGTATGCCGGTTTTCTGTGTGTTCCTTTTCTATGCCGGCATCCAGTATATAACTCAGTTTAATGTGTTGGAACATAGGTCTCACGCACCAATAAAGGACAAAGGAAAAGGAAAAGCTGTTGAAGAATCAAAACGTAAGTCTTCTCGACGTAAACGTCAAAATCCGGCTATTGCTAAGGTCAAAATTCGAGATCATCCTATAAGCGACTCAACCAGCACTGATGATTATGATGAGAGGGAAACTCCACCAGAACCGGAACTAGTAGGTGGCTCATCCTCAAAAGCATGTGGCTTAGGACAAACTGATGATGAAAAGGCACCCCCACCTCACTTCCCTGATAAGTACGACTTGATTCCTGACAGCAATGATGGCAAACATTGGGGTCAACCGATAAACCCGCAACTTTTATTTTTGTATAAAGACTCTTGGGCTCGTTGGATCTATCAAACTTATGTAAGATGTTTGTATCTTGTTATTATATTATTTATCTGTGATCAATTTAATTAAGTTCGTTGTGTTTTTATAGGACCGCAGGAAAGCCTGTCGTGTTAGCCTCCATCAACAATCGGATGTGTGGCTTTTGGAGGATGAGTGTCCAGCTGTTCAAGAAATATTCAAAGCATCTGGGTTGTATCCTGCGATAGAAAATTATGTGGCCACTGATACCGTCACGGCAAACTTCTTTTTGGAGAGGTTTTATGGTGAAACTGACACCATGCATATTCAGTTTGGCGAGATGACCATTATCCCTGAATATGTCCAAAGGATAATGTGACTAGAGGTTCTTGGAAAACCAGTTAAGGTAGGAGACAAGTCGAAGGACCTAGGGTGGGAAAAGATCTATGAGCTCACTGAAAATTTGTTTGGATGGAACAAGGAAACCACGTTGGAAAATTTTTACAAGAAACAAACTTCTCAGACAAATACTATAACATTCGTCCAACTTAATCAATTGTTTGGGAATACGAAGAACAAGGACTTGACTCCCGCACAAGCTCAAAAAATTGCCGCTGCATATATGTTGTTCATTTTGGGAACCGCTATATTCCCCGACTCTAATGGTAACAAGGTGCATATGAACAACCTACATTACTTGGATCCGTTGGAAGACGTTCATAAGTATACATGGGGCACTGCTTTCTTGGCACATTTTTTGGCATAAATGCATCGAGCTTCTAAGGCGAAAGGCCTTCCATTTAATGGGAATTTCACTGTGATTCAGGTATAGTGAACTACATATTTTATGATTGTTATCATTACATTTGTTAGTTTCCAACTATTTATTTTCTAATACATTTTATGGGCACAGGTGTGGGCTTATGAACACTTCCGAGATTTGTTCATAGGGTATAAAAGATTGGAGATTTGGCGTGATTATCAACCGAATATGGCTCTAGCTCAGAAATACTTCTTCCACAATACCCCTTCGCATAACAAGAAACGGTTTTTACAAATGAGATTGGCTTTGGACTCGTTTTCTGTGGAAGATGTTGTGTTTGACCCTTATAGGAATGTCAGAGGAGTTCACCTTCAGAGACATGAAAATGTTTCATTTTACAACGGACCGTTATTTCATCCAAAAGGATTTGTTATGCATAACCCTCTCTGCATGATGCGCTAACTCGGTTACAAGCAAAAAGATCTCACGGATACATCTTATCAGAAATATTCTCATGACTTTACTAAATGCCAATCATATGAAAACCATACTCTGGTATGACACGACCCAGAACATATTCTTGCACATTGGATCGAAAGGGAAGTAGAAGAACTTGTGCTGGATACGGATGATTGGGAATTGGCAGAGAACGGTTTTGATAGTGAACCAACATTCCTAAGCGGCCATCTACAGTACTCGCATCCTTTAGTTGTACGCCCGGATATGGTAGAGGTCCCTCCACCACCATCACATCCCTCCACAACTCCAGATAATGTACGCGGACTTCTACAGCTCGTTACATTGTTGGTGCGTTCATTACTATTCTCTTAATCTATATCTATCAACTTATAAAATTGTACATACTAAATACATGTTTAAAAATTCCTTCACAGCGTCAGCGTCTTGGAAATATGTCAAAATTCATTAAGAAAAAGACCAAGAAAGGAGTGGTGCTGACCCTGAAATAAATGGAGAAACTCGATGAAAAGATAGAAAAAATCGAAGATCCAGAGGTAAAAGACTTGTGGGGCGAAAAGAAGAAGAGGGCACACAAGAATCCAAGAACTGAGTGATTGTTTGTTTCTTTTATAGTATTAGTTTGGTTTATGTTTGTTTGTGTGGCTTGGTAAACTTTGAACATCTTTGTTTCATTTGTTTTCGGTTTGGAACATATTAACTTTACATTTGGTTTGTTTAAACTTTGCTTATGTTATTTTATGGTATTAGGTCTTTGCTTATGTTATTTTATGTGTCTTGTTAAACTTTGTAGATGCTGATTTCATTTTTTTTTTGCTTACAACATAATATATTAGTTAATCTATGTCAAACATTGAAATTTGCAATTTCTAAGTTTTTATTTTCCAAAACCGGTATAGTCGATATCGTGTGTACTATGCCGGAACTCTGTTTAGTTCCAGAATAAAAAAATAGAGTTCTGGCATGGTCGATAGCGCCACAATCATGCGGGTACTCTAACTTTCCCTTGTGAATAAACTATCTATGTGTAGTACCGTCACTGTTATGCATTTTTTTTCAATGCCGGAAATGGAAAAATTATATCTGTGTACTTATGGTGTTATTCCGGCACAAAAGAGAACATATATTGCAACTCCGGTACGAGTACCGGCATAGTAAAATTTTAATCCAATCACACTGGCACATACATGGCATATGGTTTAATAGTTACAATTCAAACTTCCAAAAAAACAAAAGGTGGCGTATTAGTAAACCACATATATCCAAATTACTCATCATCGCTTCCACACGTATGAAGTTTCAACTCCTCCTATTCAAGAGGTTTCTTTGATAAGGCCAACGCATCCCATAATTGGTGATTCTCCTCATACAATGCCATCCATCCCTTCCATATATTTGGATCTAGTTCCTTGTTTTTAACCATCCCACAAACAGGAGGCAATGGACAATTGTCCTTGAGTTTTAGAATAACGAAATGATTGCCGTTCACGTACGCTAAAACAACTCTTCTCGTCTTATGGGATCCCTCGCATTTTTGCCACTTTGGTGTAAATGTTACGACTACGGTGGGGCTCAAATAATGAACAACACAATTAAATGTATCCGCTACTAGATGCCCACAAAGCGTCATTCTCATCCAATACTGAGAAGGAAGAAAATCCATCTCTTGATCGGGTCCTAACACTCGAGCATGCATATCATCAAACACCTCGTCGTGGCTAGCCAATTGCTCATAAAATCTCATATTTTTCGCAAGTTGATTGGCCATCCTCATTCTAGTATATCGGCATGGTGTCATTCCTTTACTAACCGTCGTCTCGAAGATTCCTAATTGTTCGGTCACGACATGATAGACACAATTTCCATATCCATCAACATCATCCGTGTACACAATAAACTCGCGAATAACCTCAGGAAGTTGGTTTATGTATGACGCTACCTTGGTATGGTAATGTATAACAGTCCTACCCGTCGAGGACTCCTTAAACATCTTCATATCACTATTGATTATCTTAATTATATCCAAACCATCCTCTCCAATCTCTAGATTATCAATGTCTTCAGTATGTGATGGGAGATTATACTTCCTTGGCCTACCCCTTACCATTTTCCTAGGAACCTCCGATACATGGACTATGGGTGTGGCTTCAGAATGCTCACCTTGTTGTCCTTGGTAGATTAATGTTGGTACCTTTGGCGTCCTTCCCCTTTTCCTTGGAACATCCGATACATCGACTATGGGTGTAGCTTCAGAATGCTCATCTTGTTGTCCTTGGTAGCTTAATATTAGTACCTTTGGAGGCCTTCCCCTTTTCCTTGGAACTTCTGATACATCGATTATGGGTGCTTCGGAATACTCATCTTGTTGTCCTTGATAGCTTAATGTTGGTACCTTCGGCGGCCTTCCCATTTTCCTTGGAACATCCGATACATCGACTATGGGTGTAGCTTTAGAATGCTCATCTTGTTGTCCTTGGTAGCTTAATGTTGGTACCTTCGGCGGCCTTCCCCTTTTCCTTGGAACATTCGATACATAGACTATGGGTGTAGCTTTGGAATGCTCATCTTGTTGTCCTTGGTAGCTTAATGTGGGTACCTTTGGTGGCCTAGACCTTTTCTTTGAAACCTCCGATACATCGACTATGGGTGTGGCTTCGGACCTCGTCGTTTGTTGTTGACTTGATATCGGTTCCTTCTTTAGACTACCCCTTTTGTTTGGAACCGGCGCTTTTGTGAATCTTGCTTCCGAAATCTCACCTGCGGATAGATCTCGTTTCTTAGTTTGCGCGAGTTCTTCTTCACGTCGGGTCATTTGTTTCAATTCTTGCCATTGTTTTCTCCTTGCCATTTTAGTTTGTGGTCTACCGGGAGGATCTCCCTTTGTTGGCTATTCACTTTGTTCTATCTAGGGTCATGTAATTAGCCTTAGTTTGCTCAACAATACTTGTCGGCTAGCTGAGTTTCCACGTGAGTAAGCTTCGTAGAATTCCTTGGCCTCCTTTGTATCCCATGGTGATTGTCCGGGAGCTTCTGTAGAGGGAAGGTCGAAACTTAGTTGCTTCCAAAACGGATCAATAACATCAAGAGGTATCAACTTTTCATACTTCACAAGCATATGACGACACAGAAGCCCCAATGAAGACATGTCGGGACAAATACACACATCACCCGGTTTTCCGTAATTTTTCTCATATTTCATTTGTCTCATCATATGTTTAATTGCCCAACGGGAGACGTTTAACTCTATTCCTTGGAGCAACTTAGTATGTTGAAGAATTGAGTCATCATTTCCATCGAGCTTTTCTCAAAAGCCTTCTTGATCCTATCGATATCAGCCTTAAGTGTTGCTCAATTGCCTCGGTGACCGTAACCACGTTTCCTTGGCCGGAGTGGATGAGATCTTTAAATCTCCCATGAGAGGACTCCGCTATAATAGTTGCTTCATTCCCGTAATGTCTATAACGATTTTTCCACGCACGCACAAATTTTTCCTTGAACTTATCCAACCAATTATCCCGATAATATGAGACGACACTTGGATACACTTCGTTATATTTGGCAATAAACATGTTCAATCTATTTTCATACATGTCCTCGGTAAGAGACCAATAAACTTTCTCCCAATCCTTTAGAAATTCCAACCACCTTTTATGATTTTCACTGTGTTCTTTGTCGACTCGCTCTTTAATATTTCCTCTTTAATTTTATTCTTCTTCGGGTGATAGTTTATCTTTGCGAACATCTTCCTCCAGTTGAGCAACCATTCTCTTCTTAATATCCGCCTTAGAGGGTTCGAACAAAGCATGATAATGTTTTTTCACATTTTCACCAATATGATATGTACATAGGAAATTTTGTGCATCCGGATATACGTCGAATATGGCATTCATTAGTGTGTCAAATTGATCGGTTATGATGACTTTCGGTGATCGGTTTTCTGGGAACAATAATTTCAATTGTCGCAATGCCCAATGATAATTGTAATCCCTCTCGTTTTCCACTAAACACCAAGCCAATGTGAATGTTACCTTGTCCGATGTTTGCCCCACGATGCTGAACAAGGGCATGTTGTATTTGTTTGTCTTGTAGGTGCAGTCCATCATAAGAACATCACAACACGTATGAGCCAATTGTGAAAGCAAAAGATGTGCAATGAATATTTGAAGGGGCTTCTCGTCCAGACCTATTTTAATGATACGCGTGTAGTTGTGATCCCAAACTCTCTTCTCAAATTCTTGCATAATGCTCCTCCCTTCCCATTCCAACCTTCTAATGGTTGCTTGTGCGCTACAAATTGTACTTAATGAAGAAATGTTCGTCTCATCCTTTTCCTTGAAGCCTATGAGAATCACTCTTGGTTTGATGCATGCTTTGGTCATTCTCTTTACATCCTCGAATTTATCAGGTTTTAGCTTCGCAACTAAGGAGTGACCTTCAAAAGCTTTCGGATCGGGGTGGTTGTGATGTTCAAACCACACCGTACATTACCATTCTTTTTCTTCTTATTTTTCTCCTCTTAGATAGAATACAAGCTTAAAGGGGCAGTCATCCTTCCTCATAACTGTATTGTATACCCTCTTAGTCTTCTTTTCATATACATAACCCTTACTCTTATGGCTATTTTTCTCCTTGTATTTTCCACTTCTCTCGCAAACCATCTCAAAACGAACATTTGAACGTTGGCTATTCCTCACTAAGACACACATGTTCTTAAGAGCAGTCGCTTTTTCTCAAGCAATTGCTTCCTTTTCATATTTTATTCACTACATAAGGACAACAATGGGAGATTACAAGCAAATCCCAACATAAAATTGTAAAAACTAGGTGAAAGTATTGTTTGGTAACATACCCGAGGCATTTTATAGTATTCTGACGTATCCCGATGGAGCGGTTTGGAGTTTGGTTGATCGTTGTATGTCACAATCTAAGGAATGAATGAAAAGAAAATTGGATTAGTTCAAAACTGGCATTGTCGATAAGTAAAGTAAACTACTGGGATTAAGCACCGGCATAAACGGTAATTGACTCTCCATGCCAGTATTAAAACCGGCATTCATAGAATTTCTGTTTGCATTCCGGGATAGGGTTCCGGCATAGTAAGTTAAAAGAAAGGAATGCCGGTATTTAAGTTCAAAATATCATTAACTTCTGTATGTTTTTCATGTACAACCAGCATCCTCGACATTTAAGTTTCCATGCCGGTATCATATACCGGCATTGTCTGTCATGTACTCACACTGCCAGTTTGAATATTCCATAGAATATTCGGTGGTAGGTAAAAAGTATAAATGTGTACCGGCATCCAATCTTGGTTTGAATACCACGCCGGTTTGTTCTTGAACAGTTGGGGATATTTTGTCCCGGCATACAATTTTGGATGAATACAATGCCGGTTATAGAGGTTCTGGCGTAGTATTCATACAACGAGCATGCCGGTACTAAGCTTTTTCAGACAAAAATGGCGGTTTCAAAAAAAATAATCAAATTTTCGACCTCTTTGAAGCATTACCTGTGTGTTGGGGTTGCTTGTATGCTGAACATGTTTACTTTCTTGATTTGGTTCTTCACAAAACACTTCATGGTCACGAAAATCATGATTCAAAGGTGTTGGTTCATCATACAACAATTGTGAGTTGTTATCATTAACGAAAGGTTGAAGATATGATTGTTGTTGTAATTGAGCTAAAGATTCAGCAGCTGCAAGTCTCTCATCACAATCATCTTCCATTTTCAAAAAATAAATAAATTCTACTCAATTTTTTTCCCTCCTTCTACTCTCAACTAACCCACACAAATTCAAATAAACATAAATACATACTTATTATATCCCCCAAATCATTAACATTTTACTAATCATAATTAGTAACTCATCCTGATTAGTGAGGGTTAGATTAGGAATTAATAATTTAATTATATAAGGGGTAACCCATCTAGGATATTTGGATCCCTATTTTGTCATTTAGCTATATCCCCCAATTACGCGTTCCATAAAATCTGCTTGAAAAAACAAACAAACAAAAACATATTACCATAAAATCTCACTAGAAAATGGCTAGACTTTTTACTTTTCATGTCCATTCGGTCGACGGGTCACCCCAACTTTATTATTTTATTTTATTTTTGAAAAATAAAGGATATATTGAAGAACACGTAATTGAGATACTAAAACTAATTGGAAATATAAATTACTATCCTCATCCAATAGTGTCTATTAAGGGGTGTTTTTTGAGGCGGAAATACTAAAATACCCTTTGGTTAATTAAAAATATTATGAAAAGACTATAATACCCTTCCCATAAAATAAAAATCTTAAACCTTAAAATCAAAAAACCAAAATCATTATCCCCCATCCATTCCGGCACTGATCTTAGGGTTAGGGTTTCAAAAAAATAAATAATTCTTCATCGTTCTTCATTCCTTCTTCATCGTCGATTCAAAAATATCTTCATCGATTACCCGAATCTATAACCATGCCTCCACGAAATAAACCCAATCCCAATCCGCAATCAAAATCAAAATCAGTAACTCAACAAAAACAAGAAGAAATGATCAATCGGATTGCTCTTGAAGAAGAAGATGAAGAGGATTCATACCATCAAACTCTCGAAGAAATGGCTTATGTGAGAAGGTATTTAAGTGATTCTGAAACGTTTTGTAAGTCTTTTAATTGATTTAAAGCAGTGGGTTTAGGTTAGAATTGAGAACCCTAACTCAAACAGTTGAGTTATAGTCAATTCCGTCACTGAAATTAGTATGAATACAATGTATGTAATATGTTACGGCATTGAATTTAGTATGAATACTATGCCGGCTAAAAAACTAAAATCACTTGAAAAAACTAAAATCACTTGAAACTGAATGTTTAATCCCGGCATTGATATTAGGATGAATACCATGTCGGGACTTGGTTACGTCATTGTTTTAGTTTTTATGTGTATGTCGGCAATGCTCTTTCGGTATACATGAATAACAAAGGAATTTCCTAAGACTACCGGCATTGTCGACATTTTTTCACCAATGCCGACTTTATGTCCCGACATAGTTTATTTTTAAATTACAATTGCATTTTATTGTCTCGGCATGGACGGTTTTTCGTTTAACAATGTCGTCCCTTCTGTTTCAATGTTGTTATTCTGCATATCTATGACGACATCTGATATGATTGTTAGCCGTCGTTTATTTATTTCGTATGTCTTTTGACAGGGCTAAAGCCAAGGAATCTAAAAAAGGAAAAGGTAAAGATGTTGGCATTAAGAAAAGAAATAAGAACGCTCTTGGTACTCTCGAGTCTCTGCCTCCTCGAGGGAGAGAATTTGGTCGCAATAAGCGTTTGGGGGCAGGATATGCAAGAGGGAAACATAGGGAGAGTGGTGGGGACCATAGATAAATCGCAAGCTGTGAACGTACCGTAGAATCATATGATGGGGACAATGAAGAGCAAGATGATGAGGTTGAAGATGTGGTTGATCCAAATCAACAAGCAAGCCAAAGGGAAGTTTTAGAGGAAGACGGTGGGCCAAGTGATCAAGCGACACAAGGTGAAGCATTGTGACAAGGTGAAGGTAAAGTAGAAGAAGAACAAGAGAAGATGAAAGTAGTCAAGAAAAAAGGTCTGCACCTTCCTCATCCTAATGACATGTTACCCGCCCGTGATGATGGTAAAGTTTGGGGTCAACCGCGTGATCTGAAACTCCTATTTGGCTACAAGGACGCGTGGGCTCAGCGAATCTATCAAACCTATGTAAGAATTTTTACCTTGTGCTCATGTATTGTTATATATGCTTTCTTTCAATGTCTCATATTTATGTATACTTTGTGTTTCTTTTTTCATTGTCTCCTAATTGTATGATCATAAGAAAGCTGTGCTTGTTTGCCAACACCAAGACGCGGGTGATTGGCATTTGGATAAGAAATGTAAAGAGGTCCAATAATTAGTAAAGGATTCTAGGCTATATCCTTCGGTTGAAAATTATGTGAAGTATGATTCTGTGACAGTCAATTGCTTCGTCAAGAGGTTTCATGGTGAAACTGATACCATGCACTTCTCATTTGGAGAGATGATCTTGATCCCTGATGATGCTCAGAGCATCTACGCTTATGGGTTACTGGTAAATCAGTTGCAGAAGGAGATAAATGTTTGTACCTAGAGTGGTCGAAGTTACGGTAAAAAAGAAAAGAATAAGTAGAATATTATTGAATCTCTTGAACATGTCAAATGTAAAAATTACGAAAAAATTAATAAGAATAAGTAGAATCCATCACTACTCAAGAAGGTAGCTAAATAAATTAAATAGTTTCACTCATAACAAAATCGAGTAAGCTAAATTGTAAGATTACTAATCAAAGTTAAATTGACATCTAGACCAAGAACTTACATCTACAAGAACCGTAAATAACAAAGGGTGCCTATTATTATAAAATAAAATGATCTTTTCATTATTATGTGAGATCATGTGATTTTCCCCCTTTTACGATTGACTTGAGACTTTGTGTTGACGTTATTTTAGGTAGTCATTATTTTCAGAAAATTATCAAGATTCGTTTTTATATGAAGGAAGGGTAAATTATGAGTAAAAAATCGTAACATTAATTTGTAGAAACTTTACAAATATAAAAGGATAATTTACCAGCTTCTGATTGGTCCCCCATACCCCCTTCAAACTTTACCCCCATCAAAAAATTTCTCAATAATCTTTTACAGAGAATATACTTTAATTGCGGGTAATTAAAACATATATTATGTGTGGTAGATATGGAGTCACCATATAACATGCTATTAGGGCGACCATGGATACACACGATCAAGGCTGTAGCGTCAACATTATATCAATGCATCAAATTTCCTATGCCCAGTGGAGTTGGAGAAATTAGAGGAGATAATGATCTTGCGAAACTGTGTTATCAAATTGAAGTAAAGAATTATGAATGACGTGCAAAGTTGTGAAAAGCTAGCAGAAAAATGGCAAAAGAGATAAAGAAAGAAGAAGAATTAAAAGTATACATGATAAGAGCAAAAGAAAGAAAAGTAATACCCAGCGAAATTTCGCAAGACGGAGATAAGCCTGAGAAAGTTAAGAAAACATCAACACCAATGGGGGAACCTGAGGACAGTTACATCGTAACAGAACCAACAAAGGAAGTAAATATTGGGAGTAAAGAAGAGCCTAAGATGCTGAAAATTGGAACGAAAATGGATGCAGATGAGGAAGAGTGAACTGTAAACCTCTTGCGAGAATATAAAGACATCTTCGTGTGGAGTATGGATGACATGCCTGGAATAGACCCGTCAGTTGCATGTCATAAGTTAGAAATTAACAAGGATGTAAGACCATTTAAACAAAGGATAAGAAAAAGCGCAACAACGTACCATTCCCAAATAGAAGAAGAATTACAGAAGATGCTTGATGTAGGAATTATAAGGCAGGAAAAGTACCCGGAATGGATTGCGAATATGGTGGTGGCTCCAAAGAAAAATAAAGGGATAAGAATTTGTATAGACTTTACTGACTTAAACAAAGCTTGTCCTAAAGATATCTTTCCATTACCAGATATTCCTCAAATGGTCGAATCAGCAGCGGGAAATGATAGAATATCTTAATTAGATGGGTATAAAGGGTATAATCAGATTCCTCTCGCTGAAGAAGATCAAGAGCACACTGCATTCTTTGCTCCAAGAGGATTGTACTTCTATACAAAGATTCCCTTTGGTTTGCGAAATGCTGGTGCAACATATCAAAGAATGGTGGAGAAAGTGTTTGCGAAGTGGACCCATAAAACATTAGAGGTATATGTAGATGACATGTTAATTAAGAGTAAAGAAGCTAAAAACCATGTGCAGGACTTGAAGGAGATTTTCGATCAAATGCGACATTTTAACATCAAGGTGAATCCCGAAAAGTGTACTTTTGGAGTAGCTTCAGGAAAAAAATTGGGGTATATTGTGTCAAATGAAGGAATACAAGCTGATCCAGATAAAGTACAAGCAATTCGCGACATGGCAACACCAACAACAATAAAAGATGTGCAGAATTTGAATGGGCTTTTGGCTTCGCTAGGAAGATTCATCTCACGATCATCATACAAATGCAAGCATTTCTTCAATATACTCAAGAAGGGAACAAAGTTCAAGTGGACAGATGAATGTGAAAAGGCTTTTCAAGGAATTAAAGAACATTTAATGAACATATCCATCTTACAGAAACCGGAGCCAGGAGAAGAATTATTGATCTACCTTGCGACAACTTCGCACGCATTAACTGCAGTGTTACTGCGAGTGGATGCAGGAATAGAAAAACCAATTTATTACATCAACAAAACATTTAATACCGCAAATAAAAATTATTCAAAGATTGAGAAGTTGATTCTAGCATTAGTTTATGCAACATTCAAGCTTTGCATCTATTTTCAAGCACATAAAGTAAAAGTATTAAACAAAGGTGCCAATTGAGTCAGTCTTGAAGAATTCCAAAAGATCAGGCAGAGTTGAGAGATGGAATGCACAAGTAGGACACTTTGATATTAAGTATGAAATCCTATCTTCGCCAAAATCACAAATTGTAGCAGATTTCTTAGCAGAGTTTCCTCTAGAAGATGATGAAGCTGTAGAAAAAATGATGGATGTAGAAGAAGAACATGGGGACCCAAGAGATCTATTAACAGAACCCAACAGGTGGGAAATATTAGTGGATGGATCGTCAAACGGGGAAAGAAATGGAATTGAAGTTATCTTTATCTCGCCAGAAGGAGAAAAAATAACTTTTTCATTCAGATTGGAATTCGCGTCCACTAATAATAAGACGGAATATGAAGCTGTGATTGATGCTCTAAAATTCGCAATAGAAATGAAATTGGAGAATGCTAGAATTACTAGTGACTTGAAATTGGTTATTCGCCAGATAAAGGAGAATACACACCAAATGAACCATCTTTGAAGAAATACAAGAAACTTGTTGAAGAATTGTCTGCGAGAATTCTAAAAATAAAATGGAGGCATATATCAAGAAAATATAATAGACTCGCAGATGCTTTCGCCTTCATATCAAGTATGATGACAAATCCGGCTGCGAGATGCATAAATTCAGACACTTATATCACCTTCAATCAATAAAGAATAAGAAGAAGAAGAAGAAGAAGCGCAGATATAATGATAATAGAAAGTGGCGAAGAAGAACCAAGAGGCAATACTGCAGATTGGCGAGTAGAAATTCATGCATATTTGGCGAGAGGAGAAACACCAAGAAATAGATTAGAAGCACAAAAGTTAAAAAGCCGTGCTACAAATTATGAGTTAAGAGATTGAGTATTATATCGCAAATATTTTAATGGGCCATCACTTAGATGCTTGACACGGGAAGAAGGAGAAAAAGTGTTAAAAATGTTGCATAGTGGTGATGCTGGTAATCACAGCGGAGGGAGATCTTTGGCATACAGAACAAAAATGCAAGGCTATTACTGGCCATATATGCATGAGGATGCAAAGAAATTATCAAGACGTTGCGAAGATTTTCAGCGATATGGAAAGAAGATACATGCACCAGGGGCACCATTGTCATATTCAACAAGTGTGTGGGCTTTTGGAAAATGGGGGTTGGATATTGTGGGACCATTTGTACCGTCATCTAGACAAAGAAGATATTTAATTGTCGCTACAGATTATTTCACAAAATGAGGAGAAGTAAAGGCAGTATAACACAATCGTGACAAAGACATTTTTACATTCATATTTGAAAATATAATTTGTAGATTTGGGATTCCTGCACAGTTGGTATCTGATAATGGAAAGCAGTTTGAAGGAAAAAATATAGAATTGTTACTTAATGCATTTAAGATTAAATGTGGAAAGTCAACACCACTATATCCACAGGCCAACGGACAGGCAGAGGCAACAAATAAGACAATTGCGGATATACTGAAGAAGAAATTAGAAGGACACCACAGGGCATGGTGTGAACAAGTGCATAATACAATATGGGCTTACAATACAACTAGACGGGAAGCTACTGGAATGTCACCTTTTTGTTTGACATATGGGGTTGAAGATGTGTTACCAACAGAAGTTGCTATTCCTACAACAAAAAGAGAGGCTTGGGAGAAAAATCTTAGTGCTGGTAAGATTCTAAATAAACTTGATGAGTTAGAAGAGAAAAGATAAAAAGCTTTACAACATATGGAAAATTATCAGCGGAGATTATCTCGGGAGTATAAAAAACGTGTCAAAATATGTGAGTTCCAACTAGGTGATTTAGTGATGCGAGAAACACCAGGTTATCAGCGAGAAAATGGTGGAAAGATGGCGAGAAAATGGGATGGACCGTATATCATTAAAGAGATAGTTGGAACAGGGGAATATAAATTGATGGATCCGGAGGGTAGAGACGTTGGTCAAAGACTTGATAGACCATGGAACAGACTATATCTAAAAAGATATTACCAATAAAATTTTTTGAGAAAGCTTTATATCGTAGATTTCTATCGCAGATTCAAGAGTATTCAAGATTATTTTTATCGCAGCTTTTTACCGCAGTTGCAAGAGTATTCAAGATTATTTTTATCGCAGCTTTTTATCACAGACGCGCGATTATTCAAGATTACAATAAGAAACAAAAAGTTATTATTTCGTTACTTCATAAGAACTTTGATTATTTCGCAAAGGAAAGAGTCAATGATTATTTCACGCAGATATCTCACAAAGAATTGAAAGAAATGGAAGAAATGGAAGAATAAATGAAAGAATAAAGAAACGCGGAAAATTTCACAGAAACGCGAATAAAATTTCGCAGAGACATTAGAATGGGACGAACCTTTATGGCGTACACCCTAGTTTGCGAATAAAATTTCTTAAGAGGCAAATGTAAGACCTAAAGTACGTCATATAAGGGGGTATCTGTTTGCATGACTCAGGAATAAGGTTATACCGCTGCTAGAACCTGAGTCATGAAGATGTCGGGGTTAAAGAAAACCTATCCAGGAGAAATACTTTGGATTTCCAACTATATATATATTAACAGTTGGACGACCAAGGGTCTCTTTTAAGGAGTGCAAAATATGACCAAGGCGCCGAGGTACACGGTTGAGCCAAGGGTGATCGGAGCGTATGAAACTACCCTGGCCATTCTTGGCAAGTCTTGTCTATGATGCACTCGGCCTGAAGAAAACCCCACCTAGGGTGTAGTCTCGTAACCATAAGCCATATAGGGAAAAGGAATAAGAGGCTGCAAAAACAATTGGTTGTTGGTAAAACCGGATGGGAGGAGCTAGTCTTGTATGGCCGATGTACGCCTCCTTGAAGGGGCAACCAGGGGGAAGATAATGGTGGCACCCTCCAATATGGAGATGATAAGTGTCTTAAGACGCAAATGTCATGAGGCTTTTTACTCACGGGAGTATCAAGGCTTGTCATATTTGTGCAATAAATATACAGAGGCAAAAAATCCATGAGAAAAAGATAAGATGAGATCAATGGGTTTTTACATGAAAGTGTAAAGACGTCCTTCGATTTCATCGCAAGACGACAATGTCATGGGGCTTTGTTCTCGCAAGAAAACTAAGACCTGTCATATTGTCGCAACAAAATGATAAAATATGGATAAGGCAAGATCAATGGGTCTTTACATGCGAATGGAAGGACGTCCTGCGATTTTGTCGCGAAAACAAAGATTGGAAAAATAAGACCTTTACTTAGGAAGGAAAAATAAGACTAATAGAATAATCCCACACATTAATAATTTTATTTTTCTTTTCAGAATGCAGGAAATATTTTTTCATTCCAAGAAATATAATGAGAGGCAAGTATGGGAATTGATAAATAAATTATCATTATCTTTCTCGCGAATTCTTCAAAATAACAGAAGCATAACTAAAATTCAAAGTTGTATAAAAGTACATCACTTACGAGAAAAGGAAAAGAAGAGAAAATAAAAGCATCACTCAAGTTTCACTATTAGTCTCTCCAATTTCAGCATTAGCTTCTCCCATGATACTTCCTTCGCCAATATGCTCCTTGTTATGATTATCTCGATCTTCTTCTTTATTGGGTTTCTTGCCAATTGTTGCTTCACCGCCAGTAACTGTTTCTTCAGGAGGGATTTTTTCTTTATCTACTGAATCTTCTTGAGAATTATCTTCTTCTCCACTTTCATATTCAAGATCAGCATCAAGGGGACGAGGAATCTCATCATCATATACATCTAGAGACTTGATTGATATAGTAGGAAGAGAGTTTGCCAACAAAGCTTCATTCATAAGAACTTCAGAGCTAAGATGAACTTTGATAAGGAAATCCCTATCGAGATTTCTAATCTCCATGTATTTGAAGTATTCAAGATAATCATATTTTCTCTCTGCGCGATCGCGAGAATGAACAAGACGAGCAGTAAGCAATCCATTTTCCTTTTAGCTAGTTGACCATTTAAAGTAGAAATAGTTGAAAGAAGTTTCCTCTCAGATTCTGTTTAAAATAATAGTAAAACATGAAAGATATTCAAGCAAATGTTTCGCAAGAAGAATTAAAAAGAAATTTAATAGAGAAATTAACATTTGAGGCAGCCAAAATGACTACCTTCCTTTTGTGAGGTTAAATTTTGAATTAGTGTCAAACAAGAATTCTCCCAACGGGTCCATGGCGTCATCAAACTTATCTCCAACTATACCTTTCAGGCGAGACTTTTTTTTTCTTTAGAGAGGAGATAAATATTTTCTTTTACTAATGAAGAGTAAGATTCTTCTAATTGGGAATATTCTTCTTTGAGTCGGTTAACCTTCACACTTAAAATTATCCTACCCTGAATAAGATTATTCTTCTCATTGATAGATGATTCAGTTATTTCCTTAAGTTCATTCTTCAGAGAACGAAGAGACTGTTTTTGATTATCACATATTTTCTGAAGAATACTTAATTGTTGCGAGGAAATCGCCGTCTTGTTTAAAAAATCACGCTTCTCTTGAGATAAGGTCTTATTTTCATCTGATAAAGTTTCCATCGCCAGGTTAGCTTGGGTTAACAAATAAGAGAGGCAAGAAATTTCGCTACTTAAAAAATTTAGCTTTTGTACTAGTTGGCCATTCTTATTGGTAAGGTTATCTATTTGATCAACGGAATATGTATGAAGGTTATCTAATCGATTATATTGGTCCATCCACGAATCTTTCTCAATGCGGGCTTTTTCAGCAGCAGATTCAGATTTAAACCTCTCCATTAATCGTGTCTGATTTAAAGCTTAATATGCGAACAAAGGATTTTAAAAGAAGAATTGAGTACAGAAAGAAGAAAATTTATCCAAACAGAAAAATCAAAGACAGAGGCAGAGATGTTATACCTTTTAATTCCTTATTTTTACTGCGAAGATTTTCACAGTCTAGCAAAGAGTTGCGAAGCTTTTGGAAAAGAGTATCACACTCTAAAGTCTTGGCTTGAAGACTTTCCTTTAGAGCTTCAACTTCATGTTCTAAATATGCTTACAAATCATTTCGGTCAGAACCAAAATATTTTCTCAAAATCTCGCAGACACCATGCTTGACAGGATCAGTAGAATATCTCCTAGCATCATCCAAAATATTAGATAAAACTTTAAAAGCAACATCTACTCCTATATAAGTTTCTTTAGAAGAAGAGAGAGAGATGCAGATGGCGCAGTGGTGACAATGGAGAGTTGAAGATTTGAATCATTCGCAGAAAGTACATTATCCGAAGATGAAGTATCTAGAAAAGTAATAAATGGAATTGAAGAAGAGTTAACTTGAGAAGTAACTACAGTAGGAGGGGAAGAAACTTCATTCACAACAATATAAGGAATTTTATTTATCATAGGATCAGTGGAGGCAGGGATACTGGTGGTGATATTCTCGCAAACATAAGATAGAGGTTCAATCTGCGAAGGTTTTGGGACAGCACTCGCAGAAATTAATTGGAGAATAGTAATACCAAAACCAACAGTTTTAACTTTGCGATATCTCTTGCGAGGATTAGCAATGTTTTCATTAGCCTGGGAATAACAATCTAGATAAGAAACAGAGGAAACAATGTTGTTATTAAGAAAGCAAATATTTCTTACTACCTTATCATTCGCAGTCTTTCTTTTCTTCTCAGCGGGGTCTTGTTGCGAATCCCTGGAAGCATTAGGGTTTTGAACTATGAGTTTGGTATTAGAAACGATTCCGCTGAAACAGAAAAAATGAGTATGGGAATTACATAAAATCGAGTGAGAACAGATCAGATAATTCAGATGAACATGAACAAGATCGAATTCAATAACAACATAATAACATATACCTTGATGACTCCATGAAAGCAGTAGCAGATGAACATTTGGAAGAATAAAGTTGCAGAAAACGAAGAGATGAGGAAGACGAAGAAATAAAAGAAAAAGATTACTTCTTTAGTAGGTTTCCCCTTTTATAGACAGAGAGATGGTGAAAGGATAATAATGAGAATACCGGTAAAAAGAGGAATATTTGACACGTATAGGCGGTTATACTAAATTTACGGAACTTTGTCGGGGAAAGAATATGGAAAGATGGGAAACCGCGACATCAATAAGAGGGAAAATTCTCATGATCTTTTTGCTTGGCAGAAAAGACATGAGAAGAGGCAAGATGTAGGATCAAAATATCGCCACAGCAATACTCCTTAGAGATTTATAGCGACAGTTCTGCGAGCTCTTCAACACACACTGCGAGTGTCACAGAATGATTGAAAGAATGGCGTATCGGATGACGATAACAGAAACATGAGAAAAGCGTGATGATGTTGCGAAGCTTACAAACATCTGCGAGGGTTAACATTACAACTATTGCGAGATTATCGTGAGTCAGATCCGAAATTAAAGGATAACTTAGTTGTCATCCACTATGTAATTTTCTATATAAAGAGAACTTGTAGACTCAGAAGAGAGAGATCATTTTTCGAGTCTGAAGAAAGTTTTGAGGAGAGAGAAAATTCTTGTGAGCAGTTATATTCTTGATTTCTTCCATTTCTTGTAACATCCTAGAGAATTAATCAATAAAGTGTTGGTTTTAGTCTTCAAATATGTGTTGATAATTGTGGATTCTTGTGAGGGATGTAGTGTAGGAATTCCTGCAACTACATGAGCGGTTAAAAGAAAACGGTTGAAAAATACGTGTCAAAAGATGGATGGAAGAAGAAATACGTGTAACAAAATTCACGCAAAGTACAGAGAATATGAAAAGATGAATAGTTGTGGCATTATGAAGAGTAGTTTCTCATGACATTCTCCCCTTCGCAGAGAAGACATGAGAATAGGCAAGATGTAGGATCAGAATATCGCAACAACGATGCTTGCAAAATCTTCGTTAGCAACATTGTGAAAGTGTCGCAGAATGGTTTCAGAAATGACGTAGTAGACAGTGACAGCAGGAACATGAGGAAGGTGTGAAGATTCAGCGAGATTTAGGACATTTGCGGAAATGTACATTTGTAAGCTTGCGATAGTACGGAAGCCAGATCCTAAAATAAAGGACGGATTAGTTGTCATCAACTATGTAATTTCTTATATAAATAGTTGAATAGGCGTAAAAGATGAGAGATCTTTTTCGAGTGTTGAGTAAGTCATTAGGAGAGAGAAAGTCCAGAGCAGTTGTTAATTTCTTAATTTCATTCCTTTCTATTCTTGTAAAATTGGTGAGATTCATTAATAAAGATTGTGATTGATCATATAAAAATGACTTGATTGTATGAATTCTTGTGAGAGGTGTAGTGTGGGATTTCCTGCAACTACATAACAAGTTGCAGTTTTGATTTCTCAAAGTATTTCATAAAGTCATGAACTACTTCAGCAGACACCATATCCTCATTCTCAACATCTTGATGTGAGTATGCATAGTAGCATGAGGCATTAGGTGCTCCATCTTCCACAAGAGTTCTTTTCTATCTTCCTTTTGATTCAATACCAACACATTTCTCAAGAAATCCCTTTGCAAAAACACCATAGAGAGATGAAGAAGAGCACATCCTTGATAACCCAGAATAACCTAGAGTATGCGTACGTGACTTATGTAACTCAATAGGTTGGCTATTTAAAGGTTTTGTTTAGAAGAAAGACTTTTAGGGTTTTCAAGCTATAAATTTAAGATGGTAACCCGTGTACACATTCGAATACAGTGCACCCTACAAAACAATTAAATAGAAAAACAATAAAAGACATTGCACATACTTTTAGTCAGCATTGTCTACTGGCACTAGTTTAGCTATAAACGATAAGAGAAGAGCTCAACTAGGAAAAATGCAAATTGCCAAAGTACACCTGACTTTTACACATCTTACTCAACAAGATTTTTATGAGCAAGTTCCTAACTTGTGATTAATTAGCACAAGTCTGAGCTCTGAGCTCATTCAAGGAACTGTGTTTATGATCAAGTCTCTTTTTCCTCCTGAATTGTGAGAGGGATTCCTTTTGATTTGAGAAATTATCATAAAACTTACTGTCATCAAAATATGAGACATAGTTTGAGTTCTTACCAGAAGAGTCTTGACTTGAGGAGGATGACAACCTGTTGACAATATCTTTGTAGCCTTTTATTTTCCTTATCAGGTTATTTCTCATATCATTATTTTTCCTTCTTTCTCCTGGAATTTTTCTCAAATCAAGAGACATGTTATTTTCAGAAACAACATCTTGGTCTTTCTTCAGGCAATTCTTATTAAGACTTATGTTCTTCTTTCGAAAATTTGAGGAACTCATTGAACTGACCTTCCTGGTAACATACACATGGAACGTATGAAAACCAATGGGTTTCGACATACGAATATCAGTTACACATTTGAGGATTAAGTCTAAGGTGTGTTGAAATTGAACAAGAGAATTTTTATTCAACTTAGAGTTTCTCTTTTGTCTAACAGAACCTTTTTCTTCGCAAAAGATACATACTTTCTGATCACACGAGTGATTAGCCAGTTTAGTCTTAACATTCTTGTCAAGAGATTTCTTCCTTCCATATGGTGTGGATTTTCCTTGATCAGAGGAAACTATCATATCTTTATTAATTGGAAGGGACTCAATTTTTACTTCTGGTGCTGAAGCATTTTCAGTTGTAGCAGAAGTACTTGGTATATTGAACTGCTTAGAGCATCCTTGAATAGAGAGCTTACTCAAGAGATGTTCTATTTCCAACGCATCCTTTTTAAGGCTTGCATCAAGAGTCATACATGGAGGATGATCTTCAGTATTTTCTTTGGATTTGCAGTCTCTTATCATACCAAGAAGAACGCTGACATTTTGTTTCATCTGATTGAGTCTATCATCTAGAATTCTAACAAGATCTAGAATCAACTTACTCTCTTCAGATGTTTCTCATTCCCATTTATCCTAAATAGCTAGACTCTTTTGAAATGTAATCAGAACAACACATGTCAGAATCTGTCTGTCTAGTTTGAACACGAGGTTCATCTATATTTGAGATTGAAGGATCTTTCTCTTAATAGACGAGACAAAAAAATTTATTTCTGGTGATGCGTTTATCAGAGATATTACTCTTGTCCATCGAGTCAGATCGCTACAAAAACAGACTTGTAAGGTCTTGAACGTGTTTTCCTGCTCTGATACCATTTGAAAAAGAGGGGGTCTAACAACCACACCCAATATTTCGATTAGCAATCTGTATGGACAACTCCGAGTTACTTTCTAGAGAATCAACTAGACAGATAGACTCAATCAATAGAAAATATCTCAAGGAGTTTATTATCTCTATCTCTCGATTTGATTTACTCAAGCAAATACAATCTGCGAGTCTTAATCAAAGAGAGATAACTTGGATGGTACCAAAGACCAATATCCAAGTGTCAATCAATTAGAATATCCGACCTTATTGGTTGGACAACGCACAACCTGTATTATTGGTTGTTGATTTAAATTGATTTAACAACGCACAACCTGTATTATTTCAATTATATAAAAATATAAAGCGGAAAAGAAATATCACAGACACCAAAATTTTGTTAACGAGGAAACCGCAAATGCAGAAAAACCCCGGGACCTAGTCCAGATTAAACATACACTATAATAAGCCGCTACAGACACTAGCCTACTCCAAATTAACTTCGGTCTGGACTGTAGTTGAACCCCAATCAATCTCACATTGATCCAAGGTACAGTTATGCTCATACGCCTCGGATCCCAGCAGGATACTGCGAACTTGATTCCCTTAGCTGATCTCACCCACAACCAAGAGTTGCTACGACCCAAAGTCGAAGACTTTAATAAACAAATCTATCTCACACAGAAAAGTCTATAAGATAGATAAATTCGTCTCCCACGAATAAACCTATGAGTTTTGTTCCGTCTTTTGATAAGTCAAGGTAAACAGGAACCAATCAATAAAACCAGACTTATATTCCCGAAGAAAAGCTCAGTTTTATCAATCACCTCACAATAGTCTTAATCGACGCAGCGAAAAAAGATATTGTGGAATCACAAACGATGAGACGAAGATGTTTGATTACTTTTATATCTTGCCTATCGGAGATAGAAATCTCAAGAAAATTATTACAATTGTACTCGTATGATAGAAACAACAAGATCAGATCACACAACTACGATAAAAGTAGTACCGGTCTGGCTTCACAATCCCAATGAAGTCTTTAAGTCGTTAACCTGGTTTTAGAAGAAAAAAACCAAAGGTTAAAGGAGAATCGACTCTAGCTATTGAACTAGTATCACACGTAAGGTGTAGGGATTAGGTTTCCCAGTTGCTAGAGTTTTCCCTTATATAGTCTTTCAAATATGGGTTTGCAATCAAAATTAGCTTGGTAACAAAGCATTCAATATTCACCGTTAGATGAAAACCTGATTAGATACAAGCTAATATTTATCAACCGTTAGATCAAAAACATAAATTGTTATACACACATGTACTATACGATTTTGGGTTTATGTAACCTTACCCAAACTTGTACATTAGTTGGTTCAACACTAGTTAACTAAATGGTTATCCAAATGATAACTTTCATATCAACCATATTCATAACTAGTCCAAATGACTCAAATGAACTAGATAGAGATTTGTTCAATTGATATGAGATCCAATGTACTACACAAGACACAATTGAAGCAAAAAACGATGTGATTTACTCGATTCGATTAATGAACTATAAATCCATGATTTGCAATAGAATTCCTTAGTTTATTAAGATAAGTTCACAAACATCGTTTTTAGACATAACCTGCTCAAGTTCGCAGACTGGGTTCGCGGACTCAAGTCAACCGGTTGGAGTGTACAAACTCCAGCAGAAATTCTCGGGTCGAGAACTTCCGTCAGTTCGTGGACTGAGTTCGCGGACTGAAACTGAGCTACAACTCCAGCATAAATTCTCGGTATCGAGAACAACGCCAGTTAGCGGACTGAGATAACGGCTCACGTTACGGTTTCACTTGATCAACAAAGTTCGCAAACTTCGGTTCAAGCAATAAGGACTTATACATATATGTGTTATCACAATAATGTTTATATCCTCTAATGGTTATATTGTCTAAACTCTCATTTCAATCATTGAAACATTCTCAGAGGACGTTATATAGTCGTTATTCACAAACTATTTTTCGTCAGAGCGATTTCCAAAATGATTGAAACGTAACATAACTTTCGTCACTAGGAAAAGATGAACTTGGCTAAAGTGAAAGCTTAACCAACACACATTTTGAGAAATAGATAAGAGAGATATACTCAGCTCGAAATGACATATGTGTATATTCTTAGTCTATATAGTAATACGATTTTTGTCTCCAGATAGGAGATATAATAGATAGACTTTTGAGTGATAGATTAGTTCAAGTCTCCACATACCTTTTAGTCGATGAAGATCCACTGGTTCCTTGAGTAGTCATGGAGTTCTTGAGCTCGTTTTGTATGATGATTTCCATGGAGTTCTTGAGCTCAATTACACTTTCTATCCTAGTCCGAGACCTTAGCTGTAGACTAGAATCAAGACTTTATAGTTTTGATCACTAACATTGACAAACATGATTGAGATATCAACGCATGCAAGTTCGACCGAGCAATGCTCTAACAAGTAAGAATTGAAATTGTGCACCTGATTGACGCATACGAGAAACATCAAAATAGACTCCCTATATATCAAAAATCTGAGAATTTGAGGATCCACCCACAAAATAATCTGCATATATAGCAAAAGTTTCACAAGAATGTTAGCAAATGGTGGGAAAAGTAAAACTATCATCCCACGAGAATCACCCCCACAGTTAGTTCTTTCTACACTCGGAAGTGTATACAAAACATAAGTGAAAGGCACTTATATTGGTTTTTCTTCGCAAACCTACATGGCATTAGACTCAAACACATATGGTGGATACTTGGAAGCAATAAATTCGTAAAGAGTTTTTGAAGTACATAATTCCATCCCCAAATGAGGTATTTTCCTAAAATGGATTACCAAATCTTTGATAAACTACCTCAAGTTTGGGAGGATCATCATTAGATGGAGATTCATGTAAAGGGTTTGACAAACCTCGCATAATCTCACACATTACGGGATCCTCAGTACTTCTGAAAAAGACCATTGATTCTCCTACATCACAAATATCATAATTCTCATTTAAACTCTTTACGAGGAATTATTCATCAGTTTCTTCTATGTCTAGAACTTGCAAGTCTTCATCATCAGAAAAGAAATCAGAATCTTCCATAAGAAAATTATCATAATCCTTATGTGCTTCGTCACAAGTTGACTTCTCATTCAAAGTGTCGACTATCTCTGAATTAGGGGTGTTATTCACAAAGAAGTTATAATCATTATCGCTCACATACACAACATAAGTCTTACCATTAATAAATTTAATGTTTCTAGACTCAACTTCTTCCATTTGAATAGGAGAATGATCATTATGATCATGAGTTGAGCTAGTTACACCATCATTATCAACATTTAAGTATTATTCTTCTCCGGAATCATCATACTCTATATTGGCTTCCATGGGAATGGTAGAATGAGTTTGAACCTCTTCTTTGTTCCTCTTTTCATGAATTTGGTTTATGCTATTTCTGATGTTGTCTATATTCTGCTGAAGTTCTTGGAGTGATTCACTGTAACTTAGCTGAAATTAACAAAATTGTTTTGTTACTTGAAGCATTTGCTGCATCACGGGAATAGAAAATTCAACAAAACTATCAAATTTCTGATTTGAAGATTGCTCCGCCAAACTTGGATACACACCACTTTCATAGTTTCCATCCCAAGTCTCATCCCTTTGAATGGGTGAATGATCATAAAAACGATCCGGAGTTGGGCTAGACTTATTGAAACAATGTCTGGTTAGTTGTCTACAAAGTTGTTCCACTATACCTTTAGCTCATAAAGAATGTGATCGAGAATGTGCACATGTCTATAATTAAACTGATTAAAAGTACAACTATCCTCCCATCCTTGTGATTGTTCATTATATCCAAAAGATTGGTTTTGGTTATATCCCAAGTATGGTTGGAAGTCATAAGAATGAGAATTAAATTGATAACCATAGTATGAATGGTTTTGTGAACCATATGCATTGTTCCCAAAAGGAAACATCTTGAAATATTACGCACACAACTCGTTTAAAGACTTACCTCTTGTCCCCAATTGTGCACACACCAAAACAAGTGATTTTTTTGTAACTGAAAAATAAGATTCTAAAAGATTTTTTTTAGTAAAAGCTAAAAATAAAAACTATATACAAAACAAAAAATTAAATAACAACTCAAACTACCGATTGCTCCCCGGCAGCGGCGCCAATTTTGACGAAGTGTCGAGCTCGCAAAAATAAATTCCATAATTCTCTTACACTAACTAGTAGCACAATGAAAAGCAGGTTCGTTTCTAAGGGAGAGTTGAGCTAAAGTTGTTGATTCAATTTCTGAAAGAATAAATACAAACAATGAAGATGAGAATGATCAAGGTCTCTTTCTCATCCACGAAATGTGAATCTTATTGATATAGCTATGTTTCTGAAATCACCCATTACTAATAACCCTATAATATTTAGTACACTCAAATACTCTGTTATATCTCCTAAGTTCACCGGACACGGAAGCGCTGGACTGCCGGTTTCTACTTGCCAAGTTTCCTAGAAGTACGCTCTCTAGGTGTGACTCAATCAAATACATTAAATTACGTGAGATAGGCTATTCCTAGTGACAAACACAAAAGATCGATTCATCTACTAGTGTCATTCAATACATATGGATATTTAACAAAATCCCATCGTCAATAACCACATATTACTACTTGTACTCGGAATATCGAGACAATTACGGGTCGAAGAATTCTCGAATTAGCAATAGAATCATGCACAAACCAATTTAATTTGCAACTTAAACGATTCACAAATAACTCATAACTACTATTATCACCGTAGAGAATGAACAATAAAAAAATAAATTGCAAGAAACCTGCAGTTCAAATATCAATTCGAATTTAAGTTCGGACGTCGAAATTGTCCCTAATCAAGATGCAATTAGCTACTGGAGTTCATAGTAAACAAAGCAGAATATATGAAACTGAAACAAGTAAACCAAACAGCTGCATGTAGAGGCGTGTATGGACTGATGGTGTTGGTCATGCGAGTGGTGCTGCGAAGGTCTGATGGACTATGGAAGTGGTATTCTGGTTCTATTTATGTGTTCGTCAGGTACAAGTACTTGCTGCTTGTATGCTAGCGATGGAATTGTAGGACAGACTCCTCAAGTTGCTGCTGTATGAGATGGAAGTGAGCTGGTGGTATTTTTTACGAAGGTGGTATAGATGGTGGATGTAACTGACAACAAAGTGAAGGTTCTGAAGATGATATGGTGATGCAGGTGGAGATGCAAAGGTGGTGCTGGTGGTATGCAAGTGGTATGGATATGTAAGTGGGTGTATGCAGTGGCGTGGTGGTTATGCAGATGGATGGAGATGCTGGTAATGATGGAAGAAGGATGGATGGCGATGTATGCAGATAAAGTGCAGGTGATGAACTGGATGGAGGGTTTTGGAGAGGATCAAAGCTCCTCTATGTTGGTGTTGAAACAGTCGCGCAAGGGGGGTATGAGATCTGTTGTTCCTGTAGGTTCCAGCTCTCTTTTAAACTCAACTTTTCTGATCCTGTTTTGTCGGCCAAGCAAACACTTATTTGTAACTTGAATTCCTTGCTCCTCACTTTCCTAATTCAATACAAACTCCAAAATACAACTCAAATCTCGACCATTCAATACTCGAAACCAATTGAACAACATCACTTGGTGGCTATCTTCACGGCCAGAAATTCACCCAAATTAGCTCACAATCGACCCCAAATTCCTTGGCCAATTCCTTTACTGATTCTCACCCATTGTGCCGTGTTCTTTTTAACTTCTAAATCCTGTAGTCGACCAACCCTTGTATATAACCATGAGCCATCGAACCTTGGCAAGCAGCCACACCTCTTTACTGCCAAGACTCAACCTGTAATACCCCCATAACTCCGCCACTTCTCCTTGTTTTTCCTCAGCAGCAAAACCTCCTTTGCTACTTTCCTTGTTCAATTTCAAGCCACAATCCTTAGATTTTAAAACCCATTTCAACCTCCTGCATCTATCAACAACAACAACATTTTAGCTAAAGAACTCGATGGTTTAGGCATTTTCATGGACACCTTTTATGCCAGAAGCTAGTGATACACATTGAACTTGTTGTCGATTCTTAAAATCATTCCATCTCCTTCCCTGTAATATTGAATGCATACACAAATACCCATACTTCCCAAATAATCACAGAATCTAAACATTCAAACATTACAGGCCTTCATCCCTTAAAACAATGGTAACAACATCAAATCTTCTTCCCAGTTCAAGGCAGTAAGAACTATGTCTTCTTGGTTAAACTCCTTGTCTTTGCTGTCAATGACAAATTCAGCTAGAACCCAGTGTTACTGATCCTTCTTGTACTCAAATTCCTGCCCAAACTTATCATACATACTCAAGAAATCGAAGGAAGAATATAAACTTTGTCCCTGTATTTTCTCGGTCAAATCTGCCTCAGTGTTCATCTCGGCGCCAATTACCTGTCCTAATCCTTGGAAATCTCCCAAGAGAACCATGGATCGAATGACGGCATGACTTGGTGCAGCTGTTGCTCTTGTCACAAGAAAGAAATTAAAATTATGAATTGTATCGTCTCTGCTCAACCTAGAATAGTTGTAAGGAAGGATGGGGCGCCCCTTAACGATCTACAGTCTGTCCTTAGTGTATCACCCAGCTGGTTGCCCCTTATCCTTGACATGACTCCAAATAACACTGTAGTTGCAGGAAATCCTACACTACACCCCTCACAGGAATTCATACAATCAAGTCATTTTTAGATAAACAATCACAATCTTTATTGATTAATCTCACAAATTTTACAAGGAAGGAAAAAGATGAAACTAAGAAATTAACAATTGCTCTGGAATTTCTCTCTCCTAATGACTTACTCAATACTCGAAAAAGATCTCCCTCTTTACACCTGTTTAACTCTTTATATAAGGAATTACATAGTGTATGACAGCTAGTCTGTCCTTTAACTTCGGATCTGAATTGAGATGTTCTCGAAATCCTCTGATGTTAGTCTTCACAAACTCTCTAAATTTCGCAAGATCATCACACTTTTATCATGTTTGAGCTGATGTCACTTGTTATGTCATCTTTATTGTTTGTCTGCGACAGTCTCGCAACGTTGTAGATGAATGTTTCACAGGAACGTTGTTGTTGCGATATTCTGATCCTATATCTTGCCTCTTCTCATGTCTTCTTTGCGAAGGGGAGAATGTCATGAGAATTTGTACTTCAAAATGCCGCAATTGCTTATCTTTTCAAGTATTTCTGTACTGTCACAATTCCATACTTTGCTCAAAATTTATTACACGTATCCCCTCTTCTATTCATCTCTTGGCACGTCTTTTAACCGCTGCTTCTTAACCGATCACGTCTACTCTTCGCATTGAATGCACTTATCTTCTCGAGAATTTCTGATCTCTTATTATATACTCTTCTTATTCTTTTTTTCTCTTCTTTTTACCTTCTCTCTTATTTTCTCTACAATTTCACTGCTCCTCCGCAAGTTTCGCTTCTGCTACTGCAAATTTTCATTCTTCATCTTTCGTTTCTCATTCCTTCATTCCCATATTGAAGATGCCTCCAGATGGTCGTAAAAATGAGATTGCTTTTGAAGAAGCTCGAAAGAAACTTCAAACCAAAGGTTTTTCTTTATCTCCCATTCCTGGTAAAAATCCTAAATCTGAGCTTTCTATTAATTTATTTTCTGATCATCCTTGCAATCATGAAAAGATCATAGTCTCGCTGGCCTTCCCATTCCCATTTATGATCCTGAACTTCCCTTATTTTATGAAATTCTTTCCCATGCGAAGTTTTCGCTAGCAATATATCAATTGAGCGGGGATTGCATTCGTCTAATGCTCGAGTTTGCCAATCGTGGTGCTGGTAAGGGATCTCTTTATCCCTCATAAGTTAAAAACCCTAAATTCGCTGGAGTTGAAATTGTTCCTGCGAAGTATACTGTAGAAAATTTCTTTGCGAATTATGAGATAATTCCCATGAAGAGAGATAATACTTGCTGGGGCATTCGTTTAAAGAAGAAGGATGATGTTGCTGATGATAAGATACTTATGCAAGACATTGATTGGCATCCTGACAATAATACAACCCCACGTTATTCCAACGATGATAAGTAGTGTATCTTCCCTTTAATCCTTAAGGGTCCAAAAATCTCCAGATCTCATGTTTTACCTTCAAATCTCGCAGTGTATCAACCATGGGTATTTAGCTGGCCGGAAAGGGAAGCAGAGGTGTATTTCCAAACTTCATTTGAGTTGTTATTCTTTTCATTCTCATATATAATTTTGCTGACCGTTCCAATGTTTTTGTGTATCTGCGAGATTATCAGATTGAAAGGTTGAAAGTAAGCTATAACAAGACTGGGAAAGTCAGTACTTTATCAGCTCTTCGATCATTCACAGATGAAGTAAGAAATATTCATTTATGATTCTTCGCAATATATTTTTGCCTATATTTCTTATCCTTATCTGTGTGTGTAGGTGTTGATGGTGGTTTTTAGCTTAGGGTTAAAATCGTAAAATACTAAACCCTAGCAGACAGTGATGTCACAACATTTAAAGTAACAAGCCTTTACGAGGCACATTTACTGAAACCTTTAATTGTCCCGAAATAATTACCGGGATATCTTTTTCAAATTAGGGTTACGACAAGCCAAACCCTAATTCCCACGTGTGCCAATAGAAAATCATGTCAGCTACACCGACCGCGTCAAAGCATGCCAACCATGCGAGCCGCACCTCTGTGCCAATGGAAAATCATGCCAACCACACTAACCGCGCTAACCATGCTAGCCGCACCTCTGTGCCAATGGAAAATCATGCCAGCCACACCGATCGCGCTAAAACCTTCCAACCATGCTAGCTGTCACATGCCCATTTAATCGCCTAAAATTTTCTTGGGACATGACCGACAATACTATGTGGTTCAGTGAATCAAATTCACCCACAAGTACTCATCCTTGCACACTTGCATCAAAGTATGCATCTTCCTTCACTCATAAGGCAATACGCAACGGAAGTCTTTTCTTCTTTCTCTCTAACTCTTCATGCCCCCATAAGCATAAGAGGTTCTTCCATGCACTTCAACACTTCTCACACAACATCAGAAACATAATGAATACAAAATACTAACACAATAAACCCATTTTATTGCATTAAGGAAGATTATACAAAACTCGTCCATCACATGGACCAAAAACAGGACATTCACCCTCTTGGTGAATGCCTAACTATCCCAAACATGAGACTAACTCTCTCCTATGTAGCCTACTAATTTTCCTACTCCTTAGGACTATTTATACAGTGGTTACAATGGCCAAAACCGTGCATAACACTTGCACACGCATGGAACAGCCATGTGTCCCATCAGGTAGTTTCTATAACCGCCATCTTTCTTTTCAACCACCACCTTTTGTGTTGTCAAGCCAACAGATGCCACATCTGTTCTTGGTGGTTAAAAACACTCCCATACGGTTATAACTTCTCCTATAACCGTTCTACTTTGTCTCACTTCATTTGCATGCTTGTGAAGCTCGTAACCAACTTGTAACCGTCACTTGAGCCGTATTGCACCACTTGTTGCGCCATACTGGATTCTGCCTTGCTCCAACGTTTAGCTTTCTTGGCCCTACATGCTTATTACTCTAAACTCATGCACGGACAATTATTAAGCTTCCATCATCGAGGCCAACTCCTTAAGCTCACTCTAGTAACTTGTGCGTCATCTATGCTTCACTTCGCCAATTAGCTTGACAATAGCAATGCAACTCTTGCATTGCCAACTTGTTTGCACTGTTCAGACTTTGGCCCTTCCTTGAACCAATGAATAAACTAACTCTTAGTTTATTCCACTCTTCTTGCATCATCCTTGAGTTTGGGCCAACTCAATTCCATGGATATGCATCGATGCCAACATCGCATGTTGCATCTGTCAACTTTAGCCTCGTCTTTCCTTTCCTCAATGAAGCCTTATTGTGTCATCCAATAAGCTTCATTCCTTAGCCAAATGTATTTACAATGTAGCACCACTCTTGCGCTTCATTGACCCTGTAGGGTTATGTCATTCTTGACACTTGGCAGTCTATACAGTATACCGCTATTATGGCTTCGCATTGCACCATTACGGCGGAACTCTGACTTGGCCTGCAACTCTGTAACATGTCATCATTATGCATCACTTGAAGTACCGTAACAAACCTCCCCCACCTAATTCGTTCAATGACCTCGTTGAACGCAACAAAGTATACTCGTTATACTTCTTCTTTGGCCTTGTATCTAAGCCCTTCTTATAAATCAGCAAACTTTGTTTGGCCTTCATTCTTGCCAAAACTTATATGCCTAGTACCAAATGCCATCACTTAGCTTACTGCCTTGCCATTGATCCTACTGACTTGTATTGTTGTTGTCACGTTGATCAGACGTTCTAACTCCCACTACAATCGCATATCAACACCTAAATGCAACTTGGAAATTCCTCTTGCAAACTCCCTGAATTAGACTTGAATCATTTGTGCCTAAGTGTACACAAGCAATGATTCCTCCAACTGATCACAATGATCATTACCATAGTTTTACACCTTCATTCTCCGACTTTAGTTTCACCACGCAACTTGACAGGACTTATACAAGACTTGGCCTCAATTCTTCAATCATATGCGCCTACGCCAAATCATGCCATGCCTTAAGGTATGCACCATATGATTTCATACCACTCTTGGTATGCGCCACAAACTATAGCCTTTGTTTCACTTTGCAAACATCAGCACTTTCACTAGATTTGGCCTCCAAATCATATTGCAAACTTTGCCTTCTTAGACTTTCATCATTCTTATGCCAAAGAACTAGCACCTCGCTGTTCTTGCATCGTCAAAACACCTTGATTGAAATGCATGACTTTGGTATAGTCATGACTTAGGACACCCCTAACATTAGACCACCTTCCCAGAGACCATGCATCCTCTTCACGCGCCTTTGAAACCAGCACTTAAGCATCATTTGCTCTTTCAAACTGCTACGCTTTAATGTAGCGGAAAAACAGCATCATGTTCTTCCTAACTATGAGTTACTCTTAACTCATATACTTGATGGACTTACATCTTCATTATTGCTGCGTTACTCCATGCATTCGCTGCCAAATGCCTTCGCACTTCCACATAACTCTCAACAACAAACTCGACTATGCCACCAACTCCTCTATTTGCTTCTTTCACTTTCAACGTCTTCTATTGTATATTTTGGCTTAATATACTGTGTAGCATCTTCCACGCGAACTAGCTTTACTTTGAATGAAAGAGGCAAGATCTCTCACTTCAAATACCCTCATTCACTACTACCTTACATAGAGAGACTTCATTCCAACACCAAGGTCCACTCGACCCAAACTGAAAGTATACTCAAACTTGAGCAAATACTTGGGCCAACTGATTGCAACTTGTAAGACCTAACAAGCCTTGCAATACTGACTTCAACTTCGCTTCTAAGCAATAAAGGAAGCGAGACAGCACCTACTTCCCCCAATGTAGCAGTTCACTTTGCCACATGCACTCTTCCAACTATTAACGTTCATATGCAACTCCCATAACGAAGCACACTATAATTGACAATTAGTCGAATACTGCTTTTAGACTGATGCTATCATTTTGCTTTAGATGTCATGAAGATTTCTTCAATAATGGCCACATGCCATCTTTATGCATCACTACTACTTTGTCCATCTTCTCCCATGTATCTATGAGTCGCCTAATTTTGCATTTCCAACCGCATCATGCATCTTGGCCATGCCCAAATCTCATTTGGCGTATGCTACTGTTGCATACATGCTATGCCAATTAGCACTCAAATCTTGACACAAACTTGTGCACCTTTGCACAACTCGAACAGACTTAACTTGGTGATTCTGAGCATCACCATAGAGCTCAGCAAAGTCATATCACTCAATGACTTCCGCGGACAATTATCTTGGACAATATTAACAAGGCACAATCCTTGTAAATGAGGCGCCACTGCCTACATTCCATGAAGCAAGAATACCACATTCTTCTTCAAACTTGGAACTCATTTTTACTGTCCACGCACATCTGGCAACTCTTGTCTTTCCCCTCCGCCAAAATCAACTTGAGTAGCAACAATTGTTGATTTGCAGTTGACAAGAATATCCGCTTGTGTTTATGATCAATTGCAGGTCTTTGGACACCCTTGTCCAAGCATATTGATCCCACTCATAAACCAGGTGCAAGCACACTCCTTGTGCTCATCTAGCATCAACGAATAACTCTTTGCAAACGCAAGACCGTGGTGTATCGGTTTTCCCCTAACTTGCGCTTCTGTCTTCAGCCTTTCAATAAGATTTATGCTAGATAAGAATTGGCCATCCAAGTCTTCCTTTATGGAATCATAATTGCCACAATAATGCTGATTCACAATCATACTTTGCATTACCACCAAGGTATATGCATTCGAGATAGATAAATTTAATCTTCCAACTAACTGGCTACGATGAAAACATATTCAATCTATCGCATAGACATGTTCTTCATCTTCTTTGACCCTGCAAAGGCCATCAACTTCTTTGCATTCAGGAATTTTCGCAAAATTCCCATTACCTCTTGTAATGTACTTGTTACTGATAACACCACAAAGATATGCATTCCAAATGCCTAATCTTTGTATACTTGTGAGAAACATGGAATTTAACACCTGACTTGCACCATAGAAGTCATCACACTCCTTAGTTTTGTCATGCCATCACTTGAAAACCCGGTTTTCAATGACTCTTGCACGTTCGTCTAACACTTTGGGTAGGAATTTTGACACCTTTGTCATAAACTTTCATGGCCTGCTGCTACTTCAAGCTTCAAGTTCATTCCAATTGATCTTTCCACACAAGAACAACTTCTTCTAGTCTCCATACTAGTGAAAACCAAACAATTCACCTCTGAATTGGACAAACAAATGACACCAACTTGAGTAAAAGAGAGAAAAATCAGCAGCTGTGCCCCCAAACCTGGCTCTGATACCAGCTTGTCACATGCCCATTTAATCGCCTAAAATTTTCTTGGGACATGACCGACAATACTATTTGGTTCAGTGAATCAACTTCACCCACAAGTACTCAGCCTTGCACACTTGCATCAAAGTATGCATCTGCCTTCACTCATAAGGCAATATGCAACGGAAGTCTTTTCTTCTTTCTCTCTAACTCTTCATGCCCCCATAAGCATAAGAGGTTCTTCCATGCACTTCAACACTTCTCACACAACATCAGAAACATAATGAATACAAAATACTAACAAAATAAACCCATTTTATTGCATTAAGGAAGATTATACAAAACTCGTCCATCACATGGACCAAAAATAGGACATTCACCCTCTTGGTGAATGCCTAACTCTCCCAAACATGAGACTAACTCTCTCCTATGTAGCCTACTGATTTTCCTACTCCTTAGGACTATTTATACAGTGGTTACAATGGCCAAAACCGTGCATAACACTTTCACACGCATGGAACAACCATGTGTCCCATCAGGTAGTTTCTATAACCGCCAGCTTGCTTTTCAACCGCCACCTTTTGTGTTGTCAAGCCAACAGATGCCACATCTGTTCTTGGTGGTTATAAACACTCCCATACGGTTATACCTTCTCCTATAACCATTCTACTTTGTCTCACTTCATTGGCATGCTTGTGAAGCTCGTAACCAACTTGTAACCGTCACTTGAGCCGTATTGCACCACTTGTTGCGCCATACTGGATTCTGCCTTGCTCCAACGTTTAGCTTTCTTGGCCCTACATGCATATTACTCTAAACTCATGCACGGACAATTATTAAGCTTCCATCATCGAGGCCAACTCCTTAAGCTCACTCTAGTTACTTGTGCGTCATCTATACTTCACTTCACCAATTAGCTTGACAATAACAATGCAACTCTTACATTGCCAACTTGTTTGCACTGTTCAGACTTTAGCCCTGCCTTGAACCAATGCATAGACTAACTCTTAGTCAATTCCACTCTTCTTGCATCATCCTTGAGTTTGGGCCAACTCAATTCCATGGATATGCATCGATGCCAACATCGCATGTTGCATCTGTCAACTTTGGCCTCGTCTTGTCTTTCCTCAATGAATCCTTATTGTGTCGGCCAATAAGCTTCATTCCTTATCCAAATGTATTTACAATATAGTACCACTCTTGCGCTTCATTGGCCCTGTAGGTTTATGTCATTCTTGACACTTGGCAGTTTATACAGTATACCGCTATTATGGCTTCGCATTGCACCATTACGACGAAACTCTGAATTGGCCTGCAACTCTGTAACGCGTCATCATTATGCGTCACTTGCAGTACCGTAACACTAGCCGCACCTATGTGCCAATAGAAAATCATGTCACCAACACCGACCGCGCCAAAGCATGCCAACCATGCTAGCCGCACCTCTGTGCCAATGGAAAATCATGCCAGCCACACCGACTGCGCCAAAGCATGCCAACCATGCTAGCCGCACCTCTGTGCCAATGGAAAATCATGCCATCCACACCAACCATGCCAAAGCATGCAAACCATGCTATCCACACCTCTGTGCCAATGGCAAATCATGCCAGCCGCACCTCCGTGCCAATGGAAAATCATTCCATCCATACTTATCGCGCCATGCCAAACGCACATCGTCATGGCCCCATGCCGCGCCACCATACTGGACTTCACTACGCGGCTATCAAAACGAAGGCATGCAACAATCAACGGTTTCCCTTCAATCCCAGGAATAAATCCTGGCCGTCTAGGGTTACCAAACAACCTTTGGCCCAAAAACCTAGCTTGGTCACGCACCTAGCCCAAGCTAGTCATGCCATGCGCCTAAGACAAACCCTTGGCCCAACATGCCAATCCAAAACTGCACCTAGCCCAAGCTAGTCATGCCATGTGCCTATGAAAACTCTTAGCCCCACATGCAAATCCAAAACCGCACCTAGCCCAAGCTAGCCGCGCCATGCCAAACACACTCTGCCTTGGCCCTAGCTATGCTAGTCACACTATGCCAAGCCAAACTCCCTTGCCTTGGCCCTAGCCACGCCATGCGCCCATGGAAAACCCTTGGCCCCACATGCCAAGCCAAGACAAACCAAACCTATCCAAGCTAGCCGCGCCATGAAAAACGCACTTTGCATTGTCCCTAGCCATGCTAGTCACATCATGCCAAGCCAAACGCCCTTGCCTTGGCCCTAGCCACGCCATACACCCATGGCAAACCCTTGGACCCACATGTCAATCCTAACCACACCCTAGATGCGCCACCCAGTTGGCCTTCCCTACGCGGCCACCAAAACGAAGGCGTGCAATAATCAACGGTTTCCCTTCAATCCCATGAGAAAATCCTAGCCATCCAAGGTTACCAGACGACACATGGTAACCTTTGGCCCGAAAACCTAAGTTTGGACATGCGAAACCATGCCATGCCAACCTAGACGTGCCACCTGTTTGCCTTCCCTACGCGTCCACCAAAACGAAGGCGTTCAACAATCAACGGTTACCCTTAAATCCCAGGAGCAAATACTAGCCATCCAAGGTTACCAGACGACACATGGTAACCTTTGGCCCGAAAACCTAAGTTTGGCCATGCCATGCCAACGGCATGCCAACCTAGCCGTGCCACCACGTTGGCCCTCACTACGCGGCTACCAAAACCAAGGCATGCAACGATCAACGGTTGCCCCTCCTCTCAAGATGTAAAATCTCGACCCTCGAAGGTCACCATGCTAGCAAGTTTCCCGATCTTGACTTGCCAAGCCACAACAACATGCTACATGTTTTCCAAAAACATTCGAGGCATCAACATAAAATGGGGGATCCTCTTTGGGTATTGGTTTGGCGGTTTATAGCATGCGGTGTACACTACGCCCATCATAAGGAAGTGTCATAAGGGTGAGGCGGTTAGTAAATACGGGAAGTTATGTGTGAAACGTTCATGAGACATAAATCACATGCGTTAAAATTTTTATGGGACATCAATTCCATAACGTTAGCAGTTTCATGCGTTAACCACTTTATGGAACATCAATTCCATGCATACGGTTACCACCTCCTCCCATTTACTTCTCCACTTCTTAATGAGACCAGGGTATGTTTTTACTACGACTTGTATAAATATGTCTTACCTATTTCCATTGAATAACAAGTTCATACGGGAGATACAACACTCAAAAATACTTACTTGCTAGCTTACCTTGTTAGCTCTCTCACTTTTCTGATAACAAGTCGTAGTAACCCAACTACTCTTCCAGAATCAACTATTCTAGTCTCACCACTTTCCTTGCTTCCCTCCCCAAAACTAACCCATTCTCCTTCACTTTGTGACCGAAGCAAGTCTGGAACGACCATTTCTTGGTTTAGGCCGGACTTGTACAGATTGATCTCTCAAATCTAAAGTACTCCCTTGCAGTACATTGTTTAGGGCTTGAATTGTTTCTCACCTGCACACCCGCAATTACCGAAATCAGCATAAACCATTTTCACCTACAAATAATTGGCGACCACAGCGGGAGGTTCGATCTTTCGGTTACAATGTCAATTTTCAACCAGCGATCTCATTCTTCGAACCAGACGTCAAGATGGTAGAGGAAGGAGATCCACTCCGACTCAGTTACTTGACTGCTCGATTATCAGTCATGACACAACAAGGGATAACTGGGGACTTCTCTGAGGCTAGAAGCAAAATGATCCGCCCAAGGATTAACGGCACAGTTATCAGACAACTCAGCAATGACTCGGAAGACTGGGGACTTCCCATGACCATGTTTCTCAAAAAAAAAAAAAAAAAAAAAAACTTGGTCCTACACCCGATAAGTTTATTCTCGTCAAAAGACCTGAGAAACCGAGTAAGTCTTATCTAGATAAAAATACGTGGTTTGCATTTTCAAATTCTGATAAAACCTATAGCCATGTTTCATCCCATGTCATCTACCAACACTCGGTTCAATGGTTTTCCTGGGATGTCTGCGTTACTTTTATTCATAGCCAAAGGCAATTCAATTCTAAATATTTCATTCAAAATTATTTTTTAATCCAAAGCCGTCAAGGTAGCATTTATCTATTAACCCGAGAAAATCAGAAAATAAAAAACCCAAAACCAGGCATCTCATTTGCCTTTCAAAAAAAAAAAACCTAAAGATAAGAGGTCCAAAAGACAGATATATATTCAAGGGAAGTTTTCCAACAACGGCTTTCTCCTTTTGGAAAAGGCCTCCCTCTTGCTTTGGAGAGCCGCCCTCTTAAGTTTCAGCTTCCTGCAAAAATTCTTAAATTCCGCTTCCTGCTTCTTCATCATGTCTGCGGAAGGAACTTCAACTGCACCGGCCAATGACCTTTCAACATCAGAGAGACCTTCAATGAACCAGAGAACGTTGAATTCGAAGCCCACGCACATGTCACGATGGAACTTCCAGCTCGAGATTGCATCCTTCAGAAACTGTATGACTAGTCACGTTGCACATCTCATCAATCGAAAAAAAGGCTTCCTCCATACGCTTGACCAACGCATGTCGACTAGTAATCTTCTTGGTCGTGGAAATATGACTGTAGCACTCTTATATCTTGGTGTATAACGTCGCATATTTATCTAGCACACTAATTCCCCCAATCAGCACGTGACCCGGGAAAGGGACCAGATACGGATGATTAAAGGTGTCACCTGCGACTGAATCAGCAACCGACAAAGGGTCCATAACCACAATTTCGCCAGCGGACCCCGGAGTGCTCTCTACCGTCTAAGTCATGACAACACCTTAAGGATGATGAACTTCAATGTCCAAGTCACTAGCCGGCACAGTTTCCGCAATTAGAAGTACGTCAACGTATTCACTCTGACGGGTTTCCACTTCAAGGCCATCCTCAGGAGCAGTTTCCTCATAGAATATCAAGGTTTAGTTTTACTTCAAAAAGAAGAAAAAAAACACATAAAGGAGGCTCACTGATTTGGTTTCAGACTGACTAGAGGAAGATTTGGCACTGTTATCAGAAGAACTACTCTTGCCATCGCTGGACTCTAAACTTTCATCCTTTTCGGAATCCCCATCACCATGGATGAGCTCGGCACCCCCACCCTCTGTCTCGAAAAACGATAATTTCTGACAACTTGCAAGTTTGGAAAAGGCGTTCATGCTGCTGAAACCATGGACAAGATATAAGGACGCGTTCTCAGAAAATAAACAAGGATATACGTGATCCAGCTGAAGACAAGAAAAAAATCACATGTACCCTCATGTTGGATGAACTAAAAGTCGGTAGAGCTGTGGAATCTGACTGGAAACCGCCTGCACGATTCTTATACCTTCGCTCTTTCACTTGGGGACTGTCCATGTCCAGACCGACGGATTTTCTTTTGGTTAAAGAAGTATCCCTCAACAACGGATGTTTTGCTAAAATCTCGGCGGAAGGCCTACCACGAGTGTTCTCCACTCTGCCAGAATGCGTTATACTTGGAGGTAGTCGACGGATTTCGTTTTGAAAGAAAGAAAGGTAGGCTTCTTCCCGGCGCAAGAACAGTAGCATCAAGAATGTCCGATAATGGATCCACTGGAGCTACCAGCTTACGAACGAGAGGGACCCCTTGGTCGAAACCCATATGCCGAGCTGCTCGCTCAATATTATAAGAGACTGCCTGACACGATCCTCAAAAAAAAGACGGTATATAGCCAGACGTGTAACTTATCATGAATACAATCTCACCGACGCCCAGATTCCCTCCATCAGAAAGAAAAGACATGTTTGGAGCAGAAGCAAAAGTATTAACCTGGGATATTGATGTACACACTGGGGCCCATGGACGAAAATTAGAGGCGCACGAGTTATCAAGGAAATCAGCCAGGTTTGAGCCAGCTCTTGGGAGCCTATTCGACCAGCGAAGTATTCTCGAACTACCCAAAGAAGCGGAAAGTGAAACCAACAGTTTAAGAACATATATTTCAAAATGCTCACATAGCTACGCTTGAAGAAAAGCAACATGAACATATGAATCCACTTTCGTGTAACCATTTGAAGCACGCATGTCCATAGCCAAATGATCCAAGTGTGTGTACAGAGAACCGAGAAACAAGCCGCCAATTGGGAGAACGCCTCCTTTCGCCAATCTTATAGAAAAATTGATGAGTTAGAGCCTTATCTCCTTCTTACCAGATCCATCATTGAAAATATCCCGGGATAACCAGAGAGCCAAGAATGCCGCGACGTGGAGTGTATTATTCTTATGATCCGGTGCCAGCTCATCGGGAAACCATTGAGACATCCACCAGGCATACAAACACTTCATCTCGTTCTCCTTTCGGACATACCCTTTCGACTTCGCAACCAGGGCGGTACGCATTTTTTCCTCATCATCAGACAGCTTGGTGTTAAGGTTTCCTATCATAGGAAGATTCAGCAGGATAGCCACACTTTCTAAGGATATGGTCAGTTCTTCCCACCTACATATGGCCGTGTGAGTATCTGGAAACCACCTGGAGATGAAAGCAACCAATCTCGGGATGTCTTTCCTAAATTGAAGTGATGCAGAGGCTGCGACAACATCAATGATTTGCGCCTTGGTCAAATTAGCTCTTACGCACTCTTGACTTATCATAAAGTGCACCCATTTATCAAACGAACGCAGTGGAATCACTGGGATATTGAAATCAATGAGAGAGGCGGAATAATTTTTCCTCTGAAGGAAAAACCGTATTACATTTCCGGGAGGAACCGACCGGTCCCCTCCCTCAATCTCCGAACCGGTCAGAAGCAGTGGCACATGCTTAAGTGGACTTCTCCTGGCAGAGACTATCGTGAAGAATTCATCAGCCACGTTTGGCTTGGAGTTACCAACATCCTTCGGTATGATAGAATTTTTCTCAAGCGATGTCATAATAAAGATTCTCTCATAGTACTTCCGCTTTCCAAGCAACTACAACGGAACAATACAAAGAGAGATTATTACGGAAAGCGCACGAAAATTATTTTCACCCAAGACGCAAGCCAGATTGTTTCAAGGCTGTACCCTGCGGCATAGAATTCTTGTCCAACCGAGGAGGAGTGACCACCAGGGGAACCATGCCCACAGCCACACCAAAATAAGGATTAAACCCTAAAAACTAGGTTTTTATGGGAAAGGGATGGAAAATTACTATCGTGTTCTTACCTTACACAACGAGTTGAGGCGGTCAACATTACTACGGTATTCATGCCTAAGTACTACTACGAGCTTGTGCAATACATACCTATGGCTAGGATTTACACCGACATTTTCTACAAGGTCATGGAAAGGTACACCTACAACTAGGGTTTTTCACCAACACAAGAAAACAAAAGAAAAAGCAAGTCACAGAGGAAGTACTGGAAGACATACCTAATCCGCTCGCCCGCTTCACCGCTACCAAGCAACAAAAGAAGAAACAATAAAGGCGTGAATCAAAGGGAGAGGCCATCCATCCTTTTTATAGGCGTGATACTTGGGAGTTCGAACAAGGACAGGATCTCCAATTTTAAGCCAAGGAAGGAAAATAGGAAACCGATCCCGCAAAGACCAATTTCCATGTCCAAGACCACTCACACCATACCGCGGCCCCACCACCCATGTATGCCATACCTTTCCACGACCCCATCCAAGCCCTCACTCCATCACCGCGGCCCCACCACGCCTATCCGTTCTTTCACGTTCCACCATGCCATTGCCGCGGCCCTCCCTGCCAAGCCATTCGCTCCATTTCCGTGGTCCCACCACGCCTAGCCGTCCATGTAGTCTCATCTTGCCAAGGCCACACTATGCCAAGCTGCCTGCTCCACTGCCGCGACCCTATCATCCACGCGCATTTGCCATACCAAGACCACGCCACCTCTTGGCCCCTCGAGCCAAGCCGTCCACTTGCGTCGCCTTCCAAGACCGCGACCCCTTTGCCTTGGAGATGTAAGACCAGACCAAGCCGGTAAATTTTATCTCACCACTCCACGGTCTGCATTCCCAGTACAACTTACGCAGGGCCGCCAACACGGGAAACCAAAACTCTCTTTACCACTCAAAAAGGTTAGTTGGATTCTCCTGACCATCTTTGCAATGATTTACACCTCGATTCCGTCCTTGTCTGTCACCATCATATTCTTACCTCGCAACAAGGCACCTGTTTCGAGCTAAGCATGGGACTTAATTTTGATGGTGGTTTTTAGCTTTGGGTTAAAATCGTAAAACACTAAACCCTAGCAGACAGTGATGTCACAACATTTAAAGTAACAAGCATTTACTAGGCACATTTACTGAAACCTTTCATGTGTCCCTAAATAATTACCGGGGTATCTTTTTCAAATTAGGGTTACGACAAGCCAAAACCTAATTCTCACGTGTGCAATGGAAAATCATGCCAGCCAAACCGACCGCGCCAAAGCATGCCAACCATGCTAGCCGCACCTCTGTGCCAATGACAAATCATGCCAGCTACACCGACCGCGCCAAAGCATGCCAACCATGCTAGCCGCACCTCTGTGCCAATGGAAAATAATGCTAGCCACACCGATCGCGCCAAAGCATGCAAACCATGCTAGCCGCACCTCTGTGCCAATGTCAAATCATGCCAGCCACACCAACCGCGCCAAAGCATGCCAACCATACTAGCCGCACCTCTGTGCCAATGGAAAATCATGCCATCCACATCGACTGCGCCAAAGCATGCCAACCATGCTAGTTGCACCTCTGTGCCAATGGAAAATCATGCTTGCCACACCGACCGCGCCAAACCATGCCAACCATGATATCCGCACCTCTATGCCAATGGAAAATCATGCCAGCCACACCAACCGCGCCAAAGCATGCCAACCATCCTATCCAAACCTCCGTGCCAATGGAAAATCATGCCATCCACACCTACCGCGCCATGCCAAACATACCTAGCCATGGCCCCATGCCGCGCCACCATACTGGCCTTCACTACGCGGCTATCAAAATGAAGGCGTGCAACAATCAACGGTTGCCCTTCAATCCCAAGAGAAAATCCTGGCCGTTTAAGGTTACCAAACGACCTTTGCCTCAAAACCCTAGCTTGGTCACACACCTAGCCCAAGCTAGTCACGCCAAGCGCCTATGGAAAACCCTTGTCCCCACATGCCAAGCCAAAACCGTACCTAGCCCAAGCTAGTCATGCCATGCGCTTATAACAAACTCTTGGCCCCACATGCCAAGCCAAAACCGCACATATCCCAAGCTAGCCGCGCCATGCCAAACACACTCTGCCTTGGCCCTAGCTATGCTAGTCACATCATGCCAATCCAAACGCCCTTGCCTTAGCCCTAGCCACGTCATGCGCTCATGTCAAACCCTTGGCCCCACATGCAAAGCAAAACCAAACCTATCCAAGCTAGCCGCGCCATGACAAATGCATTTTTCCTTGGCCCTAGCCATGCTAGTCACATCATTCCAAGATAAACGCCCTTGTCTTGTCCCTATCCATGCCATACGCCCATGCCAAACCCTTGGCCTCACATGCCAAGCCTAACCACACCTAGACGCGCCACCCTGTTGTCCTTCCCTACGCGACCACCAAAACGAAGGCGTGCAACAATCAACGGTTGTCCTTCAATCCCAGGAGAAAATCCTAGCCATCCAAGGTTACCAGACGACACATGGTAACCTTTGGCCCGAAAACCTAAGTTTTGCCACGCCAAACCATGCCATGCCAATGTCATGCCAACATAGTCGCGCCACCTATTGGCCTTCCCTACGCGGCCACCAAAACGAAGGCGTGCAACACTTAACGGTTACCCTTCCATCCCAGGAGCAAATCCTAGCCATCCAAGGTTACCAGACGACACATGGTAACCTTTGGCCCGAAAACCTAAGTTTGTCCATGCCAAACCATGCCATGCCAACCTAATCGCGCCACCGCGCCACCTCGTTGGCCCTCACTACGCGGCTACCAAAACGAAGGCATGTAACGATCAACGGTTGCCCCTCCTCTCAAGATAAAAAATCTCGACCGTCGAAGGTCACCAGGCTAGCAAGTTTCCCGAGCTTGACTTGCCAAGACACAACAACATGCTACATGTTTTCCAAAAACATTCGAGATATCAACACAAATTGGGGGTTCCTCTTTGGGTATTGGTTTGGTGGTTTACAACGTGCGGCTTACACTACGCCCGTCATAAGGAAGTGTCACAATGGTGAGGCTGTAACACCCCGTATTTTTAGCATGACGCATGCTGAAAGATGCGCCATGGCCTGAGTTGAAGCTTCATCCAAAGTTTCCGTTGGTTGGTAAGAGGTAGATTGGCTTAAGGCCAATACCGCGCCAATACCGCGCATTATGTGTGGCATTTGGCCAAGAGACAATTATCGTGTCAAAGGATACATTTGGCCAAGGGCCAATATTGGGTTCCAGGTAAGGCATATCCCGTATGCATATTGGCTAAGGCCAATATGACCTTAGGTGGAAGTTACATTGTCCAAGAGCCAATCTCGCACCAAGAGTGCTTCAGGCCAATTGGGTAGATGGCCTTAAGAATGTACATCCATCATAGCTGGACATTGGTGTGGCCTATGGGTGAAAGTCGACAATATATCCATCACGGCCCTTCATCGGGTTTGGCTCGGGAAATGTTCAGCCATCCTAGCCGAGCATAGGAACTGGCATGTGAGCCAGAACTGAATGTACATCCACCTTGGCCGGTTATTCAGGAAAATACATGGCAACGACCATGAATAGTGAAACGGGGAGTTGATGAATGATTTTTCCTACCCTAATCAGAGTTCTAAAAATGTCAAATAAACATATATAGGGAAGGGTAGTTGGTTGAAGGTGCATATGCGTAATATGCATCAAGTAAGCTTCATAGCTTAGCCGGAAGAGTATAAATGATGCATAAAGCTCATTTATAGTTGCGTAGCCTTACGAATGGAGCATATGATGCTAAGGAATCACTATGCCATTCCACGGACTCGATAATGCATCACTTTGATGTATTTGACGGAACGGCCTATACGGGCTAGGCCATTACCACTATTGCTTGGCTACGGCCTAGCAAACGAGTTGGAATAAGTTGCTTGTCCCTTCGAGGATGAACTATGGTATGTGCTTGATTCCTTTAGAGTAGGTAAGGATACGTAGGCAGCCACAATGAGTTGCAGCATTTCCGGTCCAGCACGTTGGCCCCTCATATCATCTAAGCTCGGTGACTCGACGCAGGAGATGATTGTGTCCAGACTTGATGAGGCTAAGTTGCATGCCAGTAAGTGGATGCTCATACTTCCTATCAAGTTACAAAGAGTTGATAAGTGAAGCGGAGTAGGAAAGGTCAAGGTCTTGATGCGGCCTATGCCTAAGTCCATGGCTTATGTCTTGAGTCTGGACAAGACCCGACAGTATGATGGTTGCTCATCTATCTAGGAAATTCAGTGATGAATTGCCTACACTGATGCAAAGCCATAGATGCATGCGAAGTTCATTGGCATTGGCCTTATGGCCCTAAACCCTTTTGCAGAACAAGGGTAAGATGGAAAGGTGTGGGAGCTAAGTTGGCTGCATCATGCTCCACGATCATGCTTTCAAGGGAAAGTGAGCGTGCATTTTCCTGGGGATAAGTCCCGGATCGTAGCTTCATCATGGCACACCGGGGGAGTTGCGGCCTGCGGGGCGACGCGCCGAAGGTGTAATTTTCTGGTCCGTCACAGTTGGTATCAGAGCAAGTTCCGAGAAAACACTAGGGACTTGTGCGGAGTGGACTTGTCCATAATTATTTTCCTTCATGGAAAACTTAAAGTTGGAGAGTAGGCCAACTTTTGCGAGGGTAAGAGTTTGTAACTGCTGAACCAGTTACTTTGAAAATCGAGTTGAGCTTGTTCATGAGCTGTGAGTTTGCCAGGCCTTTGTGGCACCCCGCTTACGAGCATCCGGAAGACCGTCTAATACGGTGGGTAGACAATGGGACTGATCATCCCCACACGTTGGAAACTGTCCAAGGGTGTGCATTGTCAGGCCCGGATAGCATCCCACTTACGAGTGGCAACCTGGATGACCGTCAGGGACGGTGGGCAACTGGAAAACTGTTCCACACAGTACTGTGCTAAAATCTTGTCATTTTAATGACACCTTTCAACTTGTGAACCTTAGGGATTCCTGGGTGGTAGTATGGGATACTATTAAGGATACCTGGTCGAGATATCCTCTTGGCACTGGACAATTGAGATTCTTGGTAACGTTGTGGGCACTTTTTGGATTCCTGGGAAGGTGGTATGGGACATGTGCTCAGAAGTTCTAAATTGTTGTTCATGAAAACTTGAAGAAACCTGTTATTTCTAAGCATCTGGTATGGGACTTTTTCTCAAGAAATCCAAACCGAAGAGATTTTCCACAATAGTTTTGTTTGAAATTTCGGGGACGAAATTCTTTAAAGGGGTGAAGAGTGTAACACCCCGTATTTTTAGCATGGCGCATGCTGAAAGATGCGCCATGGCCTGAGATGAAGCTTCATCCAAATTTTCCGTTGGTTGGTCAGAGGTAGATTGGCTTAAGGCCAATACCGCGCCAAAACAGCGCATTATGTGTGGCATTTGGCCAAGAGCCAATTCTCATGTCAAAGGATACATTTGGCCAAGGGCCAATATTGGGTGCCAGGTAAGGCACATCCCGTATGCATATTGGCTAAGGCCAATATGACCTTAGTTGGAAGTTACATTGGCCAAGAGCCAATCTCGCACCAAGAGTTCAGGACAATTGGGTAGATGGCCTTAAGAATGTACATCCATCACAGCTGGACATTGGTGTGGCCTATGGGCCAAAGTCGGAAATATATCCATCACGGCCCTTCATCGGGTTTGGCTCGGGAAATGTTCAGCCATCCTGGACGAGCATAGGAACTGGCATGTGAGCCAGAACTGAATGTACATCCACCTTGGTCGGTTATTCAGGAAAATACATGGCAACATCCATGAATAGTGAAACGGGGAGTTGATGAATGATTTTTCCTACCCTAATCAGAGTTCTAAAAATGTAAAATAAACATATATAGGGAAGGGTAGTTGGTTGAAGGTGCATATGCGGACTATGCACCAAGTAAGCTTCATAGCTTAGCCGGAAGAGTATAAATAATGCATAAGGCTCATTTATAGTTGCGTAGCCTTACAAATGGAGCATATGATGCTAAGGAATCACTATGCCATTCCAAAGACTCGATAATACATCACTTTGATGTATTTGACGGAACGGCCTATACGGGCTAGGCCATTACCACTATTGCTTGGCTACGGCCTAGCAAACGAGTTGGAATAAGTTGCTTGTCCCTTCGAGGATGAACTACGGTCTGTGCTTGATTCCTTTAGAGTAGGGAAGGATACTTAGGAAGCCGAAATGAGTTGCAGCATTGCCGTTCCAGCACGTTGGCCCCTCATATCATCTAAGCTCGGTGACTCGACGTAAGAGATGATTGTGGCCAGACTTGATGAAGCTAAGTTGCATGCCAGTAAGTGGATGCTCATACTTCCTATCAAGTTACAAAGAGTTGGTAAGTGAAGCGGAGTAGGAAAGGGCAAGGGATTGATGCGGCCTATGCCTAAGTCCATGGATTATGTCTTGAGTCTGGACAAGACCCGACGGTATGACGGTTGCTCAGCTAGCTAGGAAATTCAGTGATGAATTGCCTACGATGAGGCAAAGCCATATATGCATGCGAAGTGCATTGGCATTGGCCTTATGGTCCTAAACCCTTTTGCAGAACAAGGGTAAGCTGGAAAGGTATGGGAGCTAAGTTAGCTGCATCATGCTCCATGAGCATGCTTGCAAGGAAAAGTGAGCGTGCATTTTCCTGGGGATGAGGCCCGGATCTTAGCTTCATCATGGCGCACCGGGGGAGTTGCGGCCTGCGGGGCGACGCGCCAAAAGCGTAATTTTCCGTTCCATCACAGAGGCGATTAGTAAATACGGGAAGTTATGTGTGAAACGTTCATGGGACATAAAACACATGCGTTAACAATTTTATGGGATATCAATTCCATAACGTTAGCAGTTTCATGAAAACCAGTTTCATGCGTTAACCACTTTATGGAACATCAATTCCACGCATACGGTTACCACCTCCTCTCATTTACTTCCCCACTCCTTAATGAGACCAGGGTATGTTTTTACTCCGACTTGTATAAATAGGTCTTACATATTTCTATTGAAAAACAAGTTCATATGGGAGATACAACACTCAGAAATACTTACTTGCTAGCTCACCTTGTTATCTCTCTCACTTTTCTGATAACAAGTCGTAGTAACCCAACTACTCTTCCAGAATCAACTATTCTAGTCTCACCAATTTCCTTTATTCCCTCCCCAAAACCAACCAATTCTCCTCCACTTTGTGACCGAAGCAAGTCTGGAACGACCATTTCTTGGTTTAGGCCGGACTTGTACAGAATGATCTCTCGAATCTAAAGTACTCCCTTGCAGTATATTGTTTAGGGTTTAAATTGTTTCTCCCCTGCACACCCATAATTACCGAAATCAGCAGAAACCATTTTCACCTACAAACAGTAGGTTATCGCTGAAGTGGAAGAACCTGTCAAAGTTGTGAAAACCAGAAATAAAAGTAAAGGCAAAGGTGATCCTCGCAAGGAGAAGTCTGCCGTCCCTCCTCTAAATAAACGAAAAGTCCATTCTCTCTCACCTCCATTTCTTCAATCTAGCGAAAATTATAGTGATGATGATGATGATATTTCTTCTGCGAAGGAAGCCTCTCAACCTGAATCTTCTATGGCACAATTGTCTAGCATCTTCTCCAATAATCTGCAGGGAATGGGTGATACTCCTCTTAATAATGCCTGCCAATCCATAGCTACTATCTGTGATGCCCCTCTCTTGGAGAATAATGAGTCTCTTCGCGGGATTTCAAGATCTATTTCTCCAAATTTCTTACATTCGCTTAATAGATTGGTAAATTTTCATACTTATATTTTTCTTCTTTTGATTTTTGCTTTGAATTCATAATTTATTCTTAAAACTTACTGTATTATTTCGCAGGCTGGGAAAACTTCTTTTGCCATTACTTCAGATTTGGAAAGAAGGCGTGCGATTCTTAAAAAGAAAAATCTTGATCTTCGGAAGAAAAATGAAGAGTTGGAGACTGAAGCTGCTGGTCTTCTCAAAAAAAGCAAGCAGTTGGAATATAAAAATTCCATTCAGAAGAACAAAATATCTAGTCTTCAAGATGCCATTAAGCAACTCTATGGTATGGGACTCTTCTTCTTTCTCTTTATTTTATTTTCTTATACAATTTACCATTTCGCAGACATTTATGGTCATTCTGATGAAGCTATTCTTCTTCATACATTTCCCAATCTTATGGATGATGACACTCTTCTTGAACACCTAAATACTTCTCTAAATAGTTTTTCAAATGATAAGATTGAATCTCTTCCCATAAATGAACTCAGATCCAAGCTTCGCCTCTTAGAAATTGAATATAGATCCGTCTTGACTATGGCTAACAAGTTTAAACGTTTCTTTCATAATTCCAAAGAAGTAATCAATAGTTTAAGGGCTAAGTATAGTGATCTCATAGATGAAAAAGATCGTATTTCTCTCCAAGGTGCTCAAACTTTAGCGCTATTACAAGAGACTCTCCTAGAGGTTCAAATTGAAAGAGATGATCTCAAACGTATAAATGGTGTGCTCTGTGAAAGATAGAACCAAAATCGCTCTCGCCTTCTCATAAATGATGATGATGAATTTTCTTGGGTTGCGAGAGTTCTGCCAGAAATAATTTAGGTGTAAATGTCAGTCTTCAAGTTGAGAATACAACCTTGATTAAAGATATGATTTCTAACAGAGAAGGTTGTTAACTGTTCTTCCTTATTTAATTGTTTGTTTTTCATAAACCACCATCAAGTTTTTGATTTATTGTTATAGATATCGCAAGAGAATTGAAGAACTTGAGAATGAGAAAGCGAAACTCGCAAAGAATCTTTCTTCTCGCAATGAGAAATGTTCTAGGCTGAAGAATCAACTAAAAATCACTGTTGCGAACTTCAAGAATGATGTTATTCTTTTCCGCAACGAAACTATTAGAACAATTTACGATGAAAATAACATTCCTCATTCTACATATCCTTGTCACTCAGACGAAGTTCCAGAAAATGTTCCTAATTTGGTTATCTCTGATAGTGATGCTAATAAAGAAATAGAGTCTGAAGAAGATGAAGAAGAATTTGATAAGGATAAAATAGAGAACTCTGGTGAAGAATCTGATGATGATAATGAAGAGTCAAGCAAGAAGTAGCTTTTGTTTCCTTGTGCTTTCTTGTTCGATTTTTTGTAAAACCTGTACATTTTTTCATTGATCTTTTATTCTCGTATATTTGTAATCTATCACTGCGAATTTCTCCACTCTTCAATACAAGTTCTATTTCTTTTGTTTCTTCCTGCATGTGTTAGAAAAACAATCCTTTCTGGCAATATGATTAACCAGTGGCGTAAATCTATCATATGGATACAAATAACATATTCTCATTTTATGCATTCCCATACTTTCCTCTGTTATTTGTGTTTGAATGAGAGATTAAGCAAGATTCTTTTGTTTAGTAAGATTATTGCGACAATCTCGCAATCATTTTTGCGTAATTTCGCAGTCACATATTTTAAGATTTCATTCCTCCTTGTATTCTGATGTGGTCTTATTTTTCCTTCCTAAGTAAAGGTCTTATTTTGCCACCTTTTGTTATTGCGACAAAATCGCAGGACGTCTCTGCACTTTCATGCAGAAACCTATTGATCTTGCCTTAACTTTTTGTTATTTTTTCATTGTTGCTGCGACAATATGACATGCCTAAATTTTTTAGCGAAATTAAAGCCCCATAACATTGTCGTCTTGCGACGAAATCGCAGGACGTCCTTACACTTTCATGTAGTGACCAATTGATCTCATCTTATCTTCTCTTTTGTATTTTTGCCTCTCCAGGATTGTCGCACAAATATGACAAGCCTAAATTCTCTTGCGAAAATAAAGCCTCATAATATTTGCGTCTCAAGACACTTATCAGCTCCCTAATGGAGGGTGCCGCCATTATCTTCCCCCTGGTTGCACCTTTAAGGAGACGTACTTATGCCATACAAGACTAGCTCCTCCCATCCAGTCTTGACAACAACCAGCTGTTTTCGCAGCCTCTTATACTTTTTGCCTATATGGCTTATGGTTACGAGACTACACCCTAAGTGGGGTCTTCTTCGGGCCGAGTGCATCATAGTCAAGACTTTCCAAGAATGGCCAGGGTAGTTTCATACTCCCCGGCACTCTTGGCTCAACCGTGTACCTCGGCGCCTTGATCATACTCTGCACTCCTTAGGAGAGTCCTTATTACCTTAGTCGCCCAACTTAAGTCATATGCTCAAGTTGAGAATCCAAGGTGCCTCTCCTGGATGGGGTTTCATTGACCCCAAATCTCCATGACTCAGGTTCCAGCAGCGGTATAACCTTATCCCTGAGCCATTCAACAAATGCCCCCTTTTATGACATACTTTAGGTCTTACATTTCCCTCTTGCGAAATTTTATTTGCGAACTAGGGTGTACGCCATAAAGGTTCGTCACATTCTAAGAATTATTCTGTTTTTTCTTTTGCATTTCAGCTCTGTTGTAATTTCTCGATCTCATTTTTGTCATTAAGTAAAATATATTTTTTAAATTTTTTACTACAAATCAGCCATACATATTTATTTTTCTTCATAGTTATACTTTTGCAGTCATAACATCAGTGAATACATTCATTTTTTAAGTTTCTTACCTTTGTTAGTCCCTGCCTCAGTATCTTCGACAATTTTTGCTATTTTCTTACCTTCTGCGAGAGCTTCGCTGCTTCTTCTTTTCAGCAAGATTTTTTCTTCTCTCTTCTCTATTGCATCCACCATGAGTCTTTCACTTCTTTGTTGCTCTCTGCTGTTACCTTTCCAATTTCCCTTCTTCATAGCTCGTTCTTCCCAGGACTCTACATCGATTTCATAGCATTTCTATGCTTCAGCCCAATCTCCCTTTATTACTCCAACTCTACTGGGATGAGGGAACTTGATGCATTGATGAAATTTCGATGCTACACCTAGAATCCCATGCAACCAAGGTCACCCAATCAAAGCGTTATAAGGTGACTCCACATCAACAACGCAAAATAGAATCTCAGAAGATAATCCTTTCAATGGAATTCGCATAGTGATCTCTCCTTTAGGATTATTGCCAGTACCATTAAAACCATAGATTTTGTAGGTTGAAGGTATTAGATCTTCATATTTCCCTCCCATAGTTTTATAAGCATGATAGAATAGAGTATCCACAGAACTTCCAGTATCAATTAAAACCAGGTTGATTGCCCATGAATCTTCTGCTTCATCATCCTCATCATCTTTAGGGTTTGGGTCAATCTCCATTCTCACCACTATTAGATTATCGTGCATTTCTCCTCCCTTGGGTACTTCTTCTGCAGTGAAAGAAATAGTTTGATTTTTCTATTCTTTTAGTGGCGAAATCTTCGCAATGTTCATAATTTCTCTTCCATCACCATCTCTTGCGAAGACTATGCTTAGAACATTGTCGTGAAAATATTCAATTATTTTGTACGAATGTATAATAGAATTACAAAACAAATTCTTCGCCTTTTATCCAACTTCTATGACAAATGTTTCTCCTCCTTTGGTTGTATTTGCTCTGCGAATTTCTGGTAGTGGTGGTAAGAGTTGAGATTTAGGGTGCCTTATTATAAAATGATCTAATTTTCCTTTATCTATCATCTTGAGAATGATCCTTTTTATATTCTTGCAGTCGTTTGTTGAATGTCCATGAAAATGATCATAAGAGCAGAATTCTTGACTTTAGTGATTTGGAAGTGGTTCTTTTCCCATGTTCCAGGGTGCTGGTATGTTCTCCATCAAGATTATAGCTTCCCAAATTTTTTCCACACTAGCATTCAAAAGTGGCATCTTGATCTCTTCCTATATTATCCTTTGACTTCCTAATCTTCTATGATAATTTTGTATTTGTCCTCTATAGGTTTCTTGTGGCTGATCAAGTCTTTGAATTTTGTTGTTCCCACATCGGCTATAGAAATGTATTTCTCTCTCGAATTATTCTTGGTCTCGACTTCCCATAGCTACTATTTTCTGCTGACTATTCTCCATTATCTTCTCTTGGTTTGTCTGCGAAGTGCTTGCCACTGTGTTTATCAATTTGGGTAGTAAGCTTGCATTCGCTGCTGCTGAATTTGTATTTGCAATTGGGTATGACTCTATATCATTCTGTTTTTCTTCAAGAGAAATATAATCCTCTTGTAATTCTCATAGCTTAGTCATTGTGATTGTATTCTTAATTCTGAAAAGTTGAATGTACAGTAGATTGGTTGCGAACATTGCATTGATGAATGACAAAATGAGATATCTCTCATCCACACGCCCAGCCATTTCACTACACATTGTCTTCTATCTTATGGTTAAATGCTTTAAACTCTATTCTCTTCTTTAACCCAAATACATCTTCAATGTCAGGTCGCGAAGAATTGTTACTTATGTATGCCCCTAAGAATGTAGTCTGCAAATGGTTAAAAGATGTTATCGTATTCTTAGGCAAACCTTCAAACCATTTCAGCGCCACCCCTGTTAAACTAGATGTGAAATACTTGGACAATACAGCATCATGGTTTTCCCACTGTAGCATACATCTCACATAAGCCTTGATGTGTTGAATTGCACAAGTTGTTCCGTCGAAAATATTAGTTAATGCAGGTAGATTGCATTTTGGGGGTATCCCTCCTAATTGTACTTTTTTGTGTGAATGGAGTTTTCGCAGCTTTTTCTATGGCCTCATCTAATTTCCTTCTGCCTCTTCCCTTCTGTTATTTAGCATTCCTATCATCTCTGTCAATTCTCTTAAGATTTGCTCATTTACCCCAGGTGCTGATCCCATTGGTATTTTTAATTCTGCTTCTCTTCTCCTGCGTTCTTTCCTATTTTGTGTTGCGAAATTTTGATTTTCCTCTTCATCATTCTCTTTCATTTCTTTCACGAATTCACACACCATTATATCTCTTATTTTCTCTTCTGCGATTTTGTTCATTCCTTATAAATTCTCTTTGCTGCCTTTCAGCTCTCCTTTGTATTCTATCATATTCATCATTGATATTTACATTATTGCGATTTTGTTCACGCCTTCTTTCTTGATTATCGTGATTGTTCTGACGTATTGCCTCTTGGAGCTCTTGTTCCCCTATTTCTGCTCTTAACCTCTCCCTTTCACAAGCTAGACGTGCTTGTTCGGCATAATGTCTCTCGATTTCACTTTCAATTACCTGTTGATTTCTTTGGATTTCTCTTCCATATAATATTCTACCTCCTTCTTCTTGATTTTCTTTGCCATCTTGATTATTTCGCTCCTGACGTCACCCATTCTCCTGATTCCTGTTGTTTTGTCCATTTTGGATAATTTCGCCTGGTGGGATGTAGCGATCTTCAATTACTTATCTCCTTTCGCAACGTTCTTCATTTGGATTTTGTGTTTCCTCTCGATTTTTTTCTCCAATATTTTCCGTAGATGAATTTCGTCTTACTTCACTTCTAATTGGTCTTGAACTTGATCTTGTAGTACTTCTTGACCTCCTATTCTGTAATCTCATATTTTCCATTCTCAACTCATGGTTTTGCCTTGTCGAATTTGCGCGTTCTTCTGCTTCTAACTTCCTCTATTTGTGTATTGTTTGTCTCAATGCCTCTAACGCTTCAATCTCTTCATTTCCATGAATTATTCCTCCAAGTGTTTCCTGATCACTCTCTTCTTGCCTTCCATTTCTTAATTGTTGTTCCTCTTCCATTTCTTCCACTGAATCTGATCGCCAAGTGTGTACACTTACTCTATCACAATCCAATGTTCTATTTTGCGCTGGTGTACGCTGAATTGGTTGTTGAATTGGATTTTCTCCATCATTTCCTGTATTCATTTTTGATTGTTCTCCGGTTTCGTTTTTTCTTTCTCCAACAAGTCTCTTACTCCTTCTAACAATAGTTGGTTGTCTTGAAGCATTTCTTCTTCCATCCATCTCTTCAATCTTAATGAATTGTTAAAAATTATATGAAACTTCTCACCAACTATTTCAAATTATCTCAAATCTCAATACTAATTTCTACACTAAAAAATAGGAAAGGTCCCTGTTTCTAACGCCATTATGTAGTTGCAGGAAATCCTACACTACACCCCTCACAAGAATTCATATAATCAAGTCATTTTTAGATGAACAATCACAATCTTTATTGATTAATCTCACAAATTCTACAAGGAAGGAAAGAGATGAAACTAAGAAATTAACAATTGCTCTGGACTTTTTCTCTCCTAATGACTTACTCAATACTCAAAAAAGATCTCTCTCTTTACGCCTGTTCAACTCTTTATATAGGGAATTACATAGTGGATGACAACTAGTCTGTCCTTTAACTTCGGATCTGACTTGCGATGTTCTCGCAAGCTTTTGATGTTAGTCTTCGCAAAATCTCTAAAATTCGCAAGATCATCGCACTTTTATCATGTTTGAGCTGATATCACTTGTTATGTCATCTTTGTTATTTGTCTGCGACAGTCTCGCAACGTTGTAGATGAAGGTTTCACAGGAACGTTGTTGTTGCGTTATTTTGATCCTACAAACACTTGCCTGTGAAATTTAGTTTTGCTCCTTTAATACCTTTTCCTTATTATTTTACTCCAATGACTCCAAAATGCCTATAAAACTCAAAAGCAATGTAATATACAAAAAATACAAGAAAAATAGCTAAGAAAAGCATAAGAAATCGATATTCGAAAGATGTATTTTAGACACTTATCATTGATCCGTCTATTAATCCAATTGTGATTGGTGATGTGAAATTAAAGGTTGGTCCTTTCAATATTTTGTGTTTACAAACTATTTCAAAGCAAGGCCTCGATAAACTCAAAATCCATGGAAAAAAATTACATACTTGTTCAAAACCAGAAAATCAAAGCACAAAAGTGCATCTTTTGCCTTTCAAAATACCTAAGGAGAAAAATGTTCTAAGTAGAGAATACATGCATTCAAGAGAAATCATCTAGTAGAATCTCATACTTCTTAGAGAACACTCTACTATCTCTTGAAGAACAACTCCAGTTCCTGAGTCAGCTTCTCAACTGCTTCGCTTTGCCTGGTGAGACCACTAGAAAGAAAGAAACATGTTGTAATTTTCAAACCCATGGCAGTAGCAATTCCTTGATGGAACCAGGAAACATTAAACCCGAAGTCTACATATGTCTTTATGATACTCCCGATCGCTCATTCAGAAGCAACATGCCTGGTTATACCATATATTTCATCCACTGAAGATAGAGCTTCCTCCATGCGCTTTGCTAATACAAAAATGTTACTGGATTTCTCGGTCGTGGCAATCCACCAATGGAAATATTCACGTCAACGGTTATGATACTGATATCTTTATTCTCCCTGGAAGGTATGGGGTTGTTATTAACATTATCAATTCCCACTATGTCATCTTCTGATTTATCTCCCTAGAAGTTGACTTGGAGAGTAAGACCCGTCATCCCTATACTCCGAAGTGTCATCTCCGCCTTCACCGGATTCTGAATCCGACTGGTTATCCCTACTCGACTGTGATTCAGTATCCTTGGATTTTGCTTCGTCATTTACGGGAGAGGCTTTAGACACATTGTCATCCAGGCTACGTCCTCCTAAGGCAAGTCTAGTAAAAGCTTTCACTTTCTCGGAGTACTAATATATCGTAAGAAGTTCAACAAGATCAGTCCAGAGTCACTCGGATAATTTGGCCAGACATGCAAAAATGTACACATACATGTACGTCTGAAGAACTGAAAACCACTGGAGACGTTTGAAAGCCACCAGCAAACCTCTTTGACCGAATCTCCCTCTCCTGGAGACTGTTCTCATATCTATCACTATATTTCCAAGTTTTTACCTGGTTGCCTCTCCAAAACATCAAACAAACCATGTAAGTGTCAAGGCGTGGTGGGTATCAGCTGAAAACATAAACACTCACATGGGTCGATTCGTCACAGGCTTTCCTTTTGTTCCAGGGAAGATGCGTCAACCTGGGTGATTATCCAAGACCAGGTCTATTGCGCGGTACTGTCATAGCTGCCTGTACCAATTGATGAAGATCAAGAAGCTCTTTCCACCAGAATTATTTGCATTTAGCAGTTACTGTTGGCTTTATGCCAGGTTGTAAAAAAAGAAGGCTCTTCGATATTGTAAGATTTTGCAACAAAACATCCCATAAAAAAAGACGGGGTATACCCAGGAGTGGAGCTCTGCATAAATATAGCTACATCGACATGCATATTGTCTCCATTTGAAGGTAACATATAATTAGGGAAAAAGGCAAAGGAATTCGGCTGAACCACAGATGGGTGAACCGAAGCCCAGGGACAACAGTTCACCATGATTACCTTGCCCAAAAAATCAATCAGTTCTACACCTGGTTTCAAATTTTTCTCTGACCAACATAGTATCCTAGCACCACCATATACACTTGAGAATGCAGCACTAGGAAGAGGAGCATACTCACTGAAATGCTCCCATAAGCATGCATGGAGGAATGCGGTATGAACATGCGAGTCTACCTTCAAGTACCCGCTGGAGACATACATGTCGGATACTAAAGAATCAGGGTGGGAGTATAAAGAACCAAGGAATAAGCTACCTATAGGCAGAGCAACACCTTGTGCCACTTTGATGGCAATGGAAATCAGTTTTGGTTTTATTATCTTCATATTAGAGCCTTCATTAAAGATATCTGTAGACAACCACAGAAACCAAAATGTAGCAACATTGAAGGTGCCATTCATTACCAAGTCATGGTATCATAGGCCACCACTAAGACACCCACCAAGTATAGAAATACTTCGCAAAATAATCTTTTGCGTTGTACTCCACTATTTACTCGACCAGGGCCACACGCCGTTTTTTATCTTCATCAGATCAAATAAGATCAAAATTCCCAACAACCGGAAAATTCAGCAAAGCAGCCACACTTTCCAGGGTGGTAGCATCTCGCCTCACCTACATATGGTTGTATATGAGGGTAATGAGGACTGTCAAATCTTGAAGCCTACTAGAGAGGCTGGATATTCATTCTTCCGGAGGAAAAACCTTATTATACGTTCAGAAGAAATCAACTGCATAGTCGCTTCATCCTCAGGGATGAGAAGAATCATTACATAATTATGATGAGTCCTAACAGTCGTGTAAGCTATTGTGAAGAAGTCGTCAACGATACTTGGCCTTTTTAACACGAATCCATTGCTACCTCCTTGTTTCGCGGAGGAAATATCTCCAGTAAAAGGATTCCTTTCTCGCATGGGGTTTGGGATGCCCGGTCACTCCCTAACCGACCATGCCCTGTCCTACCAGCCGGCGTTGATTCTCGGTCATTCCTCAACCGACCATGCACCTTGGATTGATGATGCAGTCTCTGTTAGGATCAAATTCAATCGCTTACCTGGTAATACCTGCCTCTTCTCATAGATTATGTTTTGTCCATCACCATCTAGTGCTTACCCCGCAACAATTTCACTGTTACGTACTAAGTAGGGGACTTAATGTTGATGGTGGTTTTTAATTCAAGGATAAAACTGTAAAACTCCATATTTGTATGTCTGCTTTCTGCAAAGAAGTAGGGCTGTCAGGAAGCTGATGAGCGTCTATACCTCTCTGCTTACATATGTACTGTGTAATTCAATATTTACGAAAATTATTAGAGTAATATTGGTGCATGTTGCAACAATCCCAAAATATTCTATGAGTTTCATTTTAAGCTCATGGTCGCATTATTCATTAATGCATATCCCGCTGAGTATATTTATCATATGTTATGTTCCCGGTTGAACTCTTAACATTGACATGATATGACAATTAATGCTCACTCTCAGCTGAGTAGCATGAATTTCCCGAAGTGTCAAGGTTAAGATGCGCATGAAAATACTCAATCGGAGGCGCGCCGAGCTGCGCTGCTCTCCAGGATAAAAATTAGTGATTTTGTATCAAAGTGCAAAATTCACCAAAATTTGAGTAATTTTGTGTCGATTCACAAAATTCAAATTTTGACCTAATTTTGCCTATTTACAAAACTTAGGTTATTTGCTCAAAAACGGAGCCTGCACAATATCACGATCCCTATTGGTCGAGATTAAACCTAGGGAATCGTCCCCTGGAGCTAGTAGAAATACAATTCTACCAAAAATCGGAAACCATAAAGAAAAAGGGAATCCGTGACCAATTTTAGCAGTAAAACAAGAGGCGCCCACGCCACTTGGCCGGTCGATTTTCCTTGGATGGCGCTTTCCATCACCTACCAACCTTGCTCCAATTTATTGACCGTCAGACACTCTTCATAACCAACCAATTACATTGCTCATAGCCTACCGGCTTCACTCCAAATCGTCGGTCAAAGTAGGCTAGTTAAACAGCTTTTTATAAAGGAAATTGAATTTAGACTGTCCATGACAATCTCAAAAAATGATCACGGCCGTACGACTTGGCCGGTCGAGTTGGCAATCATGGACCCTTCCTGGCGCGACCAAACAAGTTCCATGATGTTCCTGGACGGGCCCTCTATTATCCCATCCAATCAGAACTCTCCTAACCCGCAGGAAGTGTTCACAATTACTAGCCAAGGAAAGCCAGTCGAGCAGCCCCAAAAGGGTCTTAATTAGGTAAAGATTTCCCATGGAAGTCTTAAACTGATCACAGCCGCTCAACTTAGCCGGCCAAATTAGCTGGCTTAGATTCAATCATGGGCGACCAATGAGGTGTCATTATTCTCACTGACGACCCATCTTTGGACTTGACCAATCACGTTTCTCCTATCCCGCAGGTAGTGCTCCGAATCATAGGATGGTCACGCTACTTATAAAATATTAAATAAATTCAATGGCAACCCACAACTGTCGTAAATCATCACAACCGCTCAAGTTAATCGGCCGATTTGACCGACTTAGATTTAATTTGAGGTGCCATGATGACTACCGGTCGTCCCTATCTTTTGAGGACCGGTCACCCCATCCTCAACTTACACCAAATAGCTCTTGGAAGCTTCTCAAATATAGCCGGTCATGATCCTTATAAGACTGTGATATCCGCGACTAATTTGGGCTGGCTATAAACAACGATGCTTCACCTGCAGCGATTACAAACGATATTACGAATAATTTAATTATTAAACCTAAAAGCATCATATGCTGTTTCTGAGCACTGGCTCATAACAAGTCCCATTCTTATGACTTGTCTTACTCTAGACATACGGGCCTCATCCAGGTAAATTAATTATACAAGTAAATTTTACCTATCATCCTTAGTAATATAATTCATGTCAGGCACTACTAAGTGTTATTTTCTACTCGAGACATCAAACATGTCACAACTGGGGGATGTTCATTAAGGTATTCATATGGCGGTGTACATCGTGCGGCGTGCAACACACTCATTAAGGGAAAGTGTCTAGAACAGCAGATAGGTGACATGTAGAGGAGTAATGGGAGTACAAACCGTCAAGTATTCCCATAACCATGAGACACAGTTTTCACTACACACCCGCGATCTCCACTACTTAACAATCCCCACTTCCAATGAGATCAGTGTGATCGATTATGACTTGTATAAATAGATTTTTCCATCTATTTTTAACCAGATCATTTTCCTGGTTATCAAAACAAGTATTCAGAAACCATCCAGGATTCACAGCTTACACTTTGCAAGAAAATTCTACATTCTGATACAAGTCATAAAACTACACTTTATAGAATTCATCATTCTGATCTCAATACTTTCTTTGCTTCCCGCCATAAGATCAACCCTTCTCCTTCATTTTTTGATCGAAGCAAGACTGGACAGCCATTTCTTGGTTTAGGCCAGGATTGTACAGATTCATCTTTCGAATCTATAGTACTCATGTGCAGTACATTTGTTTAGGGTTCATATTTAATTCTCACCAGGATACCCAATTTTCCATTTTTATACATGATCAGTTTTGACCTTACTACAAAGATGAAATAGAAATATTTGTAATATATGACTGAGAAGCTGAAATAGAAGTATCTGTAGTATCTGACTTATCTAACGTAGCAGGCTGAAGAGGAAATTCAAGAAAAAACAATGTCTAAATTTGAACTAGTTTTCAGTGTTGAGAAATGGAACACATCTTCATGAAAAAAAAAATGTCTAGAGACAAAAACTCTTCCATTTGTTGGATCTAAACATATGTATCCCTTGTTGTAAGAACTATAACCAAGAAATATGCACTTAACACTCCTTCGTTGAAGTTTATTTAAAGTAATAACCAAGGTTTGAGTCATTGAAAACATAAACATCCAAAGATCTTCAAAAATAAATAACAGGATCCTTGTTAAAGAGACACTTTTATGGAGATTAAGATATAATGACCTTGTAGGAAGTCTGTTAATAACAAAATTTGAAGTTGAAAGTGCATCAAACCAATATTCAAAAGATAAACTAGATTATACAAAAGGTTCTTGTAATAGCTAGGAGATGTTTACACTTAGACTCTGCCAACCCATTCTTTACAAGGGTATGGGGACAAGTAATCTCATGTTGTATACCAGTGTCTAGAAGAATTTCTTTTAAACTATTGTTAACAAATTCTCCTCCACCATCAGTCCTGATAATCTTTATTTTGAGATTCAACAGATTTTTTATGTAAGCTTTGAAGTACATAAAAGTGACTTTAAGATCAGGCTTAAGAGTAAGAGGATATACCCAACAAAATTTGGTGAAATCATCAATTATATTGACATAATAATGAAATCTATTTATAGAAGTAACAGGTGCAGGATCCCATACATCTATGAGAAGAAGCTGTAATGGAAAAGTAGAAACTGAAACGGATACATTGAAGGTTTTTTTGTTTTTTTTTAATATATATAAGAATAAAATTTTATTAATCTCAATGAGGTTCTGGCACAATGTTCCTTGATAAAACAGACTCAATCCAAGGAGAGAAATCCTTATACTCTTCTACTATGAGTTTACCTATTTTAACCTTCTTGGAAATGCTATCTGCCAAACTATTACTCTCTCTTCTAACATGAGAGATTTTCCAATAACTAAAAACAGATAAAATGTGTTTGATCTCTTGCAAGATCTTATTATTTTCCCATCTGACATACATGTTATCAGTGGTGATAGAATTAACCACTACTTCTGCATCTACAATCAGGTGACATTCAGAGCAATTGAGAGGTGTGCTACTGATATCAGGGACATTTATTAACCTAGAAAGCCTAGAAAAAGTCTGAAAATAATGATGTGCTAATCTTCTATGCCAAACAGTTGATGGAACTTTAGCACATGATAAAAGCAGTATAAATATCCGAAGTTGAAGCTGAAGGTAATAATGTGTCATAGATCATTGGATATAATCCATTTTTATTGGGACCTTGAAAAAGAATCTCCTTGGTGTATATGTACTTAGCAGTAAATCCAAATGAAGTAAATGTAAGAGAACAATTATTGTATCTTGTGAATATATGAACATTAATTAAATTCTGTGTAGCCAAATTAAGGTACATGAAGTATATTTTGTAGATTGAATTGTTGATGTGGTATTGAAATAACATAAGAGACAAATTTAAATTAGACATACCTGCACCATTTGCAGTAGTAATTAATTCACCACCAACATAAGCATAAGTAGATACAATATTACAGAAGAATCAACAACGGGGTGATGTGTTTCTCCAGAATCCATATATCGTGGATTGTTTCCTAGTATATTAGCAGCAGCAAGCATAACTTGTAAGTGTTTAGTAGGATCTCAACCTTGATATGCAAAATTCATGTGATTCTAACACTCATCGGCAGCATGTCCATATTTACGACAGATATAAAATGTAGGCTTGTCTCCATATGCAATAGTAGCTGGTCTTGCAACAATATTTGGAGTGATGGAGTTGGTAATATACCTGAGTTTCTACCAAAACCTCCACCAGATCCAAGACCTCCTCTAATAAAAGTATGATTAAATTCTCTAGAACCTCTACCATAGTTAACCTCTTCCGTCAGTAAAGAGTGTTCTATATATATATTCAATATTATTAGCAGCAATATTACTTTGATAAATAATTTCTTCACTAAGCAAAAGATTGTGTAACTCAATGCTCAAAATCGCAGGATTACGAATCCTTATTAGTAACTATTTGATCTATGATTGCCTTAATCTCATTAGTGTAAGCAACGAGAGGAGTTAACTTTCTTGATTGTCATCAATTTGGTTCGTAATTGAATTGAGGTGAGTTGAAGAGACTCTAGAAAATATATCGGAAATAACTTTCCATAATTTATGAGAAGAAGAAGCATTTGCAAAGTAACGAATTACTGTATTCGAAATGGTTGAATTGATCCACATGATAATCATATAGTCTTCATCTACTTGATCAGTATAAAGTGGATTATTTACACTGTTGTTGGCATTGGTACAATTGTTGTATTGAACAAGACATTTATGAGATCCATAAAGAAACATCATGACCTTGAATTTTCTAATTACAGGTAGCATCAAAGATTTCCATGTTAGAAAATTTGCACCTGTGAGCTTCAGAGTAACAATACTCATCAATTGATTGATTGATTGGAATTTTAGAGACCGAAAAAGAAGTTGGATTTTCCACTCAAGAAGATCTATAACTCATCATATAAAAAAATCATGATACAAGATGAGATGAAGAAGAAAAGATGATCGAAATATGGAAAAGAAGAATAAGATATGTTGAAAAGATCAGAGAAAAGTAGAATCAATGAGGATCGAAACCACGAGAAATCCTCAAGAAATCTCGTCTGATACCATGATTACACTAAACGAGAGACATAAATTCATTCATCAAAGAAAAAATATTCACAGAGTTAATATAAGCTCATAAATATCTCACTGATACACGGATGACAAGCACGTGTCATAAACCTACACTAACAGAAACTATAAATATAGCTATAACAAACAGTGACAGTTAGAGTGTAGACAGAAAAGATAAACTACACACTGTGTTACTAAAAGTACCACACTCCTTGAGGATATTATTTCAATTTATCATCCTTAATCTAACCACCTTTAAGATCGTTGTACATTTAACCAACTGGCATTCATGGTACAATAATCTTGGAATGTACAGATTCAATTCCCGTGCAGATCGTGTCAAAAAAAGAATGATCATTGTACATTTCAAGATTACACAGTTGTGTTCCCTATTAAGGAGGGCAGAATTAATCCAAAAACCAGAATTTTGTCTACTTATTAGAGCATCTCTAACAGAGGGTTGTAATTTTATTTTTATATGACACGTAGGATTTTAGATCCTCATTTTAACTAAAATCATCTCCAACAATAGGTCCAATAAATTAGGAGGGGTGCCATACTAAATAAGAAGATTTTGAAGAAAGTGTTAACTACACCTTAGAATGCACCTCCACGTCATGTTTTCTCTTTAATAATTAATTTTAAGGAATAAAAATCTCTAACCATTGGAGATAATTTTTTAGGAATAAAGTTATAAATTTGCTTCGTGGATAGACCTTATAGATTAGAAGACTAAATAATAAATCCACATAAAATTTTTTGCACCTTCTATTGGAAATGCTCTTAATGAAAATCATGTACACTAGAACCTAGTTCACCACCTTACGGGCCAAAATATTCATGAAGTCAATGACGCTAATATTGCGGCACACTCGTGGAGCCAAGCAAATCTATTGTGCAGTTTCCTTGAATAAATGCAGCTATACTGATTCCTGGAATGTGCAGTTGCCTTGATAAATGCAGCTATACTGATTCCTGGAAATTTCTCAACATACAAATATTATAAGGCCAATTCATAATCCTGATCTAGCAAAGGAAATATCAAACCAATCGACTAAAAAAGTCAAAACCTTTCCCCTTATAAGTGAACCCCACTTCCCTAAGTAATTCATTCACATCAATCTCAAATTTCAAAATCCCACAGGGAGAAATGTCTCATAACCAAAATATCCATCTCTTTCTTTTTACAACATTATCATCAATCGTATTCATATTTTCATCTTCAATTTGTGTATCAGGTTTAGCTCAACCATACCATGCCTTGGTAGCACCAATCACTAAAGATTTCAAAACTTCTCTCTTCTCGATCACTCTAAACATCCATGAAAAGTATGTCATAGATCTTGGTGGTCCATTTTTATGGTATCGTTGCCCTAAGAAATACCCAACTGTTCCTTGTGCTTCTCCTGCATGTTCAAGTGTGAAACCTTATTTCTCCCCGTTATACATCACCCCAGTTTACCCTGTCACTAACAAATGTTCTTTAGCTCATTTAACCCATAAGGATTTGAGTATTTCATGGACTAATGGTTCAACCCCGGCGACATCTATTGCCAAATTCAAAAAGATCTTGAACTCCTTCCTGTTGGTGTTTCTGTCTTTAATATCATTTCAAAAAACAGTTTTCGGTTTGTCTCCCTGGTTCGGATTCAGCTCCGGGAGTGATGTTCTTCGGCGATGGGCCATTTCGTATGGTTCCACCAACTCCAGTAGATATACAGAGCTTTTTAGCATACACCCCTTTAGTAAAAAAGCCGAAAAGCGGGGATTATTACATTAATCTAAAGGGTATAAACGTTAACAACAACAAGGTCGTTAGTTTGGGTGTTGAAGGTAATGGAGGTGTGAAACTTAGTACCGTAGTTCCTTACACTGCACTAAGTTCTCCCGTTTACAAACCCGTTTTTAAAGCTTTTGTTAAAGCTACTAATGGAATTCCTAGAGCTCCGAGAGTCAAACCATTCAAGTACTGTCTGAATACTACTAATCTTGGTTCCACGAGGGTTGGGCTTCCTGTTGCCTCTATTGATCTGGTTCTTGGAAACGGAAGGAATTGGACTATATTCGGAGCGAATTCGATGAAACAAGTCAGTGATGATGTGGCGTGCCTCGCATTCGTTGATGGGGGGCCAAAAGCTAAACAACCCGTAGTGCTTGGTTCATTTCAAATTGAGAATAATTTTCTGTCGTTTGATCTTGTGAAATCAAGATTAGGCTTTAGTTCATCATTGTTCTTCATAAGAACCACGTGTGGTAACTTCAACTTCAAAAGTGAGATATGGGGTTGATTCGATTTGTAGTTAACAAATCTACACTCATGTGATGTTATTATCTTTAATATATAAATTTTGATTAAGTTTGTTAATTTTCTGTCGTTTGATCTTGTGAAATCAAGATTAGGCTTTAGTTCATCATTGTTCTTCATAAGAACCACGTGTGGTAACTTCAACTTCAAAAGTGAGATATGGGGTTGATTCGATTTGTAGTTAACTTGGTATGTAATCTACACCTATGCTATGTGATGTTATTATCTTTAATATATAAATTTTGATTAAGTTTGTTAATTTGGTTTGACTCAGTTCGTTCAAACTTCTTCTCTGTAAACTTTATTACGTTATGTGGAAATAAGAGTCATTTTTCATTAACTCCGTACGATATACTTAATTTAGGAAAACTCTAGACCCGTGACAACTAACGTGGACCAATTCAGGGACAACAAATCCAGACCTTTGATCATTCCCCTCTTCACCCCATTATCAATCCCGATGCTAGAATCATTTTCCTATCTGCCGTTCAGATTGTGCCACATCGTGTCCCAAGTTTGGACATGCTCCCATTATCTCAGCTGTAGCAAGGTCGCTTAATTTATCGAGTGGTAATTGCATTTTTGTCCCTACTTTTAATGGTCTACATAAATATCCTTATCACATAATAATTTTGTCCCTCTTTATCTATAAGCCCATCAGGGGCCCATCAACAATTTATAAACTTACAAATATACCCCAACCTTTATAAAAGTATAGATTTCTTCTTATCTTCTTTAATTTCAAATCTAATTTTTTTTCTCCACCACCTCATCGTCTTCCTCTTCCACCGACAGCCACCACCTTCTTCGTCATCACCACCACCATGCCAGTAGCACCTCCACTTCCTCCATCATGTCTTACCACCATCGTTATCACCATCTCCTTCTTCTCTTTATTTCTAGCGAAACACACAGTAGACAGTACCACCATCTCCGTCGCTACTACCGCCACCATCATAATCTTTATCGTCACCACCATAACCAGTACACCCACCTTCGTCACGTCTACCAACAGCCTAAAGATTGATTTTCTATCAACAGGCTAAACATTGATTTTACAACAGGCTAAACATTGATTTTCTACATCGATTTCAATTGGATAAACATTGACTTTCTACGTCGATTTCAATTGGTTTCAACTTCTGATTGATTGTGATTAAGAAAGGTGTGAAAAGATTTCATGTTGTACTTTGTTTGCCGTGGCACTAATTTGGTGCTAGTTATCCCCCTTTTTAGGCGACTTCCATTTTATCGATCCAAAGATAATATAAAAGTGCGGTGCTATCATACGGTCTAAAGTAATATGTCTATATGATGATCAAAAGTATTCTAGCTTCGCTACGTTAAATTCTGAATTATTTCAGAGTTTTTTCTCGTCAGGCAAGGAACTCAACTACTATTGAATATTTTTGGAGCCCTTCTGATAGGGGTGAGGTGATGATTTTTGCAACGGCGCTGCAATGGGTAATCTAGGTCAATCTGGAGTCGGAGTATTTGCTAGAGATTCTGCTTGCTCGGTTCTTGGTACTTTCATGAGCAAGATACAGAGATTAAGAAAGAACTTTTCTCAAATGATCTCAAAAAAGGATGCATGTTTCATACTAATTTTGATCTCTATGTCTCAAAATATGCGAACTGGAGAGACAGTCTCAGATGTAACCTATTATCTCCTGATCCTCTTAATCCTCAAGAATTGCCAGACACTAGCAGGTAATAATTAATTTACTATCTACTAATAGTCTACTTCTAGTACTATATGTTGAATCATATATGGGATTGGTTTGCTTATGTGAGGTTTTAAGTATCTTTGAGTGATAATCATGGCAACACGGCGTAACATGCAACATTCACGTCTACCTGTAGTGAGCCTTAATTTACAAAATAGGTCTTAATTTGCTGCAATTTTAGGATAGATTGTGATTCGGTTTTGTGGTATGTTATTGTTCTCTTTGGTTACAAATTTGGTGTATATTATCCTAGAATTTGGTGTTATCTGAATAAAATATGGTGGTTATCTGGGTTGAAGCAGGCAGCGATATTGGATCAACTATGGATGTTGATCCAACTGCAATGGATAAACTTCTACTATTGATCCAACTGCAATGGATAAACATCCACTGTTGATCCATCTGAAATGGATAAACTACTATTGTTGATCCTTTGAACTCATGTTTTGTAGTTTAAATCATGTAAATTTGTTCTAATGTTGAACTTGTGGTGCAATGGTAGCATGACTGACTCCATGTCAGATGATGCGTGTTCGACTCACGCCAAGTTCACTCCATTTTACATGGATAAACTATCATTATTGATCCAATTTTACATGGATCAACTTCCATTGTTGATCCACTAAAATTGGATCAAATTTTACTATTGATCATTTTTTCTTGGATAAACTAGATAAACTTCTACTGTTGATGGTTTTGTTGGTGGATCTGAAACTGCAGCTGATGAAGTGGTAGCATTTTTCCATCAGCATGGATAAACATTCATTGTTGATCCAATTGCAATGGTAAACTTCTACTGTTGATCCAACTGCAATGGATAAACATCCACTGTTTGATCCAACTGAAATGGATCAACTACTTTTTGTTGCTACAAAAATATTTGAACCGGCGGCGGCGGTGATGGTGGTGGTGGCGGCGGCGGTGGCGGCGGCGAACTTGTGGTGGCGGCGACAATAGACTAGTGGAGGAGGACTAGTGGTGGTGTAATGGTGGCGGTGAAGGAGTGGTGGTGGAATATTGGTGGTGGCGGCGGCGGTTGGCAGGTGGTGGTTGTTGAACGGTGGTGGTGGTGGAATGGTAGTTGAATGTTGGTGGTGGTGGTGCTAGTGGTGGTGGTGATAGTGGTGGTGGTGAAGTGGTAGAGGAAGAAATTTGTTGTATTTTGAAATAAAGAAAAATATTATATGAGTGAGGGTATTAAGGTAATCTAATATTAAATGGATAATGTTATAAAAAAGGAGGGACATATTTATTGTTGCATAAGGATATATTTGTAGGGAGTTAAAAGTAAGGACATATAATTAATATACCCATTTATCAATGTATATTACTGATCTTGTCATGAAGATATGTAGCTATGATGAGGTGCCATTCACATGTACGAATCTCATTAAGTTATATAAATTCAACAGATTTATAAAGCAATCCCGTTAGGGGCGACAGATTTTATTAGAGGGGCGTCAGGTAATAGGACAAAAAAAGGGTCATTACATAGTAATTTGAAGTGCCTCTTATCCAAAATAAAACCATAAATGACTAATTAACCCTTACAAAGTTTAGTGTTGATAATCTAGTTTAGTGTTGACAATCTAGTTTAGTGTTCATGATTAATTTTCACTTATATTAACTCTAAATCAAAACAAAGTCAGATTTTTAGAGTTAAATAAAAAATTGAGGAGAAGAAAATAAAAACTTTTGTGATATTTGTGAAACCCTAGATTTTGATTCACTCAACCAAAATGAGTGATTCCAGTGACAAATTTGAGATGATTGAATCTCTATATATGATAGAGAAAATAAATACTACATACCTCTTGATGGAGATCCAGATATGGAGTATTTGTTAGATGGTAGAGATGTTTTAACCCAAAGTGAAGAACCAGAGCCTGCAAATGACTAGGTATACTTCTCAATCAATTGAAGAAATCAACCAACAAAGTGAAGAACCAGAGCCAGCAAATGACTAGGTATACTTCTAAATTAGTTCCCATTAGCTTTTTGTCGCTCAAAATTATCTAAAGTACGTAAAAAAAATCAAAACTTTTGCATTTTCAGAAGAACTTACGGTTGGAATTGTGCTCGTGACCAACTGTAACTCTGTGTTACGGTACGTAAATTATCGAATAACAACCGTAATTGGTTCAATTTGGGAAAAACCCAATCGTAATACCAGTTACGGTTCGTAATATGACAGCAAATAAAAACCATAACAAATTACGGCTGGTAACTAATGAATCGAGACCAACTGTAACTAACCTACGGTTGGTAAGTCAACTTAACTTTTGAACCGTACATAACTATTTGATAAGTTTTTAACATACAGGATGATTTACGGTTGGTTAGTTTAATTGAGTTACAAATCGTAACTCAATTACGGTTGATAAATGTAATGCAAATATAAACCGTGAAAATGAAGATTTTATGGTTATAGAAGAGTCTCGCGAGCACGATAACAGATCTCGCGAGCACGATAGCAGAGCCAGCAAGGAGCATAGAAATCCTAAAAAAATGGGAAAGATAAGTTGAATGTGAGCTGTCACCCACTATATAAAGAGAAGAGCAGGAGAGAGAAAAGAGAGGACACAATTTTGGAAGAGAGAGATATTTTGCAGAGAGATTTTAGGAGAGAGAATATATTTTTCTTTATCATCTTCTTCCCCAAAACTAGATTTAGAACTCCATTAATGGAGATTATCAATGTAAATCAAATGTAAATTTAAACAATCATAGTGAAGAATCATGGATGTAGATCAAATTGATCGAACCATGTAAAAATATGTGTGTCTATTTATAATTTTTAGAATTTTAGTCATACTTTTAATATCTAATTAGTTTAGATTAAGAGATTATTATCAAGATATTACAAGGGGAGTGTTGTGGGAAATCCTGCAACTACATTTTGGCGCTAGAAACAGGGACGGATTGAAGAAGATTCAAAGAAATTGGCTATCGTTAGAATTAGATTTCACTGGATCTAAAAAATTTAAGATCAAATATGGAAAGCTACGACGAAAGATCATGACTATACAACAAATAGAGAGAGTGAGATGTATTAAATGGAGGATGAAGAAAATATTAGCAAAATTGTGTCAACAAATCATCAAAAAGGACAAATTTCTTCTCACTTTTCTTGTTCTTTGTTTCATTTTTAAGATCTAGGAATTTCAAAACACAAATTGAAAAATAGACTTTTTGTCAAATTTAAACTTTGCTTTTTGTAGAAATTTGATTTATTGTGGAAGCCTTGAATATAAAAATGTTTTTCTATGAATTTGTAGTAACCAAACTTCGTTTTACAAATTTGTTTAATAAATTTCTAAAAATGTCAAATTTCGAGATTTTTCTGTTGATTAGAGATTTACACTTCGTAAGAAAATTTTCATTCTTCGCAGGGACAAATCTAATGACTTTGGATCAATTAATTGTTCAAACATGACAAATTCTTTCTTTTCTTATTAAATTATATGTTCATAGTATAGATCTGGAAGATTTTGAATTTTAGATTATTAATCTTTGTTTTTCACAAAAATTGCTATTTAGTTGATATTTTAAATTCAAAAGAGTTTTGATCAAAAATTTACATCCGTAAACCTTGAATTTAATCATAATTTTGACGACTAATGTGCACATGATTTTTGTGATTGAAGTTACAGATGAAGGAATCAAAAGCTCCAGTGAAATTTCTCTTTTGCGATAAGATGCATCCACCAATTTATCAACATACGATGTCAGCGAAAAAATGGATTAAATCAACACCAACATTTTAACAGAAAATTTAGATTCCAACAGAGGAAAAGCACAAAGGACAAAGACAGCACATTAGATAAAGGAAGAAGACTAATGATTAATTCACCAACAACGAGTGGAAAATCTTTTGGATTGCCGCGAGTAACAACGCCAAAGAGTGAAGAAGGACAACTTGTAAAAGAAGCCAGCCAATCTAGAAGCAAAGGAATGATAAAGTGTTAATATTTTTATTTCTAACGAAGACTTCGAAGCATGAGTTAGTGGCAAAGGAAAACTGGCGAGAACGAAGAAAGTTTGACGTATAAGAGACCTGCGGCATTTCATACGTAGCAAGAAGAAAAATGAGCACATGCTAAAATTGTAGCAAGCAATACCATTATCGAGAAGGAGAAGATTTTCGATGGAGGGAAACAAAAAAAAAAGTATTCTTCATTTAACAAAGGAAACAAAACCTGCACATTCTTCCACGAGAAAGATCAAATGAATTTTGCAAAGAAATTAATTCCTTAAAGTATGTACAAATTTCGCCGCATGTGAAGAAAAAGAAAAGACGAAGTGGTGATAGTAAGTGCTAAGATCAAAGGATTCTTTATTGCGAGGTGCTCGTCAATAAGTAAACTTGTGGTAGCTAATATAAAGAGCTAACATGAAGAAAATGAACACCACCAACAGCCCATATTAAACAGCGAAGTGATCACAGTTACTGACTTAATAAGCAAAACTATCAACTAACAATATTCTATTCATTTCTAAGAACCAAAGAAATTATGTTAATACAATATTAAATTATATTCCAGCGAAGTGATCGCAGCTTTGTTCTTTCAATAGTCTATGAAAGTGCCTGCGAGAGATACATACTTTGAAGAGAAATTAAGAGGACGAGATATAATTAAATGAGATATTTAATTTAGCGCCAAGTGAAGGAGTCATCCACTGTGTTATTAGTAAATGAATGTTTAAAGGGTGACATGCTCAAACAATTGATTGATTTTAGCTAGAGAAACAATAAGTAGAAGGGTACACCTAGAGCTAGAGAAATTCTGGAAGAAGAGTTTACTACTCGCAACAAACTTACAACACCAACGCAAACACAAGCCGGAATAGAAAGTTGATGCCATGAAAGATGATTAGCACAATTGGTTAGCGAGAAAATGAAGTCTAGTTTTGGCATGGTACATCTACTTTCCACGAGAGGATTATTTCATTACTTCGCCAAGTTGGTCAGAGGAAGGAATTTGGTATTTCATTACTTCATCAGATATTTGATTATTTCGCAAGTTAATTTCGCAAGAGAAGGGTTAGAGCAATTGGTATGGTGCAAGAGACAAGTCAAGAGTTCATTTCTCATTCCTTCTCATCTCCTAAGCAAATCAAATAATTCGCGAGAGACGGCAGCAACAGAACATCGCAAAAAATCTAAGTACCACTTCCTTGAATATTTTACTTACATAAAATGAAATTTTTTGATTTATATTATCGCAAGATTTCAAAGAGCATTTCTAAAGATTTTTAATATTTCAAAAAATTTGATTTAATTTACCAAAAGCGATATAATCGCAAGATTTCTAAAATTTCAAAGATCTCAAAATATTTCAAAGATTTTTTGATTTGATTGACAAAGGGAGATACAATCGCAAGACTTCAAAAATTTCAAAGGATTACAAAAAAAAAGAAATTGAGATCATCGCAAAAAATTTAAAGATCGCAAAATTTTTCAAAGATTACAGAAAATGAAACTATCGCAAATATTTCTAAGATTTCAAAAAAAAAAAATTCCAAAAAAGAGATACTCTCACAAGATTACAAAAACTTCAACATCACAAAAAACCGAGAACATTCAATTTATATATTTCTCTAGAAAATTTCTTTTACAGAAGATTTTTGATTTAAAAACGCAAAACAATCGCAAGACTTCAAAGATTTCTCTAGAATATTTCTTTTACAGGAAAAGATTTTTGATTTAACAAATGCGATACAATCGCAAGATTTCAAAAAATATTTCTAAAGATTTTAAAGATTTTTGATGTTATGAGAATGAAAGAAGAAATGAAAGAATGAAGAAATGCGAAGCTATCGCGAGAAACGCGAATACAATTTCGCAGAGACATAAGAATGGGACGAACCTTTATGGCGTGCACCCTAGTTCGCGAATAAAATTTCGCAAGAGGAAAATGTAAGACCTAATAGCGCGTCATATGAGGGGGTATCTCTTGACATGATTCATCGATAAGGTTATACCACTGCTGGAACCTGAATCATGCATATGTTGGGGTTAAAGAAAACCTATCAGGGAGAGAGATCTTGGATTTCCAACTATATAAGGTTATACCCTGGTTGGACGACCGAGAATCTCTTCCAAGAAGTGCAGAGTATGACCAAGGCGCCGAGGTACATGGTTGAGCCAAGGGTGCCCGGAGCGTACGAAACTCTCTTGCCATCCTTGGTAAGTCTTGGCTACAATGCACTTGGCCTGATGAAAACCCCACTTAGGGTGAAGTCTTGTAACTATAAGCCATATAGGCATAAAGGAAAAGAGGCTGCGAAAACAACTGGTTGTTGGCAAATCCGGATGGGGGGAGCTAGTCTTGTATGGCCGATGTGCCCTCCTTGAAGGGGCAACCAGGGGGAGATAAGGGCGGCACCCTCCATTAGGGAGCTGATAAGTATCTTAAGACGACAATGTCATGGGGCTTTATGATCGCAAGAACATTTAGGCCTGTCATATTGTCGCGTGACGAAAATTATACAGAGGCAACAACCCAAAAGAGAAATGTTAAGATGAGATCAATGGGTCAATACATGCAAATGTAAAGACGTCCTGCGATTTTGTCGCAAAAAGAAAAAATTGGCAAAATAAGACCTTTAACTAGGAAGGCAAAATAAGACCAATAGACTAATCCCAAACTTATATATTTTCTTTCAAGAATGCAGGAAAGATTTGTTCATCGCAAGAGAGATAGCAAGTACTATTTAGAATCTCTCAGAAATACTATTCAGAATTTCTCAGAAGTATTATTCAGAGTCTCTCAAGATGATTATCTACAATCTCGCAGAACTATTCATCAGCTCGCAGAATTATTCATCGCGACACTATTCATCGCGGAACTATTCATCGCAATACTATTCAGTCACTATTTCAGAATCTCGCAGAAACATTCAGAAACTTGCAAACTCATTCAACATTTCGCAGATTATTCCAGAATTTCCCAGGAAATTGGATTACTTCGCAGAATATGATTATTTTATTCATTCATTTATCATTTTCTCAGGGATTCTTCCTTCATAGATAAAGAACAGAGGCAACTATGGATTGCTAAGAAAACATTTTTTGTTCTTTATCTTCTCGGCAAGAATCATTTCCAAAATGGACAAGGATTTTCACCAAAAATGAAGTAATAATTTCGCGTAAACAGAGGCAATATTTATGATTTTCATTAAAGGACGGATACTTCTTTATATTTTGAGGGTTGAGTACTTCTTATATTTCTTCAAGGATACTTCATACTTCGCAGAGTTGATACTTCTTATTTACTTAGCAAAGATATGGAACTTCACAAAAGAATAGAGACAAGTACGTACTTTTCAAGTCTAGTATTCTTTCGCTCGTTCCTTCATCAACAAAAATCAAATACTACTACAACAACAGATTTTTTCTTAAAGATTACTTCAAGCAATATTCAAGAAAAAGGAGGCAAGATGTAGGACCAGAATATCGCCACAATTATATTCACGAGAGATTAATGACACTTCTGCGAGCGTCACCGAAAACTCTTCAACAATATTTCACGAGCGTCACAAAATAATTCAGAGAATGACGTAATAAACAACGACATCATAAAACATGAGAAAAATGTGAAGATTTTGTAGTTAAAAAGAATGTTCGCGAGCACAAGGCTGGAACTCGCGAGAGCAAGGCAGGAAATGAAGATTTTATGGTTATAGAAGAGTCTCGCGAGCACGATAACAGATCTCGCGAGCACGATAGCAGAGCCAGCAAGGAGCATAGAAATCCTAAAAAATGGGAAAGATAAGTTGAATGTGAGTTGTCACCCACTATATAAAGAGAATAGCAGGAGAGAGAAAAGAGAGGACACAATTTTGGAAGAGAGAGATATTTTGCAGAGAGATTTTAGGAGAGAGAATATATTTTTCTTTATCATCTTCTTCCCCAAAACTAGATTTAGAACTCCATTAATGGAGATTATCAATGTAAATCAAATGTAAATTTAAACAATCATAGTGAAGAATCATGGATGTAGATCAAATTGATCGAACCATGTAAAAATATGTGTGTCTATTTAGAATTTTTAGAATTTTAGTCATACTTTTAATATCTAATTAGTTTAGATTAAGAGATTATTATCAAGATATTACAAGGGGTGTGTTGTGGGAAATCTTGCAACTACAAGCTTGGTTGAATCCAAGCATGGGAGGCGTTTCTTGGAGGACCGATCAAGCATGTGTGTAGACGGCATGCTAATGTCCATGTCCATGTTTCACTTTCCCACGAAGGTTTGATCTAGGCCACTCGAATTTACCGGTGAATTTGAGTGGCTGAGATCGATTTGCGACAGAAATCCTATGCCGCAAAGGATTCCTAAAGGACACGGTATGCCATCTTCAAGGAACGTATTTCGAGATAACCAATCTTGGCCGGTCTCGGCCGTTTGGTCCGGCGTGTAGGTGGCAGGCTGGTATTCGCTCATATACCTGACTGTCCCATGGAAACTTGATCTAAGCCACTCAATTTGTCTGGCAAAGTTGAGTGGTCGAGATCAGTTTGGGATTTGGGAAGCGCGACCACACTAGTTTGGGGGTACGTTTTGGAGAAACTAGGCATGATATGCCTTGGTCCATCGGGTGAGGAGATAGGTGGTTCCACGGTGATCATGTTGATTCTCACTGGACCTGTTCAGTTGTCTCCTAAGACCTTCATTCGATCAGGATAAAATGGACGCTCGTGATCGATACAAAACCTAATTAGGGTTTTGGCCGGCCATGCTTTATGCATTGGTTTGCGCGCACAAATTGGGACAACCAAACATGGTTGGTCCTGACCGTTTGTTCATGTGTGTAGGCGAGACCACGGTGATTGTGTTGACATGCTCTGGGCCCTTTGAATTTACATCTACACCTTCCATCTATGCCTGCGAAGATGGATGGTTGAGATCGTTTTGCGACACATGTAATGTGTCGCAAACCCTAATTTAAAGTTTCTTGTCCATTTTTCTTGGTTTGGACGGTTTGGCAAGCTATGCCACCCTTTTTTGGGAGGCTGATCATGCGGGGCCCGCATTGGGTCGGCAGTGAATATTCCAATACCTGCTTGGGGGTATTGGATTCGATCTGAGCCATCCAATCTTGCTGGTGAAGTTGGATGATCGTGATCGTTTCTAGACTGCTATGGACAATCTAAATGATCAATCGGGCTAGTATAACACACCGAGAGTTATATGCTCAATCGGGCTAGTATAACACACCAAGAGTTACATGCTCAATCGGGATAGTATAACACACCGAGAGTTATATGCTCAATCGGGCTAGTATAACACATCGAGAGTTATAGCATGTACGGGTATTTCGTGCATGCCTCACTATTGGTACTTGGATATTCATGCTACTCTACTGCTAGTTATAATCAGTCATCATGCCGCACCAACAATAAGAGTCATGCTAGGAACAGCACAGAAAATACAAGGCGTTTTATGCATTAATCAATAATGTTAAAATTCACAGAATATTTGGGGGATTGTTGCTACATGTTCCATTCTAGGTTAATTAGTAAAGTGAAGAAGTATTCATCACTTATAAAATAATCTCATCCTCTGAAGGATGGTTACACGAAAAATTGGTTTTACAACTTTTTCCCTGTACTAAAATCCACCATCAACATTAAGTGCCCTGCCTAGCACATAATGGTTACATTATTGTGGGGTGGGCATGAGATGGTGACAGTTAAAGATAAAACTTATGAGACAAAGTTAGATGTTACCAGGAGAGACGGGTCGTCCTGTCCTTCGAGCATGTCACGTTCAAGAGACGTCCGGGCGAGCGTTCCCCTAGCATGATGTTGGTCTTGCTTAATTGATGGACTATTGCGCCTGCTTCGTTCGTGGGGCTATTGCTCCTTCTTGATCAAACGTGGGTTTGATGTGCCTGCTTCGGTTAAACGTGGGTCCACCGCATGCCTACTTTGGTTGAACGTGGGTCTCATCATGTGCATGCTTCGGTTAAACATGGGTCCACTGTGTGCCACATGCCTGATTTTCTTGGGGCCGGCTGTGTCTGCTTCGAACAATTTGGAGCTGGTTGTGCCTGATAAAGTGGGACCCGCCGCATTCCTTCTTTGCTTGGGGATGGCTATGTCTGCTTCGACCAATATCAAAACCTGTTGTTTCACCCAATACTGGACTTTCCCCTTGACAAACACCGGCCTTGCTGATTTGACGAACCCCGACCTTGCTGACGGACATCGCTGTCTTGTTTCTTCCGAACACCTGCCTTGTCCCTACACCAACTTTGTTACTTCTGCCAACACCGGCCTTGCTGTTTTGACCAACACCGGTCTTGCTAACTAACACCAGCCTCGCTAACCAACATCGTTCTTGCTCTAACGTGGGACCCAGGAGTTCTTGCTTTTCCCAAACGTGAACCTTGTATGTTCGAACGTGGTGTGGCTCCAGCTGTGTTCATGTCCTCCTAGGAGCATGCTTCACTTCTCCTATCGACTTCAAGGTTTGTCATGCTCCGTTGGTCCCTTATGAAGGATGGATGACACGTATTTTGAGCAATGAGTACATCAAAGATAACTTGACCAAAGCGTAGATTATTGATGTAGCTTGTGTGTTGAAATGGCTCGAGAGGATGTTAAAGTGGCTTCTGGTGTGAAAGTTGAGGTGGATCCTGGGGAGAGTGTTGAAGCAGGATTCTGAAGCGAATGTGGGTCCAGGAAATAGCGTTGAGGCGGCTCTTGAATAGACCATTGAAGAAACTTCTTATGGAGGGAGCGTTGAAGTGGATTCCTATTCAGTTCGATTTACCCTTGCGAATTCCATGCTTCTCGACTGACCATCTCTCTCGTGTTGAAGAAGTCATTGGATGATGGTGAAGGAACTTCATGCTGAGCCTCAGTCCCCAAGCGTGGTCTATGTGGCTCTATCTTGTATGCCTGGTGGTTTGTTTGTACGTAATGGTCATTGATATGGTGAAGCTCCGGATGTCATTAATCGACAAGCAACAACAGTTCCTGGGAGCAGCTGTGATCAGAAGAGACTGTCAAGGAGAGGTGTGATAGCTACGGGCATGAACTTGGCAGTCTTCATACAGTGGTAGAGCTCGTATCATTTTTAGAGGGATAAACCGGAACCGATGGATTTCTTGATGTTTCATCTGGAATGAAAAAGAGGGAGACGGTCCCCTGCCCACGAGTATCCACCGAGCCTTTGACTTGATAGATGTTGTTACGCTTGTTTCATGAGGCCGTCTTTACTACGTTGCGTTTCATAGATATCCGGGAATATCACCGATCTTTGACAATACGTCTGTTCTCTTGAGTGTATGCTCGTATTTGAACATCTTGTAATCAAAATGATAGCGTGCTTGTATCCATTTTTGTGATGGACAACGCGTTAAGAAGTCCCCAGTCACACTCCTTTGGTAACGCAACTACTTCTTCTACGAGAGACGAAATTCTGAAAGCGTCTCTTAATTTTTCTGCTGTCGATACCGATATGGAATATCTTGGACATTGTTTCATCATTTTGGCAGTCGTTTATGCGGTACTGGAGTTGGAGTTGGCGCGCATGATGTTGTATCTCGGTGGTTTTCCTCTTACCGCTTCGGAAAAACTGGTTCTTTCTAACATGGCAGATGTTGTTGTAGATGAGCGTTCAACAGCTCCAGAGGATGACCAAAAACGCAAATTCTCCAACATAGCATGATAGATGTGCCCCACTTTCTGACAGAGTGACTCATTCGGATCATGCTTAAAATAAAGTGTGGACATCTTTATCTTCTTGAGGCTGCTCCCTTGAGGTATCGGCTCCAGTGGAATATTTCCACCATAGAGCGTTGATACGTTGCACCGACATTCTTTAAACCAAATGGCAGTATGGTATAATAAAAAAATTCGAGAGGAGTTCGAAAAGATATCTTACTTGCGTCATGCTCGTACATCCTTATTTGGTTGTAGCCGCTACATCCATCCATGGAGAAGAACATGCCATGTCCGTTGGTTACATCTACTAACATGTCGATGTTAGGTAGAGGAGGATCCTCTTTGGAGAAGCACCTGTTCAAGTCTCTGAAGTCTATGCAGCACCTGATCTATCCATTTTCCTTGTGGCTGAACTGTAACTGTTTAACCGACTTGGATCCAGGTATGACATGTAGATGATGGGTGACCAATTTTCATCTAAATCCGGTATTTCTTCATATCTCCAAGCGAATATGTCCTAGTACTCTTTGAGAAGTTCCACGAGCTTCGTGCGTTTATCCGTACTTAAGGTTGAGCTGATGGAGATAAGCCTAAGAGATTCCTCAACGATTTCAATCTCATCAGTTGTGGAGTTGGTGCCATCTTGCAGTTGTTGTGGAGCATCTAGCACTTGTTCTTTTTGTTCGTTGTTGTTGTAGCATTCCATTGGGTGGAGAGACTGGGTAACAGTCTCCCCTGCTAATTGATAATGGCAGCATTGGTATACCGTTTTTTCCTTTTTGGTCACGACTCGTCACAAAAGTTCGTTCCCTCTTCGTGTGAACGTGGGTTGTGGCTTCACAGGATGGAGAAGAATTCTTCGTCAGCAAAGATGTATCGTGGGTTTTATCCCTCAATGATGCAATCCGGTCTTTTTCCTGAATTGACGCCCACGTGGGGAGTGGGACGCAACGAACTTGTCTAATTATTTCTGCGGAGGAACATCGATAAGGTCCGTCTTGAACTCTGAATCCTTGATGCGTGTGGTGACGTGTAGGGCACGGTTGTGACCTTCCTCTGGTTGATTGCAGCAAAAACGTCTCTGCCCGCTGATTCTTCGAGAGGTGTAAAAGTTCGCATAAATTTTCCACTAGAGAAAACACTTCCTGATCCACTGACCTCTGGCTCATAGTGAGACTATTTAATTGAGGAAGATCGTTGTGAGGATCAGTCCCCGGTGTAGGAATCTCCATGACAGGACCGCTCATATCTGATGTCGCTTCTTTGATCAGGTCCATGTAGGTCCGCGCCGCTGAAGTACCTCTTTTTGAGTTGCATCCATATCCTTTTGAGTATTAGCAAGGAATTCCTGCCTCTCCATCAAATTTGCGATGGTAATGGGAGATAGTCCTCCTCTTGCTCCTCCAGCTACTCGTCCTGATGAAGAAGTGAAAGTTTTTTCTATGGTAACCGTCGGAGGCTTTACACTCGAAGAAATGCCAAGGTTTGCAGCTGCTCTGGCTCTGGTGACAGGAGGCGTTGCTCCTAATGGGATATCTCCTCCTGCTCCGCTGGTGGTAGAAGTGATGGCTCCACGATATGTATTGGCCACGGTAGCTCCACTGACAGGTACATCAACACCAGGAGTGTTATCCATACTAGCTCCACCAGAATTGATTGCTGATCCAGACCTGAGTTCTACCATTTTGAAATGAATTGATGATTGAATTGATCATAAGATATACCCCCTTGAAATTGCGGAAATCGAACCGGGTATTGAAAAGATGAAATTGAGAATTAGAAATTGATATTGCAACCGAGATATTAATCTCCCACTATGGTCGCCAATTGTTTATGGGTAAAAACTACTTCTGCTGGTTTTGGTAATTTGGGGTGTGTGGATGAGAAGTGAATCTAAACCCTAAACAAATGCATTGCACGGGAGTGCTTTTGATTCGAGAGATCAATCTATACAATTCTGGCCTAAACCAAGAAATGGCCGTTCCAGACTTGTTTCGGTCACAAAGTGAAGGAGATGGGGTTGATCTTAGGGAGGGAAGCAAAGAAGGTGTTGAGATTGTGAAGGTGTAGGCTTGTTTATGACTTGTAACAAAAAGGTGAGCAGGCTTACGAATAATGTATATAGGCTCTGGGTGTTTGAATACGTGTTGTATTAACACTTGATTTATGTGTTGTGCTTCTGTTGTGGAAATAGGGAGGAGAACCTATTTATACAAGTTATTTTAGCCTTATTCACGTCTCTCATGGGAAGTGTAGGAAGTGGAGTGATGGAGTAGTGGAGTTGTGTGTTAGTGTCACATGATCAATATTTCCCACTTATCCTATCATCACTAACCGTCCATATCTTCCTGACACGTTCCTGTGATGGCGCGTTGCACGCTGCACGCTGTAAACCGCCAGACCAATGCCCCAGTATGTATCCCCCAGTTTGTGACATGATTGATGTCTCGAGTGTATGGATCGTGGGACACACAGAAGGTAGCATGTAATGCTATTAAAATAACTAAGTTATTTAGGAAGTCGGTACTTATAAAGTATCGTGCGTATTCTATGCATGTTATGCACCGAATGTATTCGGCATATATGAAGCATCGATGTTGAGCATTATTACCTGCCTACTTCACGTGAGGGTTTGGAGGCTACACTAGCAAATCCTCTCTTGGCCTACCATATGGTGTGGCAGAGTGGTAGGCGGTGATCATGGTGATACTTCACTGGTCGCCTAAATCCCATCCTAGGTCGTCCGTCCGATCTGGCGAAGTTGGACGGACGAGATGACCTGCGACCCGCATCTGTGACCGTCGGATTAAGGTTTAGAAGATGCGCGAGTGCACTCTTTCATCTTGGTCGAATCCAAGCATGGGATGCATTTCATGGAGGACCGATCAAGCATTCGTGTAGACGGCATGCTGATGTCCATGTCCATGCTTCACTTTCCCACGAAGGTTTGATCTAGGCCACTCGAATTTACCAGTGAATTTGAGTAGCTGAGATCGATTTGCGACAGAAATCCTATGCCGCAAAGGATTCCTAAAGGGCGTGATATGCCATCTTCAAGGCACGCATTTCGAGATAACCAAGCTTGGTCGGTCTCGGCCGTTTGGTCCGGCGTGTAGGTGGAAGGCTGGTATTCACGCCTATACCTGGATATCCCATGGAAACGTGATCTAAGCCACTCAATTATCTGGCGAAGTTGAGTGGTCGAGATCAGTTTGTGATTTGGGAAGCGCGACCACACTAGTTTGGGCGTGCGTTTTGGAGAAACTAGGCATGATATGCCTTGGTCGGTCGGGTGAGGATATAGGTGGTTCCACGATGATCATGTTGATTCTCACTGGACCTTCTCAGTTGTCTCCTAATCCCTTCATTCGATCAGGAGAAAACGGACGCTCGTGATCGATACAAACCCTAATTAGGGTTTTGGCCAGCCATGCTTCATGCATTTTTTTGCGCGCACGAATTGGGATAACCAAACATGGTTGGTCCTGAACGTTTGTTCATGTGTGTAGACGGTCCCATGGTGATTGTGTTGACATGCTCTGGGCCCTTTGAATTTACATTTACACCTTCCATCTATGCCTGCGAAGATGGATGGTTGAGATCGTTTTGCGACACAAGTAATGTGCCGCAAACCCTAATTTAGGGTTTATTGTCCATTCTGCTTGGTTTGGACGGTTTGGCAAGCTATGCCACCCTTTTTGGGGAGGTCGATCATGCGGGACCCGCATTGGGTCGTCAGTGAATATTCTAATACCTGCTTGGGGGTATTGAATTCGATCTGAGCCATCCAATCATGCTGGTGAAGTTGGATGATCGTGATCGTTTCTAGACTGTTATGGACAATCTAGATGCTCAATCGGGCTAGTATAACATACCGAGAGTTATATGCTCAATCGGGCTAGTATAACACACCGAGAGTTATATGCTCAATCTTGCTAGTATAACACACCGAGAGTTACATGATCAATCAGGCTAGTATAACACACCGAGAGTTATATGCTCAATCGGGCTAGTATAACACACCGAGAGTTATAGCCTGTACGGGCATTTCGTGCATGCCTCACTGTTGGTACTTAGATATTCATGCTACTCTGCTGAGAGTAACAAACAGTCATCATGCCACACCAACAATAAGAGTCCTGCTAGGAACAACACAGGAAATACAAGGCGTTTTGTGCATTAATCAATAATGCTAAAATTCACAGAATATTCGGGGGATTGTTGCTACATGCTCCATTCTAGGTGAATTAGTATAGTGAAGAAGTATTCATCACTTATAAAATAATCTCATCCTCTGCAGGATGGTTACACGAAAAATTGGTTTTACAACTTTAGCCCTGAACTAAAATCCACCATCAACAATTATTTTGATAAATGGGAACACTATAAAGAATTTATGGTCGCTAATAATCCTACGTTACCTTAAAGTTTTTATACACTAAGCCTTATCAGTGGGTTGAAGGAGGATATCTGTGCTACTCTATAAATGTTTAAACCCAACAACAATAACTGAGGCCTTTGTATTAGCAAGACTGCAACAAGCTTCCTTGCTCCACCACCCAAAATCTTTTAAAGAATTTTCTAGGCCTTTTGTGACATCGCCATTATCTGTATCTCATCCACCTGATACTGTTAAACCTTTTTTGATCTCCTCACACAAATTCTAATAAACAACTTACTTCTTCAAACCCAATTGTTAGACACCCAACTTCTCCACCAAGTACTTCTACTGACAATTCTTTACCACCTATAAAGAGACTTAAATGCAAGTCAGGAAGGACAAGGGGTTATGTTACAATTGTGATGAGTTCTATAGACAAGGCCATAGGTGCAAGACCCAACAATTATTTATGCTCATACCTGATAATGAGATGGGGGACTCAACACTATTATCCCCTACTGATTCCACTATTTCTTCACCAACTACTAGTGACTCTAGTATTGAGATATCCTTATATGCCTTAACATGACATGTGGTTCATGATATTATTCGCATTTCAGGATATCTGAAAAAACATCCCATTCTGGTGCTAGTGGATACTGGTAGTACCCACAGTTTATTGACTCCAACATTGTCAAGAAGCTCAACATTCATGCATCTCCCACAAGGAAGATGGTGGTGACAGTATCAAATGGTGACAACATTACTAGTCATGGTCTTTGTCAGAACACTCACTAGGAAATGCAAGGAAATCAGTTCTCCTCTGATTTAAGGGTGCTTCCTCTAGGGGGATATGACATGGTCTTAGGTGCTGATTGGCTACAACAGTTGGGGGATGTCACATTCAATTTTGCTCAGATGAAGATTTCTTTTGTTCATCAGGGAAGTTATATTACTCTTCAGGTAAGTTCTTCAAAACCTTCTCTGCATATTATTGAAGGTTCTTCCTTAAAAAGGTTTCTCAAAGACCATACCCCAATACTAATTGGACAATTGTTTACTGTTTCTGCATCACCTCCTCCACCTATACCTTCCCCAATTGTTATTGTGTTGGATACATTTTCTGATATCTTTGCAGTATCTAATATACTTCCCCCTTCCAGAACCTTGGACCACAAAATCCCACTCAAACCAAACTCTACACCTAATTCACATGGACCTTATAAATGCCCTTACATTCATAAATTTGTGGTAGAATGATTGGTCCAAGAGATGCTTTCTGCAGGACTTATTCAAAATAGTCACAGCCCATTTGCTTCTCCAGTTCTACTTGTAAAGAAGAAATATGACACATGAATATTTTATGTAGATTATAGAAAGTTAAATGAATCCACCATTAAGGACAAATTTCCCATACCATTGATTGATGAGCTATTGGATGAAATCAAGGGAGCAATTATCTTCTCTAAAATAGACCTAAGGTCTGGCTATCATCAAATCCGATTTGTTGGTCCTGACATTCACAAAATAGCTTTTAGAACTCATCATGGACATTATGAGTTTAAGGTGATGCCTTTTGGTCTCACAAATGCACCCGCTACCTTCCAAGCTCTGATGAACGAAATATTTCAGCCCTTTTTGAGGAAATTTGTTCTTGTTTATTTTTGCTCAGCCTCAGCTAATCTATTTGGGATATCTCATTTTTGCAGAAGGAGTAGCTGCTGACCCTGATAAAATTGCTGCTATAACCACTTGGCCGTTGCCTGACAACTTGAAGCAATTGAGGGGATTCTTGGATCTCACATGTTACTATAAAAGATTTATTAAGGGCTATGGTAATATCTCTAAACCTGTTATTGATATGCTGAAGAAATATGCTTTCCATTGGTCTCCCTCAGCACATGAAGCTTTCACTACACTCAAAACTGCTATGACCATGGCTCCAGTTTTGGCCCTACCTTACTTTTTAATGCATTTCATACTGGAAAATGATGCTTGTGATAGAGGAGTAGGAGCAGTACTCATGCAGGAAGGTTGACCACCATATTTTTTCAGTAAAGCCTTGGGTCCAAAAACTCTAGCCTTGTCCACTTATGAAAGGGAATTCTTAGCCATTGTCATGGCTGTGCAAAAATGGAGATATTACCTTTCTCACAGCCAATTCATCATCAAAATTGATCACCAAAGTTTACAGTATCTCATGGATCAGAAACTCTCTACTAAATTTTAACAGAAGTGGCTAGTCAAATTAATGGGCTTTAATTATATCATCCAATACAAGAAGGGTAAGGAAAATGTGGTGGTTGATGCCTTATCTAGGGTACCCCAATCATCTGTAAACTCAATGCACTTTCTGTGAGCACTCCACAATGGACACAATATATAATATCCAGTTATGAGGGTGATTCTGTTGTTCAACAAATTATAGATTCCCTCGTAGTCTCTCCAGACCAGCCTAAATTTTCATACATTCAAGGCATACTCAGATTTAAAGGAAAGCTCTACATTGGATACAGTAATGAGGTGAGACATTCCATTCTCCAATCTTTGCACTCTTCTGCTATTGGGGGTCATTCTGGCATGTTGGGAACTTATCATAGAGCAAAATACCATTTCTTTTGGCCAAAAATGAAACATGATATCATGTAATTTGTCTCCACTTGTGAAGTGTGTCAATGCAACAAGGGTCCCTCTTCCTTTCCTAATGGACTATTATAGCCATTACCTATACTAGAGAAATCTTGGCAGGACATTTCAATGGATTTCATTGAAGGACTTCCAATGTCCAACAAGAAGAGTGTTATCTTAGTCATTGTTGACAGACTTACCAAATATATCCACTTCATTCCATTAAATAAACCTTTCACTGCTCTTTCAGTAGCAAAGGAATTTCTCAACAATATTTTCAAACTTCGTGGCTTGCCCAGTTCCATTGTCAGTGATAGAGACAAAATCTTTGTCAGCCATTTTTGGAAATCTTTATTCAAATCCTGCACCACTCTCAAGCTCTCCATTGCTTACCATCCTCAAACAGATGGTCAAACTGAGAGAACTAATGCATGTGTAGAACAGTTAGTCAGATACATGATTAGATTTAACCCCAAGCAATTGACTCAGTGGCTAGCCCTTATTGAATGGTGGTTTAATACAAACTATCACTCTAGTCTAAATATGTCTCCCTTTCATGCTTTATATGGGTATCAACCCCCTCATCTTATCTTTCTCATTATAGCTACTACTTCAGTTGCTTCTGTAGAGAACTATTTGAAACTGAGAGATATTATGCTTCAACTACTGAAAGAAGATATGGCAAAGGCACAAGATGGTTTGAAATTTTTTGCAGACAAGAAAAAGGTGGAGAGGGAATTTGCAGTGGGAGACATGGTGTTCCTTAAACTTCAACCATATCGACAGACTTCAGTTGCTGTCAGAAAAAAATTAAAGCTGTCTACCAAATATTTTAGTCCATTTTCAGTGCCCAAACGAGTTGGATTAGTGTCTTATAAGTTGCAATTACCAGTTGGGTCTCAGATACACCCCGTCTTCCATGTATCTCAAATCAAGAAACAAATTAAGGTCAAGGCATCTACACTACAATTTCTACCAGAGGTGGATGATAATGGGCAATTTTTTGTTGAACCAGTAGTTGTGATGGACACTAGACAAACTCTCAGAGGTAACCTTTATGTACCTCAAGTACTCATTCAATGGTCTAACACTACTACCGAGGATGCTACCTGGGAGGACACAGCTCACATTCAGGCAAAGTTCCCAGAATTCATCCTTGAGGAGAAGTATTTTTAGAGGGGGAGGCATTGTCATGTACCCGACCCTTTCCAGAGAGAGTAGCTGAGTCACTTCTCCGAGTCCGAGCCATAACTCAGTGAGCGAGTCAATGAAGTCACATGACGTCAGCTGTGTAGGAAACCTGTTTCTTAGACTTTAGTGTTTTCCCTCCTTCCTTTTTTGATGTAAATGACTTTGTTCTCAGATTGGTTGTTTTATAACCAATCATTGTAAGGCTTTGATTTTTATCAATAAATTTTTATTTTGCTTTCAATTTTGAAAGTTTAGGCTCTGATAGCAGAGAGAAAGCAGCTTGCTGCTAGTTACCTTGATCAATCCTTGTAGTTGTACCTCAGTACACTACAATTCCCTTAGTTGATATCATCCATAACTAAGGGTTTCTATGACCCAAAGTCGAAGACTTTAATAAACAAATATGTCTCAGTCTACAAGAATAGATAAATCTATCTCCCACAGAAATACCTACAAGCTTTGTTCCGTCTTTTGATAAATCAAGGTGAACATGAGCCAATCGATAACCCGAACTTATATTCCCGAAGAACAACCTAGAATTATCAATCATCTCACAATAATCTAAATCGTATGATGGTGAAACTAGATATTGTGAAATCACAAACGATGAGACGAAGATGTTTTTGATTACTTTTATCTTGCCTATCGGATAAATTAATCTCGAGTCAATTATTTTAATTGTACTAAATACGATAGAATCGGGCAAGATTAGATCACGCAACTACAAAGAAAATAGTTGGGTCTGGCATCAAAATCCCAATGAAGTCTTCAAGTCGTTAACCTATAGGGTCTCGATAGAAACCTAAGGTTAAAGGAGAATCGACTCTAGCTTATACAACTAGTATCACACATGAGGTGTGGGGATTACCTTTCCCAGTTGCTATAGTTCTCCTTTATATAGTCTCCAAATCAGGTTTGCAATCTAAGTTACCTTGGTAACGAAGCATTCAATATTCATCGTTAGATGAAAACCTGACTAGATTCAAACTAATATCATTCAACCTTTAGATCCAACTTAGCTTGTTATACACAAATGAACTATAAGTCATTTAGGTTTATGTAACCATACCTAAACGTGTACAAGTCATTGGTTCACACTTAAGTATGTGTACGGGTATGCGTACTTAATTAACAAGTTTTGAGTTTTATTTGGTTTTCAAACTCAGCAGAAATTCACGGACGTGAACTTTCTGCCAGTATACATATGGGTACGCATACTAAGGTAACCAGATTGAGTTGGTTTTGAAATCCATACTCAGCAGAAATTCACGGACGTCAACTTCCGCGAGTATGCGTTTGGGTATGAATACTTACCCAGTCTCCATCGACCATTTTGTATACACACAAGTATGCATACATTTGGTTCCCGGTTTTGGACTTATACACTAATGTGCGAACACACTATATATGCTTATATCCAAAGATGGTTACATATTTTAAACTCTTTATTTCAATCATTGAAACATTCTTAGAGGATGTTAAATAGAGGTTATTCACACACTATTTTTCATCAAAACAATTTTCAAGATATTGAAATAATCAACATGACTTTCGTCACGAGTAAAGATGAACTTGGCCAAAGCGAGAGCTTACCAACACATATTTCAAGAGCGAGATAAACTCGACTTAAAATAGCAAATGTGTATAATCGAAGTCTATTTAGTAATACGACTTTTGTCTCAATATAGAAGATAGAGTATATATACTTTTTGAGTGATAGATAAGTTCAAGTCTCCACATACCTTTTAGTCGATGAAGTTCCACCAGTTCCTTGAGTAGTTCTTCGTCTTTGTATGATGAATGTCGTGGATTCTAGAGCTCAACTACACTTTCTATCCTAGTCCGAGACTTAGCTATAAGTAGACTAGAAATCAAGACATATAGTTTTGGCAACTAAACTTGACAACAAGATTGAGATAGAAACGCTTGCGAGTTCGACCGAGCAGTACTCTAATAATCTCCCCCTTTGTCAATTTTAGTGACAAAACTATCAATACATATGGATTACAAAAAATAAACTTTGCAGCTTCTATTCCATATGCTTGATCTCCTTGGTTCTTCAACATTACTCGAAATCTCCGTCACTTCCAAGTAATCCAATGATTCCAAAGGTTGTAAGTTTAGCATCATCGTTGTTGAAAATCCATAGCCATAACAATGAGAAAACAAAATCTCTCAAACATTGTTACACAGTGTCATAGTTTTATTACACAATATCAAAGTTCAATTATATCACAACTTTGACAACAATACTATGGTGATATGTATCACCCCCTCCCCCCCCCCCCTAGTCAATACTCCATCTCACATGGAAACCACTCCCCCTTACATAATGATCTGAAGACCATATGTATTTGTAGTGTGAAATACACATTAATTCTCCCCCTTTTTGTCAATAAAATTGGCAAAGGTACGAAAACTAGTGGGATCCTAATAAAAAATTCCAAAGAGACATTTTGTGACCAAAAGAAAGCACATATCAACTTTTTAGATGCAATCATATAGCCGAAACTAAATGAATTCATCAAGGAGTTTATAAAGATAAAAGATAACCCCTATAATATTCCACAGCCGCACTCCCCACAAATATTTGGCAATAAAGCACAAGTTCAAATAAGAACTCTCCCCTATACAATGTCATTCCCGAAAAACAACAAGAGCGACCTTACTTTCACAAGAAAATAAGGATTTCTTTGGAAGAAAATCAATTATTAAAGAATATAAAATTGTATTCAAAATACTCAATTGAATTAACCACAAGTGAACCCATGATTAATTCAACCGGAATACTCAACTAAACTAACCACAAGAGAACCCATGATTAATCTAATTGGAAATGCTCAACATAAGAAGACTTACGGAGCCACACAGTATATACATAAAAGAATATGGATCAGGGAAGATCAATACTGCGGAATAGACAAAGATTCAATGTATCTTCCATCACTATTCACACAATGACATACAATAGACATAATGTTTGTAAACAAAAGCCCATCAATATTTGCATAATGACATAAAAGGCTTAACTTTTGTTTTTGTCAAAAGTCCATTCATTGTTTTACCAATACTTGCATATCGACGTATGAAAGACTTAACTTTTGACAACGTATGGGACAATCATAGTTCGCGTTCATAAACACACATATCCCATAATATATTGCAATATATAAAACCATAAAGATTAATACTGCGAAAATCATCTTCCAAACAAAAATAATTTAGAATTTAAACTAATAAATCTAAAAACATTGAAGATGAAAATCGCTAGACATAGCTATGTATAACCAAAATAATGGCTATTCCAACCTCTAGTTATTCATATTAAAACACAAGAATAAAATTCTCATAAGAAGCTTTTCTAGACAAAATAATAAAATCTGTTTGAGGAGAATTAGAGGTGAAATACGGAGAGATGAGAGGAGGAAGAAGAAGAATCTTATTAGGAAGATGAGTGATGCAGTTTTACAAGTGGTAAGTATAGGGTTTGATTCTCGGACTTTTTAAAAGATTCGGTTTTAGACAAAAAGATGGTGATTTTTATAAAACTTATAAAATAATGGAAATGCTAAAAATGATTTTTGTGTTCAATTAAAGGAGACTAGGATGTCAAGATTCCATCACTACTACACATACTAAATGATTATAACTATTCCTTATAATACTCTCCCAAAATTACTCAAGACGATTTAGGACAAATAATACGTCTCGGAAAATAAATCTTTTCAAGCAATTATTTTTCTCAAAGAATTAACAATCTTCTTCACTATCAAATGCTAGTCTCTAACATAGAATATATAAATCAATTATCAAGCATCATAGGACACATGAAGAAAATCATTATCGTTACGAATCAAGAATAAGGACCAAGAGAATTATTATAGAAAATAGTCAAAACATTTTAGCACACATAGTAGGATTTCCTCTCTAATCCTAGATAGAAATCTAGCTACTCATAATTAAAAGTACTAACAAATAACTAAAGAAGAAGAAATAAAACTAAAACTAAAAATGGAAGCCTAGAGTATGCAGAAGAGGTGTGTGATCTTTTGGTCCGTCGAAGCTCCCTATTTATAGGGATAAAATACCCAACACAGCGTGCAAGGTGACTAAATTCTATTGCTGGTGCTCTTTCCACTATATATTTTATTATTTTTATTTACTTTCGGCAGCAAAGTTCTCTACGCACCAAATTGGTGGATGCTTTTCACTCCAAATGAATGCGCTGGGCAGGTCCCTCCATTGACATTTATAGCAAACACCATTTTGAGATACCATTTCTCGAGCTCGTTCATCAGTCCCATGCATGTGCTGTCTGCCGTCATCATCGCCGTCCATCATCTCCCTGTAACTTCTCTTTCTTTTCTTTCTTTACTTTTTCGACTTACTGGCGACACCCATCTCTATCATTGCTGAGCAACAAAGCGTTTCTTCCCCATCTTCATTCTCTGTCGAGCTCAGCTTTAGCACGTGCATTCCAGCAGAAACTTCACCTGCTTGTTCTTCACGTTCTCCTGTTTTCTTTCTTTCCAGCTCGAACTTCTCTCAATCATGGCAGCTCACTTCATCACATGTTCTCCTCGCTGTCCATGTTCTTCGAGCACCAACAGCCTCAGTAATAATGGCATGCATGCAGCAAAACTCGAACAGCAACACTCCAAGACCGAGCAGCATCATTACTTATCACCGTTCAGAATTTCGCTCTCTCACTGCCAACTTCTACTGCCAAACTCGAGTACCCCCCATTGATTACCAATTCTGGTCATGCATGCAGCACCGTCACCGGTATCTAACAGTTCCATCCATCACAGCAAAGCCCGAACTCGAGTCTCCGTGAAGAATCTCTCAACTGCTCAACTTCCTTAACCAACAGACTGTCAAGCTCCAACTCTTCACAGCTCCATCGCTCACGGCCAACCACGATAGCTTCCCTGATCAGAACAACCACCATATCTTCCCTGCTCGTGTTCTGATCAATCAGTGGCATATCTTCATGCAAGACATGAAAATAACGATGAGGTGCCCTAAATGAATTATCCGGGTGCCTTTAACACTACTTGAATTTAGTGACAGCCCCTTATCCACATAGACTGACTGCCTTTAGCAGTTCCCTTGGATTGTGTCTGGCCCTTAACGTACTTTGGGGATGCCAATAGTATTTAGACCGTAAAATGACAATTTTGCCCTTGTTCTTGTTTTGCCCGTAACTTCTTCGTACGACTCCGAATGACTCCGTTCTTTCGCCATTGCCTTTGCCTTATCGTCATCTACACAATGAAAAGTAGAAATCTTGTATTTGAACGAGTTACATTTGGTCTTTGACCCTTCTTCACTCTTAGCTAGCTTCTTTTATTGCACAACTAAGCTCCAATTCACTTCTTTTGGATTATTTACCTAATAACACACAAATAAGAGAAAACACGCATAACACACAATAATCTGCAAGAAAACCATCAAATACTAGCATGGAATTAACACCAAATATATGTGAAATATGCACTTATCAAATTCCCCCACACTGGATTTTGCTAGTCCTCGAGCAAACTAAAAATCCTAACTCACTGTCGTAGGCATCACGATTGCATTTAGCGTATGCAATAAGCCTTTAAACCCCTAGGTGTCCCTAGTGGCCGAGTTATAGTCTCGGGAGGGTTTACCAGAGGTATACCCACAAAACCTACTCCAACTTCAAAGCGTTCCAGCGTCCCAAGCATCCAAAGAGTTATGAGGACATAGAGTTTCTGCATGCTAGTAATAAGAAGTTAGAAATACCAAAGAACATATTCTCATTCTTAAATATTGAGTGAGAAATAATCACACCATAATGAGAGAATGCGTGTTTAAGAAACGACCAATAAGCATTTCGCCTCGACTTCTGCCTCACTTAAAGGATTTTATGATAATTGCACTCAATAAGACAGCTTTTTTATGGGTCTCACATGTGTGCAGGTAGGAATGAAGATAGAACTCCTACACACGTTGAATGGTGGGAAGGAAACCTTCCGAATTATTTCTGGAGACCCCACAAAATCGTGGGAAGTAAAAGACTTTTTCTGATGATCTCTAAGAAAGGAAATCAACCACTTATAGCAAGGATGAGAGTACTTACCACCTTCACATCTGATTGCACCGATGATAACACCACTCTCCACAAAGATCCAATAGAAACGTCTTCCTTCGCTCGTCTTCTTCATCTTGGTCTTCGGTCTTCAACTGTTGATGATAAATTCTTGAATTTCGTAGAACTTTGACAATTTATAACTCTTTTTCCTCTATTTCTTGTCTCTTGAAACTTCTTTATATATTTTTCTTCCCCGTGGCCTTATTGAACAAATAAATCCTAAATGCAAATCTTTTTGTATTTTGTATATTTTTTTTTTTAATTTTTTTTTTTAATTTTTTTTTTAATTAAGATTGCAACTACAATAATAAAATTAACATGGCCATGAAAGAAGTACTTTACCACATTGATCTTCACAACTTGTATTGTCTTTGTATCATAAACTTCAATATTTTTCATCTTTTGATTTTCTCTGCTCTTGTAAATAAGTCTTCATACTTAGATATAAAATTTGCTCTTCCTTGAATTGTTGCTTAAAAACCTTAAACTTCTTCAAATTTCCTTGTAGATTTTGATGTCGCTCCTTTGCTGATGATGTGTTTCTATGGACCTGTTGTTGGCGAGAGAGAATGGTGCTAACTGTAAATCAAACTACAAGAAGGAGGTTTTCATCTATAGAAGACACCCTCATGATTGACAAAACTAGCACTCAAGAGATCAAAAATAGTGCTGAAAATAGTGTGAAGTTGGGTAGCTCACCATTCTACCCGGAATTTACGTATGGTGACACACACTCAAAAGAAAGCTCTTTAGTCAGCTTCTAAGAAATCTGGTATGGTGCCTCTGTTGATTTGAAAAAGGTAGTCTCCACTAATGATTGATCAGCAACTCTAATAATGCATTTCTCTCTGCTCCTAATTTGCATCACCGGCATGATTAAATCCATTATTTAACACTCCAATTCGTAAGAAATCCGAACGTAGTTTTCTAATACTTCCAAGTTCAGTTATGTCGGTCAGAATTCTCTATGTAAACATACCTAGAAGTATGCTAGTGACTCTAAAATCTCTGTAAGTTGGAGGTTTTATTCAAATATATAATTTTTATTTTTTATTTTTTTGAAAATTTTGAATCAAAAAGGCTAAAAACTCTATATGCAAAAGATCCAAACACTCCCCCACACTTAAACTCTACATTGTCCTCAATGTTCTAAAGATAAAATTAAAAGCATGAACAAGGAGAAACTGTTACCATCTGAATCAAAAGAGTGAAGGAAAAATATTACCGTGTTGCATGAGCATGGGTTACCTCCCAAGAAGTGCTAAGTTTAATGTCTTGACAAGACATAAGAAAGAATTAATCACTTCATATCATAAAGCAATAACCGAAACAATCTGGGATCATCTGCATTAAAAAGTGTTAACACGAGATAGAAGGAAACCGCAACATACCAAGAATAAACATAGAACACCTTTTCCTACTCTCTGTTTAAGACAACTATATCTAGTTGTGGTTCGAGTTCGGGTTCTATAAAGGGGTCTAAATAAAATATTTTCATGGGTTGCACCTCCTCATAAGTGAGATCCGAAATATCAGGTTCTAAGGTCTGGAAAAATTTGAAGCACACAATAATAGCCTTGAATAATTGAGGATCCTCTAGGTTAATCAGATTTGACTTACACAATTCACCACAATGTTGGTCATTCTTAAGAAGATGTGTCGACAATTTTAATTTCCTAAAATAATTAGGTTTAGTTCTAAAAACTATATAATGACACATTTCGAAATGAAATACTCCCACATTTGGTAAATAAAATCTTGGTGGGACAACAAAATCAATTATGGTATCTTGGACCGGATTAACCACATCAACCAAAGGATGGGTTTCTATCAACTGAGTTTCTTTTTGGACATAACTAGGTTCAGGAAAACGTGCATGAAAATAGTCCCTTAAGATGGTATAGGCACATATGTCAAGTCCCAAGTTGGGGACCTTTGTAAGAGTCAAGGGTAAACCACGAGGAGAATAATATTCACCCCCAAACCTAGGGTTGTCTATATCCTTGGATAAACTAGTCACAATTTCCTTAATTTCTAAATTATCAGATTTAGGAAAATGGTCTTTTATTTCTTCCAGGTTGTAATAGTGTGGTTCTACATTTGTATAATCCTCAGAAGGGACTATTGTTTCTGAATCACTAGACTCTAAAACACTAGTCTCATGATAAACTCTTTTCTCTAATCCATCTTCGGCTTCATAGTCACAATGATATACTACACCGTCTAAGATTATGGTATCTCTAGTCAAATCCTCATCCTTTTGAATAGGTGAATAATTATCAATATTATTAAGATTTGAACTAGAAATAACATTATTATTATAAGGTTCAATTGGTGTAACAATTTCCTCATCACTATGATTATATATTTCAAATTCTTCATTGACACTATCCTCATCATCATAATAATATGAAGATGGTTGAAATGGTTGAACCTTGTCAAAATATGCAGTGTTTTCTGATCTAACCTCATCCTCTAAATTAGGTGAATAATTATATGTATTATCAAGGGTAAGATTGGAAACACTATTTTGGAATTCAAATTCATTATGAGCAATAGCCTTAGGTGCATTTTCTTCCTGCTTATTAAGAGTCTCACACAGTTTATTCATTTTTATTTCAGATTCACATACAGTTTTGCTCAATTTCTTAAGTGATTCTTGTAAAGAAAGACTTGTTAATTCATATTGTTTGAGTGCATCTTCTATGGAATGAGATTTATATTCATCAGGAACTGGTCCCAATTGTTTGATTAAATCCTCTAAAGATGGAGAACTCTCATTTCTTTCATTATAATATTGTTCATTTGCCCGTTCATATGATTGGTGGACGTATGAATAGTAGTTAGGATCGCCGTGGTATGAACCATAACCTTCAGAAGGTCGGTAGTGGTCCCAAGTACTATCCACACTATGGTTATAGTACGGATAATGTCCATTTAGATACTCAGTCTGATAATCATTATATTGGTCTTTATAATACCAGCTTGACATTAATTTTTTGTTTTGTTTTGGTTTTTATTTTTATTTTTTAAATAAAACAAAAATATTTACAAAGAAAATAAAAATTCTAGACTAATTATGTACAAATAAATAAAATATCTAAACAAATCAGAATATATCCTAAAAAAATATATATATAATAAAAGAATTTTTTTTTTCTTTTTTACACACCATTTTTTTTTTGGATTAATGAGGAAAGAAAAATAAAAATAGAGTAACACAAACAAGGAAGGGAAGTTCTATTCAATCACAAACAAGGCTGACTCCACCACAGTAAACTTACTGATTTCTAGCAAACAAAAAGCATGATGGCTCCACTTAGATTGTTTTCTAGACCAGCTTCTAATCCTTCGAAAGGGAATTCGTTACAATCTGAGCAAACCCCTCTGGAATCAATCTGAGTTAAAGTATATTGAATAGAGGCGAGGGAAGCTGCTAGAGCTTTGATACCCAAGGCCTCACCGTATTACAAGGCGGCGCAGTCACGCATTCAATTTACAGAAACCATCATGAATTTCGAAGTATGCCTAAAGAGTAACCAATATTTTTCGAACGACTTTCCTACTAAGCTCGTTACCTTATAGGTCTCGTTCTACTTCAAATTTTAAAGCTTAGGTTCGCGTAGGTATCATTTTCCTAAGGCGGGCAAGAAGAGAACGGTGATGAAATCCGAACCCTTATCTTGTATGGCCAGTCCTTGCCCTTTACTAGGAAAATAAAACAGCCGTATTCAAGTCCTCAACATATATGCAAACGAAGGAATACAGTAACTCGCTAACAGGAGATTCGCGAGTGTTTCGACAAACTTACCTCCCGTATCATACGGGGGATGAATCGTTGTTGTCGACTCGGGCCACGACTCCTATGTCATGCACGAACCCGAGGGGCCGAGGTGATATTGTAATCACCATCCTTCTCTGCAAACAGTTTGATATTTAATATTACCCTTCCGTAGGGTTTTTAAAAAAATAATAAAAGAATGTCCAAGTCCAAAGTCCCAAAAAAAAAAATGCAAAAGAAATATAAAATTACAAGAATATAGAAATCCTAATACAATCAATAAAATAAAATAAACTCTTTTTTTTTTTATGTAAAAAAAAATAATTCTTCTTTTGCTCTTTTAGCTTTGCTCTTTACTCCCAAGTCTTTTTACACATTCACCAAAAGCTTTGGCAAATTTTTCCGCTTCGAATTCCAAATTCTCTTTTGGTATGCAATTCCACAATAAATATAGAATATTACCTGCACAATAAATAAAAATAACAAGAATAATACCAAGTAAAATCAAAGAAAATAAAATAAAACTAAAACTAAACTAAACTAAACTAAAATTTAAAATTTAAATAAAAAGAAAATAAAAATCTAAAACCTAAAACCTAACCTAAAGGCAAGTCCCCGGCAACGGCGCCAAAAACTGATGCAGTTTTACAAGTGGTAAGTATAGGGTTTGATTCTCGGACTTTTTAAAAGATTCGGTTTTAGACAAAAAGATGGTGATTTTTATAAAACTTATAAAATTATGGAAATGCTAAAAATGATTTTTGTGTTCAATTAAAGGAGACTAGGATGTCAAGATTTCATCACTACTACACATACTAAATGATTATAACTATTCCCTATAATACTCTCCCAAAATTACTCAAGACGATTTAGGACAAATAATACGTCTCGGAAAATAAATCTTTTCAAGCAATTATTTTTCTCAAAGAATTAACAATCTTCTTCACTATCAAATGCTAGTCTCTAACATAGAATATATAAATCAATTATCAAGCATCATAGGACACATGAAGAAAATCATTATCGTTACGAATCAAGAATAAGGACCAAGAGAATTATTATAGAAAATAGTCAAAACATTTTAGCACACATAGTAGGATTTCCTCTCTAATCCTAGATAGAAATCTAGCTACTCATAATTAAAAGTACTAACAAATAACTAAAGAAGAAGAAATAAAACTACAACTAAAAATGGAAGCCTAGAGTATGCAGAAGAGGTGTGTGATCTTTTGGTCCGTCGAAGCTCCCAATTTATAGGGAGAAAATACCCAACACAGCGTGCAAGGTGACTAAATTCTATTGCTTTGGTGCTCTTTCCACTATATATTTTATTATTTTTATTTACTTTCGGAGAAAAGTTCTCTACGCACCAAATTGGTGGATGCTTTTCACTCAACCCAATGCGCTGGGCAAGTCCCTCCATTGACATTTATAGCAAACACCATTTTGAGATACCATTTCTCGAGCTCGTTCATCAGTCCCCATGCATGTCTTTTGTCTGCCGTCATCATCGCCGTCCATCATCTCCCCCTTAACTTCTCTTTCTTTTCTTTCTTTACTTTTTCGACTTCTTGGCGACACCCATCTCCATCATTCTTTGAGCAACAAAGAGTTTCTTCCCCATCTTCATTCTCTGTCGAGCTCGGCTTTAGCACGTGCATTCCAAAGAGAAACTTCACCCGCTTGTTCTTCACGTTCTCCTGTTTTCTTTCTTTCCATTTCAATTTCTCTCAATCATGGCAGCTCACTTCATCACATGTTCTCCTCGCTGTCCATGTTCTTCGAGCACCAACAGCCTCAGTAATAATGGCATGCATGCAACAAAACTCGAACAACAACACTCCAAGACCGAGCAGCATCATTACTTATCACCGTTCGTAACTCGCTCTCACTATCAACTTCTACTGCCAAACTTGAGTACCCCCCATTGATTACCAATTCTGGTCATGCATGCAGCACCGTCACCGGTATCCAACAGTTCCATCCGTCACAGCAAAGCCCGAACTCGAGTCTCCGTGAAGAATCTCTCAACTGCTCAACTTCCTTAACTAACAGACTGTCAAGCTCCAACTCTTCACAGCTCCATCGCTCACGGCCAACCACAATAGCTTCCCTGATCAGAACAACCACCATATCTTCCCTGCTCGTGTTCTGATCAATCAGTGGCATATCTTCATGCAAGACATGAAAATAACGATGAGGTGCCCTAAATGAATTAGCCGGGTGCCTTTAACACTACTTGAATTTAGTGACAGCCCCTTATCCACATAGAATGACTGCCTTTAGCAGTTCCCTTGGATTGTGTCTGGCCCTTAACGTACTTTGGGGATGCCAATAGTATTTAGCCCGTAAATTGACAATTTTGCCCTTGTTCTTGTTTTGCCCGTAACTTCTTCGTACGACTCCGAATGACTCCGTTCTTTCGCCATTGCCTTTGCCTTATCGTCATCTACACAATGAAAAGTAGAAATCTTGTATTTGAACGAGTTACATTTGGTCTTTGACCCTTCTTCACTCTTAGCTAGCTTCTTTTATTGCACAACTAAGCTCCAATTCACTTCTTTTGGATTATTTACCTAATAACACACAAATAAGAGAAAACACGCATAACACACAATAATCTGCAAGAAAACCATCAAATACTAGCATGGAATTAACACCAAATATATGTGAAATATGCACTTATCAATGAGTAGTTCTATTACATAGGTTACATAATATACATATATATGGATAACCCAAGGACCGCACATCCATGGTCCGTTGGCCCTATAACACTCCCCCTTGTACGGTTCAATAACAAAACTTTATACATAGTGCTTCACATATGGTGCTTTGAATATATTTCTTCAAATGACGTCCTCTCCTCGATGGCTTATGCCGAAATCAATCATCCCATTTAAAACTTTGACAAGTAAAAACCCATTGGGATAAAACCTTGGTACAGCTCTTCACATGTAGTACACATGTTGTCTCGTATTTTACATATAGTTCGTCACATGCAATAAGATATTTAAAGATCGATGAGTCTAAGTTAATTGCCTCGTTAAAACTTCATCAGGAAAACCCAAAGGGACAAAACCCGAACTAAAGAAAAGTAGTATAATATTAAGTAAACTTAGAACATAGTTGGATTCGTATACGTTGCCTCATTAAAACCTTGACAAGGAAAACCCTGTGGGATAAAACCTTGACAAAGGGAAAAGAGTACAACGTGACAGATGCAAGTAAAGGTGATCAGTTCCAGATGATCACTTGGCTCCGTCGAAGTTGACTAGTCGTTTCACAACTCCTAAGGAAGAAAATCCTTGTAGGAAAGACAATAGTCTTAGTTGGGAAATTACATTCCCGGTGTTTGTTGTTTTCTCATTAAAAACATTTCCGAGTAACAAAAACCCGTGGGAAAAAGTAACCTCGGTGAAGTAAAATATTTCAACGCACCATTAGATGCTCCCCCTGATGTCAGACAATTTTCATTAGTCTAATGCAGTCAAAAGGAGTTTATCACACTTTACTTTGGTGACATGAATGTTTATAAGACCATGTTGTTGATTCTGGAAGTTATGTTTCTTAACAGAATATCACATTTCATTTCTTTGATCCAGATATTTTCAGTAATATCACCGGCGATCTTTAGGTCTTCAACGTTCAACATACTTGACGTTTTTAGTGTTTTATCGTTAAAAACCTTGTCGAGTAACAAAACCCTTTGGGAAAAACTATTCTCGATCGAAGGGAAAAAAAGTACAACACAACTTCAATTTCGAAGTAAATATGTCGACATCATATCCTTGGATCCTCCCCCTGATGTCGGCATCTCCCCCTGATTACTTTCAGAGTTATTCCAGACAGTTCCTTTAGTCATGTATTTTTCGAAACTGAATATTGGTAATGACTTAGAAAATAATCTACCATATCTTTCTCTGATTACTTTCGTTAGTGAATAGATTATTATTCCTTCATAATCAACAAATTTTGGATTGCACTTTCATTAGCATTCATTCTAATGTCTTTGTAGGGATAAAACAAATTTATGCAATGGTTACTTTTAAGTACATGATTACATTCACTATACCATTCCAATGATGTTACGTTGGCGCTGAGCTATATCTAGCTAACAAGTTCCCTGAGGATGTAAAATTTAATCGAGTACATTATTATACTAAGTACAACAATGCATCTATTGTACTTAGATATGGGAATTTCATCTCCCAACACATCTTTGTCATATTCCTTTGGACAAAATGGTTAATTACTTACATTTGAACATTGACTAATCATGGGAGTGTTATCAGGATGCATGTATTTGTTAAATTTCATGACACCTTTTGACATATGCAAACTGGTGGAATAATATACCACAAGCTCAGTATTCGATCGAGCTTTTCCTAGATTTTTCATCTCAAATTCGGATTTTAAATAGCTTTTAAGGTTTCTACATCAAGGGTACACATCATGTCTGTAACATCAAAATAAATAGCTACAATTCCAAATCAGGAACTTTCTTATGAATACGCAAGGAAAAATAACTTACTTGTATATCCCCTCCAAATCAAATAGCCACTTAGACGAGTATACCACATCTGCCTGATTGCTTGAATCTATAAGTGAGCGTTCTATCTAATGACTCTGTGGTTTAGAGTCATTTGATTTGGGAAACAGAATTCTATCAAGTAGTTTTGTAAATATCTTCTATCTCTTGATTCTTTCAGAGATACGTAACAACCACATACATATGCTGCATTTCAAGTCCTTTTGAAATTACCAAGCTAACTAAGTAGCGAAACTCTATAACGTTCATTACAAGAGAACAATTCCAGGGCTTTGTGAGAAACCACGCGCCAGAAGGCGAGTCTTTGTACTTTAACACTACTTTCTTCTTATTATGCTTTATGACAAATTAATTATGTATGTCCAAAAGTCTTTACACTTGGTTGGTTAGCACTACCACACCAAATACCCGTATAATTGCCAAAGAACTAAGTTCTACCTAGATTGTATAGGCCAAATATGCTCTTCGTTGACATTAAGCAACAAGGAACTTGTTTGATCTCATCTTGCTCTATTTACTTAAGCAAATGTATATGAAATTAATCATCAGTATGCTCGCATAATATTTCCATTGACTCGTGCGCGTTCTCACAATCCACATGGGATGTCATTGTTCTCTGGAATCATTAAACTTCGGAGCGTCCTCCTATTTGATTCATGGACATATTCAGATACAATATTATGAGATGATTTCTGATGATATAAATAAGTTGTTCCTTACTCACCTACTTCCTTTCTAGGTGAGCATTGATCGAACCAAGTGGTATCTCCAACTTTCTTTATGGAGCCATGGCCTCAACCACACTTCCACTAAGTGTAGTTGCAACACCTTAGTCTATGGTGTATATCCCTTCTTGAGGATTTTTAACCTTGCAGGTAGGTTTGCAGCTGGTATGTGTGATCTCATTACTTTAACAAAATCAATGTACATTCTGAAAATCAATTATTCTTTGTTACTTCACATTTACATTTGTGGAGTACAAGAATCAATATGCGACACAGTGGGAACATACCACGACAATTCATGTCGTTCACTTATAAAATACTTTTTCTTATCTCCCCTAATGACGGGAAGAGTGTATCACTAAAGTGATAAACCGAAAATCTAGCGGTAAGAGATCCCCCTGCCAAAAGTTTAAAATGTGGATTATTGTTTGGAACTCCATTTCCAACATAACTACTTAACAGTTTTGAATACCCATCATAATACGATGTGGAGTCGTAATGGCACATATATAGTGCAACCAAAAATTCGTAAAAGCACGAATATCAGGCTTAAATCCAATTACCAACTGGTACGCATAAAAGGTTGACTAATATTAGATTCTAAAACGAATTAAGTAAAGATGTGTTAATATTGCATATTCCCAAAGAAGTTAAAGGTAGGTTTGTACGCATAACCTATTCCTTAAACACCATTTGTAACTTTTGATGATAGCCTCTGCGAGACCATTGGGTATAAGATGCTCTATATTGATCCTATTAAACATGCAATATTCATCAAGTCCTTTTGATTTAAATTCTCTAGCATTAACAAGGGTGGTTAGCCTTTGCACTTTGCATTGTGTAATATGTGCTATGAGTTTTCAAACGCAAATTTCTTGGGAACTATAACTAGTCCAAAATGTCAAAACATTCACCAGATCTATCAGTCACTTTAATGGTCCACATTCAGCATGAATATTTTTCTAAAGTTCACCTTGTTTTCTTTTTAATATGGAATTTTTACCATTTGCATCTTAGGATGGTCTAGATCCTGTTTTACTGAAGACTTTGTAAAAATGAGTGATATGCTTTCTTACCTAAAAGCATAATGGGAAGAGGGGTTGTGCATCTAGTAATTTAGAAAACACTATTGAGAGATATGTCGTCACTTTGCATTCTGTCAATCTTTTTCCCATTTTCCTTCATTCAAATAAAGTGATATTTGTATGGGTTCTTTCAAAACAATCATCATGTCACAACCAAAGTTTTTTTATGGTTATGCCCAAAGCATGTATGAGTCAGTTTCCAACATTTCATCGCCAGAGTCAATATGATTCAATAATCCAAATATTATAGTGAATTACATTGCACTAGATTAACTCATTAGTTTCTCTAAAATATATTTACTTCCAAATATATTAGAGACTATAAAATATGCAATCAATTACATTCTCATCATTTTGATGTTCCACATGATATCCATTTGCACGTGTTACTTGGGAATTTAACAAGGTGTGATTATCTCTTGGTACATCTAGAGATTTTGCTATGTTTTTGTTCTATCTTGAAGAAAAAAAATGAGCAGTGATGCGCTCGATAAGATAGTCAATTGGCCAAGCAAAGTTCTTGTTGTCATTAAAGTTGATATTAAAATTGGTTGTTACTATGATACACATACACATTATATTTGTATATACCAACACATATGACCAAGTGCATTTCCAACTCTTTTATTTATGATGAGAGCTAGAATTACATTTTAGCTGATCCCATGTTCAATTGATACCTATACTTTGGTGTCATTACTGCTGGGGAAAAAATAATATTTTTTTTCTCATGATATATATGTCCCTTTTCACATGCTTTATATGAGTCGGTACGTCTAACCCTCATTACTTTGGGGTTCTTTCCATTTTCAATTTTGCTACATTTAGCTTAATTTGAGAAATTTCTTTATCTCAATAGGCCAAGAGAATCTCACTCTACATGTCAACCACTTACTTTAGGTTGAATATATTACTAAAGATAATTCTTTTGTTGTCATACTTCAACATATACCGGTTCGTTAGTATTATGGATGAAGTAGAGAAATGAAAATTTTATGATTCATATCATCTTTTGTGAGTTCTTCCACAAAAATTGGAATACATGTGATTTTATTGGAACGTATGTTTTGAAACTATTGACAGATTAATAGTCGAGCAAAAATTTTGGGAAAATATCAAGTATCCAATAATGGTGCTCAAGTACTTCTAAGCCGCAAATGAATACATTGGAATTGAGTTGGTACAACCAATTAAAAAAAAATACACCATTCAACTATATCCAATATCATATTTAAGAGAACAAACAACATTAAGACCAAAATTCTTAATGATTGAGATCAATAAAAATAATTTAAATTGACCGTTTATATGTTGTTGACTTATTTTAAGACAAAAATAAACAAAACTAGGCATATTTTAAAAACAAATAAATAAACCTAGCGAGTAAATAAACTTAGCATATAAAAACTCGCGTTATAGTTACATACCTCAAAATTCGGTTCCCACCGTATATAAGCAGATCCGGTACGGACTTACTCGCGCACGTCCCAAAACCGGAAAACTTAACATGACATGACATGAGCTGCACCGGGTCGGATGGATCGGGCCGAGCCGGATAGGCCGGATTGGATCGGACTGAGTTGACTCGCAGAACAGGACGGGACCCAGATCAGGAGAGGACGGGACGGGACCCAGATCAGGAGAGGACAGGACGGGACCTTTCTTTCTCCTCTTTTTCCTGAACAGCTCATTTTCCTTTTTTTTTCCTTGGAAGACGAACAAACTACCTCTTTTCAGAGATTTCCAAGAATCCCCTAATTTCTCTTCCTCCTCTTTTCTAGAAGACGAATAGCCTACCCAATCAATCACAATAAAAAAATATTATGAAATGTAATGATCATGCGGGGATTTTGTATGCATATTCTATAAGACAAATCAAAATCAATATATAGGAGGGATTTTCACTACAGATTAAATAGGGATTTGTATACATATAGTAGCTTATATAAGACAAATCAAAATCAGTAAGTGTGAGGGATTTTCACCACATATTAAATCAGTATATGTGAGGGATTTGTATACGTTTTTTAGTATATACGTGATAGGATCAAATCAATTTTCACGGCAGATTCAATATACTCAAAATTTCAATCACAAAACATGGCAGATTCCAAAAATGAAATCAAAAAAATAGGGAAAAGGAGAAAAAAAAATATATGGTACAAAATAAATCCAACTTATCTGATTTGATTCCCGATTTCAGTGTTAGCTTGATGTTAATTACAAAATTGCGTTGATGTAAATCATCCATGTAGGAAAAAAAAATCTACCAATCCAATCTAGCTCTGTGGTATAGCATCGTGCATGATAACGTGTTTGAGGAGAATTAGAGGTGAAATACGGAGAGATGATAGGAGGAAGAAGAAGAATCTTATTAGCAAGATGAGTAGTTCTATTACATAGGTTACATTATATACATATATATGGATAACCCATGGACCGCACATCCATGGGATGTTGGCCCTATAACAAAATCAAGTTTCTTTGACAACTTCATACCTTTGAAAGGGACCATCATAAAAGGTATCACTGATATCCTTGATTTTCTTGACCATAGAGACTCCATGTTCATGAGTTAGAACATTAGTTTTCCGGTTAACAATTCGGGCAAGATGCCTAGCTTTGACACAATCCAGGATAAGTTTCTTCTGAATCCTGATCAAGATGTTTTGATTATTAAGGATTTTGTCCTGACCATCAAGCAGCTGATTTAGGAGATAGAGTAGATAAACTATTTGAGTGATAGATAAGTTCAAGTATCCATCAAGCAGCTGATTCAGTTTGTATGCAACGGTGGTTGGTGACATAGTAGGTTGATTTGATTAAAATCCAAATGTTTTTTCTGTTTTTTCAATTATAGATGATTAAAAATTTTGTGGTTAAACTTAGATAAAACCTGGATGAAACTCATCCTATATATTCTGACAAGAAAACATATTTCCTTCAAGATGATTGATCATCATGTACATTTATGACAAAAGTACTTTCTTCGTGAAGAAACCATGTTCATCTTGAACATTTCTAACAAGATTATACAAATAATAGCATATGCTAATTTAAGTAAATTTTAAAATAATTATTAAACCACAATTGAGATATATATATAAATCCAGACTAAAAAGAACAAGTTTTACAAACAAAAAACTTTTAAAAAAAAACTACATTAATAAATTTATTTGTTGCAACTTAGTTATAAACAACCTAATGAAACCACATAGTCTTAGCTCTTATGTTTTTTCCTGTTTTATCTTTGTTCTTGATTCACCAACAATGTTCAAATCATGCGTATTTTGCATACTTGATTCACCAACATCCTTTATATTGTGCTTATTCTTTATTCTTAATTCACCAATAGTTTTATCCTGGTCATGCTTCCTGCAACAACTAAATCATATTTCATTCGTAACAACCACTAAACCTGGATGAAACCCGACCCATCCTGTGAAAACATATAACATAAGATGTATAAAATTTTCATCCACTGACAACACATGATGAAATCAGTTTCATCCAGTAGTAACAAAAATTTAGTAATAATACAAGTATGATTTCTAATTAAAAGAAATACAACAAAAGAAATGAACTACTGGAAATATACGATGCAATTACAGACATGACACAACCAAACATCCAACTATGGTATATGTATCTACATGAAAACAAGGAAACAAAGGACAAGGGGAAAAATTTATTCTAATAAAATACAAACAAATAAGAACCTAATGAAAATTTTAAGATATTTTGGGTATAATAGTAGAGTTCTGACTCGTTTCAGCCACAGTAGCTACATACACGCTTCCATCCATTTACCTTCAAGTTTCTTCACAAGGAGGGTTTTGAATGAAACTACTGGACTTGCTTCACTGTGGAAAAAAAATGCGTGAAATGAACTTGAAAAAGCGGGGGTCTAACAACCATACCTAATATTTCGCTTAGCAATCTGTGTGGACAACTCCAATATACTTTTAATAGAATCAACTAGACAATCAGACTCAATCTTATGAAAAGTATATCAAAGAGTTTTATTTCTGTTTCACAATGTAATCAACAAATCAAACAGATAGAAACCATGAGCTTGATTATTATGTAAAACAACTTGAACGGTACCAAAGACCAATGTTCAAGTGTCAATCAATATAATCAACAACCAATGGTTGGATTCTCTAATTGATTGAACTATGCACAACCTGTAATATTTCAATTATATAAACAAATATAATTCGGAAAATAAATAACACAAACACCAGAAATTTTGTAACAAGGAAACCGCAAATGTAGAAAAACCACGTGACCTAGTCCATATTTGAACACCACACTGTATTAAGCCGCTACTGACACTAGCCTACTCTGAGTTAAATTTGGACTGGAATGTAGTTGATCCCTAACCAATCTCACACTGATCAAGGTACAATTGTGCTTCTTACATCTCTGAATCCCAACAGGCCTCTACAAACTTGATTCCCTTAGATGATCTCGCCCACAACTAAGAGTTGCTACGACCCAAAGTCGAAGAATTGATAAACCAATCTGTCTCACATAGAAAAGTCTATTGAATAGATAAATCTGTCTCCCACGGATAAACTTATGATTTGTGTTTCGTCTTTTGATAAATCAAGGTGAACATGAACCAATTGATATACCAGACTTATATTCCCGAAGAATAGCCTAGAAATATCAATCACCTCACAATAATATTAATCATATGGTAGCGATACAAGATATTGTGGAATCACAAATGATGAGACGGAGATATTTGTGACTACTTTTTATCTTTCCTATAGGAGATTAAGTCTTGAACAAATCTTAGAGAAGATAGTACTCAATCACGATAGAAAACAGCAAGATCAGAACACGCAACTACATAGAAAATGGTTGGGTCTGGCTTCACAATCCCAATGAAGTCTTCAAGTCATTAACCTACAGGGTTTCGTGAAAAACTTAAGGTTAAAGGAGAATCGAATCTAGTCGCAACTAGTATTACACAAAAGGTGTGGGGATTAGGTTTCCCAATTGCTAGAGTTCTCCTTTATATAGTCTTCAAATCAGGGTTTGCAATCAATGTTACCTTGGTAACAAAGCATTCAATATTCATTGTTAGATGAAAACTTGATTAGACTCAAGCTAATATCTTTCAACTATTAGATCGAAATTATCTTGTTACACACAAATGAAAAGTAACTTCATTTAGATATGAAACCGTACCTCAACGTGTGCACCTTTGTTGTCTCAACAACAGTTAACTGAAGTTAGCCATATGAACTCTTCCATATCAACCTTATTCATCTTAACCATAACTAGTTCAAATGACTCAAATGAAACTAGTTATAGAGTTGTTCAATTGTTTATATTCTCATAGAAGTATACAAGACATAATTGAAGCAAAATCGATTTTGATTCACTCGAATCAAGTCATGAATATTATAGCCACGGTTTTCAAAAGATTGCATTCCTTATTATATAAATGTATTAGTTCATGAACAAACCGATTTTAGAACATTATCCACTTAGGTATGCATACGGGTACGCGTACCTAAATAGCAGGACTAAGTTTGGGTTTCGCCAGTACGCAAACTGGTACATATACCTACCAAAATCAGCTGAAATTCCCGGACCTAAACCTTACGCTAGTAGGCGTACCGGTACACATACAAGGTTCCCGGACTTCTCAAACCAAAAAGTACGCATACCATGGTTCCCGGACATGGATTACATATATGCAACTACGCATACTATGCTTATATCAAATTGTTCTAAATTCTAATTTCAATCATTGAAATATTATTGGAAGACGGGAGTAACTGTCTCACACAAACTATTAGCTTCAAAGAAATTTTCAAGTGATCGAATGATCAATACGAAACATTCTGAGTCTACATCAAATGACTGTCTCACACAAATCATGTAAGATGTTACCTGGCGATTTTCACATGATCATCTTTTGACTTTCATCACAAATATAACATGAACTTGGTTAAAGCGAAAGCATACCAACATATATTTCGAGAAATATGTAAGCGAGTTAAACTCGGCTCGAAATATCAAATTTGTATAATTGAAGTCTATATAGATATACGACTTTTGTCTAAAATAGGAGATATAGTAAATATATTTTTGAGTGATAGATGAGTTTAAGTCTCCACATAACTTTTGTTGATAAATTTCCAAAAGCTCCCCTTAGTAGTTCTTCGTCTTCAATCGATGAACGCGGTGAAGTCTAATGGTCAACTACGCTTTTTATCCTAATCCGAGACTTAGCTATAAGTAGACTAGAAATCAAGACTTATAGTTTTGGCAACTAAACTTGACAACAAGCTTGATATAGCAACGCTTGCGAGTTCGACCGAGAAGTTCTCTAATAATCTCCCCCTTTGTCAATTTTAGTGACAAAACTATCAATACATATGGAATACAATATAATAAACTTTGTAGCTCTCAATCCAAATGCTTGATTTCCTTGGTTCTTCAACATTACTAGAAATCTTCGTCACTTCTAAGTACTCCATGATTCTAAAGGTGTTCAACTCAGCATCATAGTTGTTGAAGATCCGTATCTATAACAATGAGAAAACAATAGCTCTCAATCATTGTTATACAATGTCATAGTATTATCACACAACATCAAAGTCCAATTTATCACAACTTTGACGATAATACTATGGTGATATGTATCACTCCTCCTTAGTCAATAATTCACCTCACATGAAAACTAGTCCCCCTTACATAATGATCCATAAACCATATGTATTTGTAGTGTGAACTACACATTAATTCTTCCCCTTTTTGTCAATAAAAATTAGCAAAGGTATGAAAACTAGTGGGATCCTAATGAAATTTCCATAGAGATACTTCTTGACCAAAAGAGAACATAGAAACTTTGTTTAGATGCAATCATATAGCTGAAACTAAATGTTTTCATCAAGTAGTTTATAAAGATACAAGATAACCCCTATTATATTCAATATCCGCACTCCCTGTTAGAAGATAAATTTGAATTAGGATCAGTTATGTTGATAAGGTTAGAAATCAGTTATGTTGGCTAGAGTCATAATTGTAGCCTATTTAAGGAATGACTTGTGTATGTTAACGTATTGTAATTGTATCTTGATTATCATCAATGTAATCTATGTTCTTCATCATGTTTTTCACTCTTTACTCTAATATCTATGTCAATCCATCAGTGGTATCATAGCTAAGGTAGAGATAGCGTACAGAGTGATAAGTTAAAGGTGAGAAAAATAAGAAAATTCAGAGGTTTCTTATGTGAAGTTCCATTAATGCAGTGAAGAGAAGGGTGTTTAATGAAAATTCTATGAGTGGGATAGGTCTGATGTTAGTATTTATGTTTGAAAGATGATTATGATATTTTTATTAATGTTTGATTATGATGATGATGATGATGATGATGATGATGATGATGATGATGATGATGATGATGATGATGATGATGACGTTCTTATGATGATGCTGGTATGATGATGTTGGTATTATGAATGTTTGAATTAAGGGGATGATGCAGAGAAGTCTTATTATTTGTTGCCAATAATTGTTTTCATGGTGTTTCTGTCCAAGAATGTATTCGATTCTTTGTATAAGAGTAAGTGGGCACTTCTGTAGTGATTGTCAGCGAGTTTGATAATTTGCAAATTGTCTGAAAAATTCTTCATGTTTTTCCAATAAGAGGGTAAGTTTGTCTACAAGTGAATAAAGCATTCAAAGTAGCGCAGTATTCATTTCATGTCATCCAACAAGCAAGCGTAAGAGAATTGCAGTTCTATCATGTTAGGTAGATTACAGATTTGAAAGTATCAAGGATTGGTTGGTAAATGAGGGATTTGAAAGTATCAAGGAATGATTCATATGCATACTGTGCGAGCAAATGTAATAGAACCGCAGTTCTAGAGCAACGGATGGGTTTGTATGCACATTATGGAAGGCTATCTATGTATGCCTCTTTTCATGTAAACTGAACATTAGAAATGTTTCAGTTTAAGGGAGTGTGTTAGAATATAAATTTGAATTAGGATTAGTTATGTTGATAAGGTTAGAAATCAGTTATGTTGGCTAGAGTCAGTTTCATAATTGTAGCCTATTTAAGGAATGACTTGTGTATGTTAACGTATTGTAATTGTATCTTTATTATCATCAATGTAATCTCTGTTCTTCATCATGTTTTTCACTCTCTACTCTAATCTCTATGCCAATCCATCACTCCCCACAAAGATTTGGCAATTAAGCAGAAGTTCAAATAAGAACTCTCCCCCATAAAATGTCATTCCCGAAAGAACAACAAGGGTGACCTTACTTTCACAAGAAAATAAGGATTTCTTTGGACATTAACAAATCACATGAAACATGAATTTGTATCCAAAATACTCAATCCAATTAACCACAAGAGAAACCGTGACTAATTTAATCGTAAATGCTCACATAAGAGAACTTACAGAATTACACAGTGCTTACACAAAGATGTGGATCATGAGAAGACCATTACTGCGAAATATTCAAAGATTTATTCTATTTTTCATCAATATTTGCATAGAGACATGTAATAGACTTAATCTTTGTAAACAAAAGTTCATCCTATCTTCCATCAATATTTTCATAATGACATAATAGGCTTAACTTTTGTTTGTCAAAAGTCATTCAATCTTTTATCAATATTTGCATAATGACATATGAAAGACTTAACTTTTAACATATATGGGACAATCATAGTTCACGGACGCAAACACACATATCCCATAATAAGTTGCAATATATAAAATCATCTTCCAAATAAACTTTAGAATTTATATAAATAAATCTAAAAACATTGCAAGATGAAAATCGTTGGAAATAGCTATGTGTACTCACAATAATGGTTATTCCAAACCCTAGTTATCCTTCTTAAAACACAAGAATAAATTCTCGTAAGAAGTTTCCTATACATCATATATAAGATAAGAAAAATAGAACTTAGAAAATATCTTCATCTTCGGAATCCAACAAAGTGGCTTGAATTTTATCCATGTCTTCCTTGATTTCGTGAAACTTTGTGGCAATAACACATAATTGTTTTTGCACATATTTTACCTTGGTATTGATCTTACACACACCCTTGTGAATTTGATGAAGAAGGCTCAAGGCGGTAGAACCCCAAGAACCGTCAAGGGTATCACATCTTTGTCTCTTGAAGCATTCTCCTTCATACGTTTGAAAGTACAAGGGAGAACAAGTTTGGGAGTTCCAATGGAATCGCCAATAGGAGCAATAGAATGTGCTCGACATATTTACTCAATTATTCAAGGGAAGCCTAATTATTGAATGACATCATTGACAGCATTTGAAGAATGATGAATCCACAAATATCAAGACTTTGAGAACCCAATTCAAGGAAATAGACTAACTCCGCAAACTCACGACTCCAATGAGAATTATCAATTGTTGAGGGACAGAGATTAGATATAATCTGTAGGAAATTTCCCATTAATCCAATCAACACTCTTGCCACAAAGACCATTAGAGATGATCTTTCTTCCCTTGGCCTAGGAAGGTGAAAATTACCCAAAGGGATTTTGGTAATCCTTGAAATCAACTCTCTATTAACAAGAATTCTATCTCTATTTATCATGGTCTTGAATTCCATATCAACAAGAACAACATCATGGATGTTAGCATAGAAAATTCTTGTAAGAGTGTCAAAACCTTCACCAAGACCATCAAAGATGTTTCCAAGATTAAACTTTTCAAAGCATACCAAATCTTCTTTATAACCACTTATCAAATCCAATTTATTTTCTAACATGAACCCATTAGAAGAAGTCTTATAAAAAACCTTACCACAAGAATCATTGACAAATCTAATTCTCATAGAGGCTTGGTCTATAGGTATAGTCATGCTAGAAGATGATGAACCCAAGTTTTTTGAAACCTTCTTTGAAATCTTGAAATTTCCCAGGAGACTTAGAAAGTAAGAGTACAAGAGGAAGGAAAAACTTACTTGGTATGCTCCTTGAAGATGAGGAAAATCCTTAGTCACTTTTGAATCTCCAAAGAAATTTTAATGGAGATAATACATGAACCCTAGAACAGTTCACGTATGCGGACTAGAGAGGGAAGAAGAAGGGTACACGTACCATACTTATTATATACCCTATGATGGGCTTGGACCTGTTCATGAACCGAGACCCCCAAAAGGAAGGAAGGATTTCTTAAAGCATTCAAACTCTAAGGTTCGCACACTGAAAGAATTAGAACTGTGTAAAAAGGTATTGAAGGAGAAAAACTTCATCACCACAATTATCCTTGGAAGGAGAAAAGGAAAGAACAAAAATAAATTAACCCAAACACAAAAATAACCCAACTGTTACTTTCCCCATCTCTAGATATATACAAATGGGGTAGAGCCAATCTTGTTACCAAGAGGCTAGATGTGCAGAGAGATTCTCATTCACCATTTCCCGTTGATATTTGTGAAATATACCAGAAGTATAATCATAGTATTGATGATACTCAGGGTTAATAGGATTTTTTGAATCATTTTTTTTATGACCAAGAAAAGACCTTTTCCGACAAATAGAACTTACACCGAACTCACCAGCCATCTTTTTATCAATTTCATATCAGTTGGTAGTAAGCCTAGTTCGTACATCATGAACGCATGATTTGACAGGTACAAAACTTTTATCAGAACAATTCTTATTCTTAATCGAATTAAGCTTTTCTAAGAATTTAAAAACGCTTTCAAAAGCTCTAAATAGATCTTTGTCAATTGATCCATCACGATAGTATTCCTCAAAAATATTAAGAGTTAATCTAGTGAGACTCCATATCTTTGAGCGTTGACCACGTTTTCTCAAACTTCCTTTCTTAGAAGAACCTTTAATTTTTCCTTTAGATCGTTTCTCATCATCTAAGTTTCCCAATGTCTTAAATGGAAAGAGATTATCATGAGAGACCAAAGGTATAATGGATAATATGCTCTGAAAAATCTTTAAGGATTTCTGGAGTGCGTTACAGATGTCAAGAGCAAGTTTCCTAAAAAAAAAATACCATAGGGATAGAATTTAAGGATCAGTCAAATACAAACTTATTAGGTTTAAAACATTTTCCTGCTCTGATACCAATCCAAAAAGCGGGGGTCTAACCACACCCAATATTTCGCTTAACAATATGTATGGACAACTCTAATATACTTTTAAGAGAACCAACTAGACAGTCAGACTCAATCTTAAGAAAAATATATCAAAGAGTTGTATCTCTGTTTCACAATGTAATCAGCAAATCAAACAGATAGAAATCCGTGAGCCTGATTATTATGTGAAACAACTTGAATAGTACCAAATACTAACATTCAAGCGTCAATCAATATAATCAACAACCATAGGTTGGATTCTCTAATTGATTGAACTATGCACAGTCTGTGATATTTCAATTATATAAACAAATATAATGCGGAAAATAAATAACACAGACTCCAGAAATTTTGTTAACGAGGAAACCACAAATGCAGAAAAACCCCGGGACATAGTCCATATTTGAACACCACACTGTATTAAGCCGCTACAGATACTAGCCTACTCCAAGTTAACTTCAGACTAGAATATAGTTGAGCCCTAACCAATCTCTCACTGATCAAGGTATAGTTGCGCTCCTTACGCATGTGAATCCATACATGACTCTACGCACTTGATTCCCTTAGCTGATCTCACCCACAACTAAGAGTTGTTACGACCCAAAGTCGTAGACTTGATAAACCAATCCGTCTCATACAGAAAAGTCTATTAAATAGATAAATCTGTCTCCCACGGATAAACCTAAGAGTTTTGTTCCGTATTTTGATAAATCAAAGTGAACATGAACCAATTGATATACCATACTTATATTCTCGATGAATATCCTAGTGTTTATAGGTGAAAATAGTTTCTGCTGATTTCGGTAATTGCGGGTGTGAAGGTGAGAAACAGTTTAAACCCTAAACAATGTACTGAAAGGGAGTACTTTAGATCCGAGAGATCAATATGTACAAGTATGTCCTAAACCAAGAAATGTCTGTTCCAGACTTGCTTCGGTCACAAAGTGGAGGAGAATGGGTTGGTTTTGGGGAGGGAAGCAAGGAAAGTGGTGAGACCAGAATAGTTGATTCTGGAGGAGGAGTTGGGTTACTACGACTTGTTATGAGAAAAGTAAGAGAGCTCGCGAGGATAGCTAGCAAGTAAGTATCTCTGAGTGTTGTCTTGTCTGAATGAACTTGTTGTTCAAATGGAAATAGGTAAGACCTATTTATACAAGTCAAATTAGAAACGTACCCTGGTCTCATTAAGGAGTGGGGAAGTAAATGGGAGGAGGTGGTAACCGTATGCATGGACTTGATGTTCCATAAAGTGGTTAACGCATGAAACTGTTAACGTTATGGAATTGATGTTCCATAAAGTTATTAACGCACGGCTTTATGTCCCATGAACGTTTCCTACATAACTTCCCGTATTTACTAGCCGCCTCACCCTTATGACACTTTCTTATGAAGGGCGTAGTGTACGCCGCACGCTGTAAACCGCCAAACCAATACCCAAAGAGGATCCCCCAGTTTGTGTTGATGTCTCGAATATTTTGGAAAACATGTAACATGTTGTTGTGGATTGGCAAGTTGATCTCAGGGAACTTGCTAGCCTAGTGACCTTCGACGGTCGAGATTTTGCATCTTGAGAGAAGGGGCAACCGTTGATCGTTGCACGTATTCGTTTTGGTAGTCGCGTAGTGAGGGCCAACAGGGTGGAATGGATAGGGTGTGTTTAGACTTGGCATGAGGGGCCAAGGGTTCGCCATGGGCGTATGTCATGGATAGGGCCAAGGCGAGGGCGCTTGGCTTGGTATGACATGACTAGCATGGCTAGGGCCAAGGAAAAGTGTGCGGCTAGCTTGTATAGGTTTGGTTTGTCTTGGTATGTGGGGCTAAGGGTTTTCCATGGTCATATGGCATGGCTAGGGCCAAGGAAAGGGCGCTTGGCTTGGCATGACGTGACTAGCATGGCTAGGGCCAAGGCAAAGTGCATTTGGCATGGCACGACTAGCTTGGCTAGGTTTGGTTTGGCTTGGCATGTGGGGCCAAGGGGTAGACATGGGTGCATGGAATGACTAGCGTAGTCTAGGTGCGGTTTGGGATCGGCACGTGGGTCCAAGGGGTGTCCATGGGCGAATGGCATGACTAGCTTGGGCTAGGTGCGGTTTTGGCTTGGCATGTGGGGCCAAGGGGTGGCCATGGGCGCATGGCGTGATTATCTTGGGATAGGTTCGGTTTTGGCTTGGAATGTAGGGCCAAGGGGTAGCCATGGGCGCATGACATGACTAGCTTGGGCTAGGTGCGTGACCAAGCTAGGGTTTTGGGCCAGAGGTCGTGAGGGGACCTCAGACGGCCAGGATTTGCTCCTAGGATTGAAGGGCAACCGTTGATTGTTGCACGCCTTCACTTTGATAGCCACGTGAGGTAGGCCAGCATGGTGGTGCGACATGAGGGGCCATGAAGAGATGTTTTTTTCATGGCGCGGTCGGCGTGGATAACTTTGACTAGGTGCGTGACCAAGCTAGGGTTTTGGGCCAAAGGTCGTAAGGGGACCTTAGACGGCCAGGATTTTCTCCTGGGATTGAAGGGCAACCGTTGATTGTTGCACTCCTTCACTTTGTTAGCCGCATGGGGAAGGCCAGCATGGTGGCGCGATATGAGGGGCCATGGTGAGACGTGTTTGGCATGGTGCGGTCGGCGTGGCTGGCATGATTTTCCATTGGCACAGAGGTGCGGATATCATGGTTGGCATGCCTTGGCGAGGTTGGTGTGGCTGGAATGTTTTGCCATTGGCATAGAGGTGCGGCTAGCATGGTTGGAATGCCTTGACGTGGTTGGTGTGGCTGACATGATTTTCCATTGGCACAGAGGTGCGGCTAGCATGGTTGGCATGCCTTGGCACGGTTGGTGTGGCTGACATGATTTGCCATTGGCACAGAGGTGCATCTAGCATGGTTGGCATGCCTTGGCGCGGTTGGTGTGGCTGGCATGATTTTCCATTGGCACAGAGGTGCGGGTAGCATGGTTTGCATGCCTTAGCGCGGTTAGTGTGGCTGGCATGATTTTCCATTGGCACAGAGGTGCGGCTAGCATGGTTGGCATGCCTTGGCGCGGTTAGTGTGGCTGGCATGATTTTCCATTGGCACAGACGTGCGGCTAGCATAGTTGGCATGCCTTGGAGCGATTCGTGTGGCTGGCATGATTTTCCATTGGCACAGAGGTGCGGCTAGCATGGTTGGCATGCCTTGGCGCGGTTAGTGTGGCTGGCATGATTTTCCATTGGCACAGGGGTGCGGCTAGCATGGTTGGCATGCTTTGGCGCGGTTGGTGTGGCTGGCATGATTTTCCATTGGCACACGTGGGAATTAGGGTTTGGCTTGTCGTAACCCTAATTTGAAAAAAGGTACCCCGGTAATTATTTATAGACACATTAAAGGCTTTTCAGTAAAAGCGCCTAGTAAATGCTTTATCACTTAAATGTTGTGACGTCACTGTCTGCTAGGGTTTAGTGTTTTACGATTTTAACCCTAAGCTAAAAACCACTATCAACATTAAGTCCCCTGCTTAGCTCGGAACATGTGCCTTGTTGTGAGGTAAGCATATGATGGCGACAGACGAGGATGAAATTGATATGTAAATCATTGCAAAGATGGTCAGGAGAATCCCACTAACATTTTATGTGGTGAAGAGAGTTTTCGCTTCCCATGTTGGAGGCCCTGTGTAAGTTGTACTGGGAATGCCGACCGTGGAGTGGTGAGATGAAAGTTTCCGGCTTGGTATGGCCGTACATCTCCAAGGCAAAGGGGAGCAGCCTTGGAAGGCAAAGCAAGCGGACGGCTTGGCTCGTGGGGCCAAGTGGGTAGAAAATATAGAAGAGGATAGAACTGAGATAGTAAGTCATGAAAGGGGGCCGAGGAGATTTGCCTGACCTTTTTCGAGATGTAAATAGAATCCGCAATCCTTGCATCCGGTAACTTTGCACAAATCCCAGTATGACTAGGTGTCTTTGGGGCTAGGATTTGGAACGCGAGGCGGAGCTGCTAGCATAGACTTGGCATGAAAGGGATTTGTCAACACCAATGGGCTTGGAATGGGTGTGGGACGCTTTGAAAAGAATGGCGTCGGTAATGGAAGCGCGGCAAGGGGAAACGCATGTTGCTGGCAAGGCTCTGGCACCTTCCACTGTCAAGGTGTTGACATGAAAAGCGTTGATTATCCTGGCTGGCGCGGAGCATTGGCATTGGCTGACATTAGTATGAAAGGCGCGACTTTTTGCAAAAAATGAACATGGAGTGCTGGCAAGACTGGCGCTGGGAAGGAAAGCACTGATATCTTGAGAGCGTCAAGGCTTGATCTTGTGGGACCAATTGACTTTCTTCATGCGTGGCTTTAACATGAAATTCTTTCCTTATTCAAAAATCTTTTTCGAGGGGTAGGTAGCATCTGCAATCCTTTCATCTGGTAGCTTTGCGCAAATCCCGGTATAATTGGGTGTCTTCAGGGCTAGGCTTTGGAACGCGAGGCGGAGCTGCTAGCATGAACTTGGCATGAAGGGGACCCATTAGCACTGATAGGCATGGAACGGGTGCGAGCCGCTCTGTAAAGCACTTGGCAAGGCATGACGCTGGTAAGGGAAGTTCTTTGGAAGAGAAGCGCTTGCAAGGGAAGAGATTGTGGTTTAGGGTTTGACACGCCAAAACCCTAATTAGTGACCTTTACTAGAATCGTTGTAGAATCCACGTACTGGCTCGGATTTTGATAGTTCACCACTTTATCGGACACAAAACTGAATTATGTATCTCCCCACGCGAGAATATTTAGGTTTCGAGCTCGATTAGGAGGTAAAAACGGCCCGACAGTGAAAATTAGGAAGAGTTCAGGAGGGACGTTGTGGACCCGGGGTAGCATAGTCGCGCCGAGTCATCTATTCCCGTTCATGGAGCAAGAAGGAAACTTTATTTTTTGCAAACTCTAGAAATTTCATCTATATGAAAAGAGGTATTGACCTTCTTCTATTTTCTGTTGCTCGTCCGGATCCGTGCTTTTGTCCGCAGTGTCTCTCCCGTGGATTCCAAAATTTACCAAACTCCATTGCATTCTTGAGACGAATGGATGTGGTTGCGTTGTCGGTCCATCCTTGATTTTAGGTTGTTCAGTGCCTGGACCTTTTGACCGTGATGACAGTATGTTGTGGATTCTTGTATGGTTGAAATCTTCCGGAGCCACTGGATGAAATAGATTAGTTGGGAGAAGTTTCGTTGCCGACATGCTGCTATCAAGTATTCAAGGACTTTGTTCCAAGAGACATCCTTTGAACCATCTTCTGAATCTTGTACTATCATATGGAATGGGATGCGATGAGCAGTCCCCAGTTATATTTCTGTTAGATCCGATGGCACGACCAAACATGTGAATGTACCTCGGTGGCGTGATTTTGGAGTCTTCGATGCACATGTACGGCTTCGTGTGGAAAAATTCTTGCGGCTCGTAAAACTTTGACAGTGACGATGTTGAAATAAGAAATAACCTGGTTGAGGGGGGTGAAAGCACCCCGTGCTGGTAGTCCCAATGTGTATCCTACTTTCATTGCATCGCCTTGAATCCACGTCCACGGGATTTGATACAGGCTTATTGTACTCTTATGGATGTGACGTTGGGATGCTAAAAATATCACATGGAAGAAATACTCTGGATAGTAAAGTGGTAAAAATGAGAGAGTTATGTTGTTTATCGTGGCTCCCTTTTTATGGAAAATGTTTCAGCCGTGTCTCTTGGGTTATCTCATGAATCTTTGATGATCATCGGGATGGACTGCGATGAGCAGTCCCCAGTCACACTTTTCTTTAGTTTCTGAAGTTGTTTCTTCTAAGTAGGCTTGGGATCTACCGCGGCCTTGTAAAGTGTTGCAGGCTTCTTCTAGACAAAGATGTGATGATATTCTTACGATGCACCTTGAAAAGTAAATGACCTCATCGTGACTATGACCTTTTGGTTGACTGTGTCTTCTGAGATTTGAAAGTGAAGGGATTCTGTGTAGGTCCTCAGTCCCCAAATATGGTTTACATGTTTCCATATTTGTAGTGATCACGCTTTGGTGAAGCTCTCGCTGGTATCAACAAACGAGCGGCACTGGTTCTCGGCAGCAGATGTGATCGGAAGAGGCTACATTGTCATGGGAACAAAGTAGGCTGGATGGATGCGTAAGCGAGCAAACTGTCCATGAACACGAGCTTTGGAAGGAAGGAGGCATTGAAGCGTCTTCGGTTCTTGGAGAGAACGTTGAAACGATACCTTGCAACTCTCAGAGCGTTGACGGTTACCATGTTAAAGTCGGAGGCTACATTATGTTCTGTAAAAATCGACATCCCTCAAGTGTACAGAGGTTAGGAGTCCCCTGTTTCATCTTTCGATCGTGCTTTCCAGGAGAGGTTGGGGTTTGGGAACGACTTCCCTGGATGGAAACTTCTTCTTTCCTGATGTAGTGCAGTTGTGGGATGAAAATATATCTTGACGCTACGCCTTGGGAAATATAAAATCTCACATAATTGTTTCATCATAGACTGTACGACTTTGTGGGACAAGTTCCCATCGTTCAGGTCCTGACGGGAAGAGGGTCTTTGTCAACTCAGGAGGGTTGCTGATTCCCTTCTACCGGGCATTCAAGGGCAACGCGAGCCCCTTCATCTATAAAGGCACGTCCTGCTGAAGTGCCTGCGCCATATGTTAAAAGTATTCTTTTGTAAGATACCTCTTAGATTGACGTGACTCTTATGGTGGTCGCTCCGTCATTGTCTTGAGGAAATAGGTATCTTCTTCCGAGTTATAAACACGTCTCTCTGAGCCTTACGAGAACCTTTTGTCTTTTCATCAAATCAACAGTGGTAAAAGGGAGCCTGCTTCTTCCGGATCTTCCAGTATCTTGCCCTGATGGTGGAGTAGCAGTGTCTCTGGTGATGGTTGGATCTGTCATACTTGAAGAAACGTTGGGGTGATGGAAGCGGTTGTGATTCTGGTGATCATAGCTGTATCGTGCAGCGAGGGCGCGGTTTCGGTCACGAAGTGCTGGATCCATGGAGATGTTTCGAAGGGTGAGGATGGCGCTGCTTTGGCTGGTTGTGAATCCGGGAATATGGCGCTGGAAGGGCGTAAGATGTTAGCGCTGGAAGAATGCAAGATGTTAGCGCAGGGCGTGGTATTGCGGCTAGCATGTGCATGCGGCATGTATGCCTAGCATGTGCGTCTGGTAAGCGTGTTTGTTAAGCGCGTTTGTAAAGCACGCCTCTCAAGCGTGTCTGGTAAGCACGTCTGGGAAGTGCGTCGGGGAAGCGCGTCTGGGAAGTGCATCTGGGAAGCGCATATGGGAAACACGTCTGGGAAGCACGTCTGGCTTGCGCGTCTATCACTGGATTCGGCATGGCGCAGACTGTTGGCTTGACACAGCGCTGGTTTGGCATGGCGCGGACTTGTTCTTGCGGGACCAGTTTCTCTCGTATCTTTGTTATCACGTCCTGGTGTTGGCGGTAGCGCGGTAGTGATAAAGTGGGCAAGCATATTGTAGCTATATACTCCAGCGTTTCTCTTTCAATTTGTCTTATTATTTTCTTGTGTTGGTTAAAACCATAGCCATGGGTATGCCTTCCATAAATCTGTAAAAAAAAAAATCTTCTGAACTGGTGTATTCTCTAGCCATGGGTACGCCTTTCATAAGCTTGTGGAAATACTTCATCATAAACAATTCTTCGAATGTCACAGTAGTAATGTCTGCTAATAGTGACAGGTAATCATTGTTGTGCAAAGTAGGCACGTATGGGTAGGTAACTTTTTATTTTGAAAGGCAAACAAAGCGCCTGGTTTATGGTTTTTGATTTTCTGGTTTTCTCGGGTTAGTAGATAAATGCTACCTTGACGGTTTTGGATTATATACTTTTTTTGAAAAAAATGTTTAGAATTGAACTGTCTTTGTTTATGAATGAAAGTGACGCCGACGTCCCAGGTAAACCATGGAACCGTGTGTTGGTAGATGACATGGAATGAAACATGGTTATAGGTTTTATCAAAACTTGAAAAAGCAAACCACGTAATTTGTCTAAATAAGACTTACTCGGTTTCTCAGGTCTTCTGGTGAAAATAAACTTTCCGGGGGTAGGACCAAGTTTTTCGAAAAAAACATGGCCAAGGGAAGTCCCCAGTGTTCTGAGTCATTGCTGAGCTATCTAATAACCGAGCCATTAATCCCTAGGCGGATCATTTTTCTTCTAACCCTTGGGGAGTCCCCAGCCGTCCCTTGTCGTGTCATGACTGACAATCGGAGTGAGTCGCCTTCCCGTACCATCTTGACGTCTGGGTGGAAGAACGAGATCGATAGTCGAAAATTGACATTGTAATCGATATATCAATCCTCCCGCTGTGATCGCCAATTGTTTATAGGTGAAAATAGTTTCTGCTGATTTCGGTAATTGCGGGTGTGAAGGTGAGAAACAGTTTAAACCCTAAACAATGTACTGCAAGGGAGAACTTAAGATCCGAGAGATCAATCTGTACAAGTCCGGCCTAAACCAAGAAATGGTTGTTCCAGACTTGCTTCGATCACAAAGTGGAGGAGAATGGGTTGGTTTTGGGGAGGGAAGAAAGGAAAGTGGTGAGATCAGAATAGTTAATTCTGGAGGAGTAGTTGGGTTACTACGACTTGTTATCAGAAAAGTAAGAGAGATCACGAGGAGAGCTAGAAAGTAAGTATTTCTGAGTGTTGTCTTGTCAGAATGAACTTTTTGTTCAAATGGAAATAGGTAAGACCTATTAATACAAGTCGAAGTAGAAATGTACCCTGGTCTCATTAAGGAGTGGGGAAGTAAATGGGAGGAGGTGGTAACCGTATGCATGGATTTGATATTCCATAAAGTGGTTAACGAATGAAACTGTTAACGTTATGGAATTGATGTTCCATAAAGTTATTAACGCACGGGTTTATGTCCCATGAACGTTTCCCACATAACTTCCTGTATTTACTAGCCGCCTCACCCTTATGACACTTCCTTATGAAGGGCGTAGTGTACGCCCCATGCTGTAAACCGCCAAACCAAAACCCAAAGAGGATCCCCCAGCTTGTGTTAATGTCTCGAATGTTTTGGAAAACATGTAACATGTTGTTGTGGCTTGGCAAGTTGAGCTCGGGGAACTTGATAGCCTGGTGACCTTCGACGGTCGAGATTTTGCCTCTTGAGAGGAGGGGCAACCGTTGATCGTTGAACGCCTTCTTTTTGGTAGTCGTGTAGTGAGGGCCAACAGGATAGCACGGCTAGGGTGTGTTTGGACTTGGAATGAGGGGCCAAGGGTTCGCCATGGGCGTATGGCATGGCTAGGGCCAAGGCGAGGGCGCTTGGCTTGGTATGACGTGACTAGCATGGATAGGGCCAAGGCAAAGTGTGCGGCTAGCTTGTCTAGGTTTGGTTTGGCTTGGAATGTGGGGCCAAGGGTTTGCCATGGTCGTATGACAAGGCTAGGTCCAAGGTAAGGGCGCTTGGCTTGGCAGGACGTGACTAACATGGCTAGGGCCAAGGCAAAGTGCATTTGGCATGGCGCGACTAGCTTGGCTAGGTTTGGTTTGGCTTGGCATGTGGGACCAAGGGGTATGCATGGGCACATGGCGTTACTAGCGTGGGCTAGGTGCGGTTTTGGCTTGGCACGTGGGGCCAAGGGGTGGCCATGGGCGCATGGCGTGACTAGCTTGGGCTAGGTGCGGTTTTGGCTTGGCATGTGGGTCCAAGGGGTGGCCATGGGCGCATGGCGTGACTAGCTTGGGCTAGGTGTGGTTTTGGCTTGGCATGTGGGGCCAAGGAGTAGCCATGGGCGCATGGCGTGACTAGCTTAGGCTAGGTGCGTGACCATGCTATGGTTTTGAGCCAGAGGTTGTGATGGGACCTCAGACGGCCAGGATTTTCTCCTGGGATTGAAGGGTAATCGTTGATTGTTGCACGCCTTCACTTTGATAGCCGTGTGTGGAAGGCCATCATGGTGGCGCGGCATGAGGGGCCATGGCGAGACGTGTTTGGCATGGCGCGTCCGGCGTGGCTAGCTTTGGCTAGGTGCGTGACCAAGCTAGGGTTTTGGGCCAAAGGTCGTGAGGGGACCTTAGACGGCCAGGATTTGATTTTGGGATTGAAGGGCAACCGTTTATTTTTGCACTCATTCACTTTGGTAGTCGCATGGGGAATAATAGCATGGTGGCACGGCATGAGGGGCCATGGCGAGACGTGTTTATCATGGCGTTGTCGGCATGGCTGGCATGATTTGTCATTGGCACAGAGGTGCGGCTAGCATGGTTGGCATGCCTTGGCGCGGTTGGTGTGGCTGGCATGTTTTGCCATTGGCACAGCGGTGCGGATAGCATGGTTGGCATGACTTGGCGCGGTTGGTGTGGCTTGCATGATTTTCCATTGTCATAGAGGTGCGGCTAGCATGATTGGCATGCCTTGGCGCGTTTGGTGTGGCTGGCATGATTTTCCATTGGCACATAGGTGCGGCTAGCATGGTTGGCATGCCTTGGCGTGGTTGGTGTGGCTGACATGATTTTCCATTGGCACAGAGGTGCGGCTAGAATGGTTGGCATTCCTTGGCACGGTTAGTGTGGCTGGCATGATTTTCCATTGGCACAGAGGTGCGGCTAGCATGGTTGGCATGCCTTGGCGCGGTTAGTGTGACTGGCATGATTTGCCATTGGCACAGAGGTGCGGCTAGCATGGTTGGCATGCCTTAACGTGGTCAGTGTGGCTGGCATGATTTTCCATTGGCACATGGGTGCGGCTAGCATGGTTGGCATGCTTTGGCGTGGTTGGTGTGGCTGGCACGATTTGCCATTGGCACACATGGGAATTAGGGTTTGGCTTGTCGTAACCCTAATTTGAAAAAAGGTACCCCGGTAATTATTTATAGACACATTAAATGATTTTCAGTAAATGCACCTAGTAAATGATTTATCACTTAAATGTTGTGACGTCACTGTCTGCTAGGGTTTAGTATTTTACGATTTTAACCCTAAGCTAAAAACCACACTCAACACCTAGAAATGTCAATCACCTCACAATAATCTTAATCGTATGGCAGAGAAATAAGATATTGTGGAATCAAAAACTATGAGACGAAGATGTTTGTGACTACTTTTTATCTTGCATATTGGAGATTAAATCTCGAGAAAATCTTAGTGAAGATGGTACTCGATCACGATTGAAAACAGCAAGCTCTGAACACGCAACTACAGAGAAAATAGTTTGGTCTGGCTTCACAATCCTAATGAAGTCTTCAAGTCGTTAACCTACTTGGTTTCTTGAAAAACATAACGTTAAAAGAGAATCGACGCTAGTCGCAAATAGTATCACACATAAGGTGTGGGGATTAGGTTTCCCAGTTGCTAGAGTTCTCCTTTATATAGTCTTCAAATCAGGGTTTGCAATCAATATTACCTTGGTAACAAAGAATTCAATATTCACCGTTATATGGAAACATGATTAGACTCAAGCTAATATCTTTCAACCTTTAGATAGAACTTAGCTTGTTACACACAAATGAAAAGTGACTTCATTTAGATATGAAACCGTACATAAACGTGTGCACCTTTGTTGGCTCAGCAATAGTTAACCGGAAGTTAGCCATATGAACTCTTCCATATCAACCTTATTCATTTTAACCATAACTAGTTCAAATGAATCAAATGAAACTAGTTCTAGAGTTGTTCAATTGTTTATATTCTCATATAAGTATACAAGACACAATTGAAGCAAAATCGATTTTGATTCACTCGAATCAAGTCATGAACATTATATCCACGGTTTGCAAAAGATTGCATTCCTTATTATATAAATGTATTGGTTCATGAACAAACCGATTTTAGAATATTATCCACTTAGGTATGCATACGGGTACGCGTACCTAAATGGCCGGACTAAGGTTGGTTTCACCAGTATGCAAACTGGTACGCATACCTTCCAAACTTAGCAGAAATTTTCGGACCTGAACCTTACATCAGTACGCATACCGGTACGCATACAAGGTTCTCAGACTTCTCAAACCAACAAGTACGCATACGGGTATGCATACCATGGTTTCCGGACATGGATTACATATATGCAAGTATGCATACTATGTAATGTAGCACAGATATGAGGTAACATGGATAGGTTTAAGTTTCGTCAGAAACTTAATAGAAAACTGATTCTAGGGTCAAGATTCTAATGTAAAAGATTGATAATCAAATCAAATTGATAATAATAATATTCATAATAAGATGCATTCTTGTAAACAAGAGACCTAGCCCTTATATAGGCTTACAAAACCTGATAAAAGGAAAGAGTTTAACGTAAACTAGAAAAGGAAATACTTGCAAAGAAATCAAACTTAAACTGACGTAAGGGATCAACAGTCATAGTTGATCCATAAGCATTGGATCAACAGTCATTGTTGATACAGAGAAAGATGTACTACATCACTATGCTTATATCTGATTGTTCTAAACTCTCATTTCAATCATTACATTCTCGGAAGATGGGAATAGCTGTCTCACACAAACTATTAGCTTCAAAGCAATTTTCAAGTGATCGAATGATTAATATAACATTCTGAGTCTACATCAAATGACTGTCTCACACAAATCATGTAAGATGTTGCCATGAGATTTTCACATGATCATATTTTGACTTTCGTCAAGAATATAAGATGAACTTGGTTAAAACAAAATCTTACCAACGCATATTTCGAGAAATATGTAAGCGAGTTAAACTTATCTCGAAATATCAAAAGTGTATAATTGAAGTCTATATATCTATACGACTTTTGTCTCAAATAGGAGATAGAGTAAATAGACTTTTGAGTGATAGATGAGTTCAAGTCTCCGCATACCTTTTGTTGATGAAGTTCCACAAGCTCCCCTTAGTAGTTCTTCGTCTTCAATCGATGAATGTCGTGAAGTATGATGCTCAACTACACTTTCTATCCTAATTCGAGACTTAGCTATAAGTAGACTAGAAATCAAGACTTATAGATTTGGAAACTAAACTTGACAACAAGCTTGAGATCGCAACGCTTGCGAGTTTGACCGAGCAGTGCACTAACAGAACTAATCTGGATGTCATGATTTCTTGGAGAATTTCGTTTAACATGTATGGTTTCATCTAATAATAATTTATAAGAGAATAAAATATATCTTTTGAGTGTCAATTTCTTTTGCTTTTCTTAGTTATTTCTCTTGTATTTTGTATATTACGCTTTGTTTTTACTCCTAAGCCTGTGATAGGCGTTTTGGAGTCATTCGAGTAAAAGAGTAAGAAACATCTGCAAAATGGAAAAGAATTGCATTCTAAAGGCAAGTGCTAGTGGGAGACCAACAGAGGATAAGGGCAACCATATGAGGATTGTTAAGTACAGACTACAGTTCGTTAAGGGGCAAATCCTTCTGCTTTACATCAAACCTAGGTTGAGCTCAAACAAGACAGAATGACAGATTGTATTTCTTCTTGTCACAACATCATATGACTGCACCAAGTCCTCCACGCCTACAAACTCAGTTAGATGGGATGTACTCGTTGGGATTTAGAGTAAAGGCGAGTATTCAAAGGCAAGATATACACAGAGCTGTACTTATTTTGGGTTTAGTTCAAACCAAGAATACAAGCCTGTGAAGAAGGCTAACTCTCTGCTTTTGGTTTATCTTATGAATGGAGAGATTAAAGTGGTTTCCCAGAGTTCATATAGGTTCACGAGCATTGGGTTCTTGCTGGATTTGTAAATGGCAGCTGAGAAAGAGAAGTTTATGGACAGAATTTCGGGATTTGGTTTGAAACAGGGAAGAGCACAAGTTCTTTCTGCCATTGATATTGAAGACGATTGGTGGCCTATTCAGTTGTGTTTTGAATTCTTTAGAGTATTGAATGAATGGGTTTGTTGAAATGGAATTACAGGGAAGGAGCAGTGGCCTTTTGAATCACCAGCAAGCTCAAATCTGTGCTTAGCAGTTTCTTGCACACAAGATGTCTGACAAAATGTTTGAACCACGGCCAAGCTAAGTTTCACCAGGCTAGCCATGGATTTGAATTTGAGGGTCGTATAGGGCTTTGAAGCCAGTAGGGAATCGAAGTGCAGTTGCTATCCATGGGTTCCACTGGCTCGCGAGTTTGGTTGAGAGAGATGTTCAAGGTTGAACAAGCAAGAACAGTACTTGGGTTAGAATCAGTTTGGGGATCCGAACCTGGGAGTGTGTTTCCTGCTATAGTTCGTGAGCATGTGTACCAAGGGTCAGACGAGATTTAGAAGTTTATAAAGAACACGGCACAATAGGTGAGGATCAGTAAAGGAATTGGCTAAGGAGTTTGGGGTCGATTGTGAGCTAATTTAGGTGAATTTATTGTCGTGAAGACAGCCACCAAGTGATGCTACTGCAGGTGGTTTAGAGTATTGAATGGCCGAGATTTGAAGATGGCAGAGTTTGTATTGAACAAGGAACTACTGGGGCTGTTTTAGGTTGAGATATTTTAGGGATTGGAAGTTATAAAGAGGAAGACATAAACCTATAGCAGGGATCATCTCATACCCGTCGCTCAGAACTGTTTCATCACCAACAGAGAGGAGATTTGCTCCTCTCCAACCCATTACCACCTTTGCATCTCCACTGCATTCATCTGTTTCCACCATAGCCATCTCCCTCATCTCCACAGCATCTGCATCCATACCACCTGCATACATTCCACCACCAACACCAGCTGCTGTTGATTCACTTGCATTCCATCCTGCGTTACCACCCTCACCTGCACTTGCATACTTCCACCAGCATATCACCGCAGTACAGCAGCAGGAGCCAGTCACCTGTTTGCAGCACTATAACAGCAACATAACATAGCCTGCAGTTCAAAACATCAGTTCCATAGCAAGCTCCTGTGTCAGGCCTTCTGCAGAAATACAGCTACCACTAAAGCACTGCATAGGCCTAGGGTCGCAACCAACACCAGCGGCAATTACAACTCCACAGTTCACCTCGCCTTACGACGTCACTACCAGGCCATACTTCATTCACTCCACCTGTTGCTGCGTTGGTTTGCTAGATTGTTTTTCTTGTCGATTATTATATTTTGCTGTGTTTATTATGAACTCCAGTAGCTAATTGCATATTGGTTGGTTTGCTAGATTGTTTTTCTTGTCGATTATTATATTTTGCTGTGTTTATTATGAACTCCAGTAGCTAATTGCATATTGGTTAGGGACGACTTCAACGTCCGGGCATGAACTCAATTTGATATTTAAATGCCTGTTTTCTTGCAATCATTTCGTTACTGATTATTCACTACCGTGCCAATATTGTTATATGATTTATACTTAAATCGTTTAAGTTACAAATTAAATTGGTTTCTGGATGATTCTATTGCTAATTCGAGAACTCTTCGACCCGTAATTGTCTAGATGTTCTGAATATAAGTAGTAATATGTGGTTATTGACGATGGGATTTTGTTAAATAATCATATGTATTGAATGACACTAGTAGATGAATCGAGCTTATGTATTTGTCACTAGGAATAGTCTATCTCACGGAACTTAATGCACTTGTTTGAGTCACACCTAGTAAGCGTACCTCTAGGAAACTTGGCAAGTAGAATCCGGTAGTCGAGCGCTTCCGTGTCCGGTGAATTAAGAGATTGCGGGATATTTGAACGTACTAAATATTCTAGGATTATTAGTAATAGGTACTTTGCAGAAATTGAATCGACAACTTAGACTCAACTCTCCCTTAGGAACGAACCTTCTTATCCGTATACTACTAGTTAGTTTAAAGAGAAGTAGAGAAATATTATTTTTGCGAGTTCGACACCTCGTCAATAATACAAGATAATGCCATGTTTCATCGAATGGCAACACAAGAGTAAACCAGTTTCCTTTGATAGAAAAACATGATGAAACCTATTTCATCTAGTAAGTGGAATTACATGATGAAACCATAAAATGCGCAGTATACACTAAGGTGAAAAAAATCAACAAAAAGTAAACATGTACGCAATTGCATCACATTCTATATCAAGATCTAAACAAATTGAACAGACTATAAACTAGCATGTGTACAAATACATCAAAAGAAAAAATTAGGCTTAAGAAACTCACTCATCTTACAAAACTGATGGAAGAAAAAACCCAAATTATTTTTATTTTCAATCAATTTGAGAAATCTTAATCAATTAGGGCATTTGAAGAAAAAAAATATATCAATGTTTATGGTGTTGTCGATTATGGTATTGTTGGTGTTTGCGGTGGTGGAAAAAGGTAGTGGAGGAGTATGTTGTTATCATAATACATATATGAAAATAAATAAATTGGGTGGCTATTAGAGCACCCTCCAGTTCCGTCACTGTTGACAGCAGCTTAACATCAGGGAGGAGCGACAAAAAGAGATGTATATGCTAACAGGAGCTCATATGAATATCCATCAGGAAATGGATAGCGATTTGCATTCTTCGGCATGCTTATTGTGTAAAATCCATCTGCCTATACTTATATAAACAGTAAGGAAAATCAAATTGTTTTGATCTTCTTTTCCCTTCTTTTCCTAACATTCCATAATGTTTATATTTGTTTATATATCTGATTACAGAAGTACTTTTTCCTGTAAGTTCTTGTAGGTGTTCGTATGAAATCATTTGTAGTGTTCTCAAATCGGTGTAGAGACCAATTTCATATACCACATCATATCGTATCAAACAAGATTGTTTTCAATAGTCTCTTGATGGTAGAGGATCGTAGTCGTAAGCTTCACCAGCCTTCACAAATCTGCCTTTCACCCGTTTTCTTGTGTCTGCTCTAGCTTTACGAGAAGCATATCTTATTTGTTTCCCAAATCTACAAGCATGTGAAAGAATATTTTAGAATCTAATTAAGAGGATGTAATCGTCACATAAATCATTGATTCTAAAAAAACAGACATTCTCCTTAATACATTCTCCTTTTGCTGATTCAATCCTTAATACATTCTCCTTTTGCTGGTTCAAGAAAAATAAAATAAAAATCTTTCAGTAAAATTCTTACACAAAAAGAAGTAAAAATACATGATTCGGAAATGTCTTTATTTTCAGCTTTAGTGTTGCATCCTATCCTATATATATATATGAAACTAGCTCGCCTTTCTGGGAAAAAATGTGAGTTTCATTAATCCATTTTACAGTGAGCTACCACCAAGACAAAGTAGAATGCAGAATCTATTGCTAAAACATGATTGACAAACTTACGTTCGGGTTTTCTTCTTTTCCTTGTATCTCATCTTTGCTTTCTCGCGTGCCTGGGGAGACCCAGTTTCCAGACTTGGGTCCCATGAAGATTCACCGGTTAGGAACATTGATGATACGCCGCAATCTTGATAATCGCTAGCTCTTCTTTCTCCAGTTATGTTGGAGAGAGATAGAGTTTGAGGTTCATTTGAAAAACTTAAATTTATGCTTCTGTTGCCACCAGTGGCATTTAAAAGTACTTCATCCACACTGTTTACACACTGTGAAATGCTTACTGACCCGGTGACACAAGAAGATTGAAGACCTACACAATCAGGTTGCATAGAGGAAGACACCTGAAGGAGAAAGAATGCATTATTAGTCATAGGACCCGAGCCGAATTACCTATTGGTTAGTGGTGAATAAATGTAGTTGTTAACATGAGAAAGGACTCCATCAGTTCATAAGACTTGGGCACTTAGAAATCAGACAATGTAATTGTAGAGGCAATCAGAGATAGATTAAACGTGCAATTCAGAAAGGTTATGTATCATCAAGGTTAGCATGACTGCATGAGAAGTGAACTTGAGCGAACCTGATGTACATTCAACACTACACTTGTAAGGAAAGCATGAATTAGCCCTGTTATTTTGCCAAAGCGATCTACTTATCCCTAAGTGAAGATGTGCATTGCCTAGATACCAAATACTATCAGCATTTGCAGTGTTGAGATTATTAGTCCCACATTGTCTGGGAAATCTAAGATCCTGTTGTTTATAATTCTTAGGGCATCTCCACTCATTGCCGATTGGCTTTGAGTTGGATGCCCGTATTCCAACATGGTATCAGAGCAGGCTATTTGCGATTTATTGTCCACGTGTTAGACCCAACAAGAACCAAGTAATTTCAAAATGGATAGTGTTGGCGCCAACCTCTATGTCGTTCTCATGAAGATGCAATGAATCAACAACTTGGATATCTTTGTCCAAGTTAAAGCAATCCATTCCTGGAATGAACTTGGGATTACTTTGTGCACAGCCAAATATATTATCTCCATCAAAACTTAAATCAACATCCGCAATGTTGAAACCTTCACAAATGTCATCGTCCTCGCACAATTCAATATCTTTGAATTGTGAAAGACCCTGTCAGACATGGTATTTAGAAAAGAAAAAATTGTGAAAGAAAAAGAGGCGAGATGGGCTCAATGGAATGAGCATCCAGCTGAACAGGTAAATCGAGTAGCAAAAAGCGACTTCTTAAATAAAAAATAAGACTAGCTAAGTAGATTAAAATGAGAAATTACCTCAGCTGAGAAATCTGTCTCCTTTTGGAACAAATCTGGTTGATTTTTATTGTAAGACGTAGAACTCCCATTCTCAAATGCAATAGGTGGATTAATTGAAGGTTCAAACTTTGTGCATGGTCCCATTTCATTCAATACGTTCACAACGGAATTCCCATTCTCGACGGAATCCCAACCATTACTAAGACAGTGTTCTATGGTAGACAAGATCCCTCCTGATACTGATAGTAGTGGCCCGGAATCCACCCCATTTAGAAATGAAGCATCAAAAGCAAAAGGAAATAATTTCGAGAATTCGGGCACAGATGGACACAATGGATAGCATGGCAATTGCAAGTGAGGATGACTAGGTACTAAACAACCCTTCTGATTCGATCTACAATTTTCACAAAATGAGAAAGAATTTTCTGTGCAACGTATTGACGCTGGTCGTGAATAACATCTGTCGCACATTATTCCTCTTAAATGACGTAGTGAAAGACGATTGGCAGAATGAACCACAGTGTCACATTGTAAACAAAGACGAGCATCATCTGGTGTACAATAAACTAGTGCTTTCTCTATTCCACAGAGTTGACATAACGGATTCATCACAATTTTGCTTCACTCCTTTCAGATTATTGTTAACCTACAATAATAATTGAAGAATAAGAATGAAAGACTCAAATTAATTTTCAAAAATGAGACTCCAAATCATATACATTAATGTGGTCTATATTGGTATTTGAGAGAATTTGCATGATTATGAATAGAACAAATATCTCAATCTGTAGAGCATATGAGATTAGAGGCAAATTGGATGTACAAAATTCAGCAACCTTAGAAATGCAGAACTTCATATTATAATCAGATTTTAAATTCGCAAATTAGTTTTTCACTTTCCGTTCTAGAGTGGGACTCTATTTATTTATTTATTTTTGTAATTTTTGCTTTCTTCTTTTTTCCACTACTTGTAGACTTTGTAATGCTAATAAATTCTTCTCTTTCAATTAAAAAGGAAAAAAAATTAATTCCATCATGCAAATTTTTCAAATTCCAAACTAAGTGCCTATGATTTTCTAAAACCCTTCATAACTTACAAAGATCAGTCATAGAAGAGTGCCAGAAGTTTGCCAAGGTTGTTATTAGTGAGAGAAACCAAGAACTAATAAATTCAGAGCAATTTAATCCACCAAGCAAATAGATAAAAATGAAGAAAAACTGAAGAGGTTTTTAATGAAAAAGAAGAAGCATTTAAAGATTTTGAACCGGAAAAAACTGAAATGCAACCCTAATGCAACAGCAAAATAATTCAGATGCAGTGCACATTGTAAAAGTAGTTCAGATATTACTAAGATTAGTTTTTACTTATTTTTATAATTATCCATTTTTCTTGCTCAAATGCAGTTAGACTGGTTTGAGTACCATATTAAGACGATGACGCGGACTCTTTAATTAGAAAGATCGTGCATGAAGGCTATAGTCAGCTTCTTCTGTTAATTCATGGACCTAGTTTATAGGTAGGTGCACCATACCTACGTTATTTAGGAAGTTTGATACTAGACTAAAAACCCTTTATGCATGGTAAGAGTAACAAAGGTGGCATTAACCCACTTCTAAATTATCGTTTACATAGTAGAATCAGGTGTCTTCCCTTTTACTCGCTCTATTTCCCTTTTTACGAAACATTTTAGGACAGATTAGGAAGGAATGTGCTCGAAAAGGACAAGTATGTAATGAGCTTATAAATGCGAATTAATAGGACACATGTATGTAATGAGCTTATAAATGCGAATTAATTGGACACATGTAACTTGATAAGAACGGCCGCAACCAATACAGTTATATAGGCTTATAGCGACTTCGTGTAGATTTAGATTATAGAGTCATGCTGTCACGCATGACAATAGAAATGAACTCTCACTTCCCTACCGTTGGATGTTTATCTCAATCTATAGATCTGGCTACTTTGACTTTTCAACACTCCTTTCTATTTTTATTATTTGAACACCCTTCGCGTTCTGTCTCTCTCCACCCACCCTTGTTGATAGATTGATGGTTAAAAAAGAATTGAAGTTCCCATTAAATGCAGTGAGATATGTGAATCTCCATGATGTACCAATCTCAGTAATCTAACGGTGCAAAGGTGCGACCGTTTTTATTGAGTTATAAGGACGACCGTGTCATAACACCACCATTGTTGATCTGAAACAACGAGCGCCTCTGATTTTCCTATGCTTACAGTGTGCTATGATACCGGAGCAACTGTGATGCACGAGACTTTTCTGTTTTGGACAAGTGACTATGGTTTTTAAATTCTAAATGTAGGAAAGATGCCGAGTAGACTGGGTTTTTTCATGGACACGTCATTATATGATTTTATTTTAAAATTGGTGACTAGACATTCAGTTGTCAGTAGAGTCTGACTCTTTTCAAGTCGCGTGTGTGTAAGGTGTGAATTGTGCCATATCAGCATATTTATGGCCCAACGCCGCGAGTGCGAATTTGTGCACACTCCTTAACCTCGCGAATTTGTGCACACTCCTTAACGAGTGTGCACGTAACATTTTAATCTCAACCATTGATTCCATTTAGGGAGTTACGTAACAAGGGTTGTGATTCTAAAAATCGAGGGTAATGGGGCCATCAGTTAAACAATCAACCAATCAGAAAATTATGTGAAATATACACTCGTTAGAGGAGTGTGAAAAAATTTGGACTCCAACGCCGCACATCGACTTCATAGGTCATATCATATATAATACGATGCCAACATGGAAGAGAGAAGCGGGGAAGCAAGCCACATCACACCGTGTTTCATATATGTATACATTTTCTAGCCTTCTAGGATTTGGAGATGCTAAATCATGCTATACTCATTAAGTTGGCTTGGAGAATTTGTTTTCAATCCGATTAACTTTGGGTTCGAGTACTTAAAAGCAAATATTTCAAATATGAAGATTTTATTCATAACAATTCTGAGCAAAGTAATACCTCACGGGTCTAAAGATGAATATAAGTAGGTTTATTAATATTTCAACAATATTATTATATGGAGGTGAACAGGAATGGAGCTATGTAGATTCCCAAGCTCAGTTCTGCCATTCTAGTGGCCTAAAGCCAAAATAATTTTTTGTAGCCCCTGTTGAGCAAAAACAACGTTATAAATGCAAAATGCCATTTCCTTTTTGGTCCCTCATAAATTTGTATTTCCTTACAAATTTATTTTTTTGGTTATGCCCTCACATGTGATTAGTTTTACCTAGAATCCTTATATTCTATTAAGGAATAGTGGTATTTTCAGTTTTGTGGCACATTTCTTTGGGTGGCCTCAAGCCCAGCTTGTGTTGCTTATATGGCTCTGTAGATGCCAAGGGTGCCTCCTGCCCCCCTAAATGATTGTATTTTCTTAAATATCCCTTGCACTTACTACTATTTCCCAAAAAACAATTCGTTATTAGCCCCCTTAAATTTATTGTTTTTCATTTAGCCCCTCGTATTTTGAGTTTCTAGCTCCGTCCCTTGAGGTGAATAATGGAGAAAAGACTGGAATCTGGTATGACAACTTGATAATTAATCTAAACATTAAGCATCGGCCAAAATGTCATTCTCATCTCAATTATGTGTTTATAAGAGAACCCATTATTCATAACTCTGCTTCTGGAAACATCTCATTTATTAGTACTTTATTTACTTCTGGAGTGGTTGAAAAGATCAGAAGAATGTGAATTTCTCCTCAAAAAGAGGGTGTTATTAGGTGGAAGCCTACCAAATATGGAATTTTCACTGTTAAGAGTACCTATAACAAACTGGTACAAAGAAGAATTAACAATCAAGCTAGTCTTAGTACTATCCCTAAAGATGTATAGAAAATCCTTATGGAAAATGATGCTACCACACATAATCAAGTTATTCACTTGGAAATGTCTCTAAGGAATTGTTTCCAAAAGGCAACGCGGCTTGCTCACTGGTTAGATGTTAGATAATTTATAATTGTGATTCTATCAGAAAATGGATTATATCATGGTTCGATAGTAGCCGGGTAGCCCCTTAGGGAGGGTGACCTTATTTATTAATAACTAGAAGGTGTAGTAGTATTTTAGAGTGAGTGTAGGATGCACAACACATGTCTCTCCGGAGATGGATGATCTTAGGTTTGAATGTGTGAGGTTATTTAATGCGTAAAAGAGATATGTTCTAGTTATGATTAATGAAATTATTATTGTTGTTGAGTTCTCTCTAAACCAGACCTTTTTCTTCTTAATTTGTCTTATTCTCTCTCTTTTATCTTAATCCTTCCCTTGTTTCATCCCTGATTTTGTATCCTTCCTCTTAACTTCTCGGATCTTAATACAACTATCATTGTTATGAAAAGGTATGAGGTTTGTCTCCATGATAGCTAAAGTTATCATACGGACGTCATTCAACGGGGACCCCTATCCGGCGGTGGGGAGGCTCTGGATGGAATTTGTGCTTGGATGGCTGGGAAACTTCGTTGGTCGGGGTAGGTGAACGAAATTGAGGTGGTGTAAAACCTTATTTTCTCAAGATTTCAAAGCACCCTCTTTTCTCTCTTTTGCTCCTCTGAAACCACTTCAAGCAGAATACTTAGGTTTTATCTGTTTGATTCGTAGGTGTTAGCTTGGAAATATTAAAACTAATCTCTCAACAATTACTTGATATGACAACATTATCCAGAGGGGTTGTCTGTCTATTGACTACCCATTGTAACTATAGTGCAAGTCTAAGTTTTGTTAAAAAACAAAATCCTCTAATATATTTTTCTTTGTTTTATAGGCGAATCCCAAGATGCCACCTAATTGTATAATGGAAAGGGCATTTATATGACTAAATCAACCAGTCTAAGTTTTCCAGGTAGTCTCTTACTAATTTCACATCCCAGCGTTTAACGGTTTTCCATTTTAGACGTGTAGTGTAGAGCATTCTCGGAATTTTTGGTGACTCAAAAGATACTTTGAATTGGTGTTTGCATAGGTTATATTGGTATTTTAACTTCGGATTGGTGTATTTCCAGTTTATCTTGGATCAATTATAATTTTTTAAAACCGTATGGAAACCAAGGTAGCCAGCAATAAAATGATTTATTTTGTTTACCTTCAAGCTGCTTTAATTCATATCGTTTTATTGCTTTTTGGTTGTACACTCACATTTGTGGTGAATATATTACAGAATGTACAGTCTTATTTCTTTTGGCTTTCTTGAATTTATTCTCCCTTTGTTTGTAGGTAGACCAAAAGTTGACACATTTATTATCCTAAACACTCAGCGCACTCGAAGGCTCCATCGACATCATCACTATTCATGTTTGGGGTCCAACCAGTTAACTCACCGATGCACATGAATAACTTCACCATGATGAAATTAATTACATGACCTGAAGTTGTGTTGGGTTAACTGAGTTTTTCTAAAGAGAATTAAGAATCACTAGCCTTTGTCACCATCAGCACCACCAGGCCTGTTTTAGTGGAATATAAGTAAACCTATATTGTCTCATTTTATTTATTCCTTGATGAAGCTTCTAAATTAACATTAGTTATCATTTTCTACAAACTCGATGGCGCAGTCACAAAGCTTCATCTTCTTACGAGAAACAACAGGTCGTTGCTCTTACCCTTTCTACGGAGAGGGAACATGAAGGAAAGGGCTGAAAAGCGAAGGATGGTGGATGTTTACATCTTTGTAAATCCAATATGCACTTCAAATTCGAGGAGGATATGATGCCTGAGATTAGAGAACTTCATTTTAATTCACTCTAATTGAGAAACTGAATTTTTCCATCCAAGTATTTTCTTCTCTTTTGTCTTCGGATTTCAATGGTGTTTGGCTAAATTAGTTATCCCCAGCGTCGATTTTTGATCTACACAAGTGACACTTCAGAGAGATTTTGGGTGCGTACAGTTTAATAGTGTTGTTCATGATCAAAAAGTACTTGCTGAATATGTGTAATCTTCATTAACATCTTGAGTTGTGCATACTCTAGATTCTCTTCTCCAATTTTCGTTGGATACTTTATTGTATTTCTAATATCCAACTATTTAGATCCTGATAATTTCAAATGATATACACAATGTCATGTGATCATTTCTCATCTTAAGAAATTTATTATTTAGAAGCGAATAATAGACCAATCTCCACTCATATCATTTCCATTACCATAAGCATGTATTTCTTATTTCAGTTTTACACTCTTTACTCCCGCAGTCCTATCATTGGTTTAATAATTTATTTTCAGTTGTTATTTAGAGGAGCAAAAAGCAAAGCTGCGGTCCTCTTTTTGAATGACTCATATACAATTAGCTGCGCTATTTCTATGTAAGTGTGTTTTTGTCTCTATGTTGATCTTGCATGTGATGATAAGTTAATGTTACTATGGTTTACTGTAAAACAACACGAGTTTATAGGCAATATTTTTATTGTACTTGAATGGCTTTGATGATGGAATCTAAAACCCCCAATTCTCTGCAATTTTTGCCATTGAAGATAAAAGTTCTCACGAATCAGGAATTGAATGGCCCTACGGTATATAAGTTGTTCACAATTAAATAATTAATGAGGTTACCTTCTGTTATATTCGTTGTTTTTTCTCTTCACTAAAAATTCCTTTAGTTAGCATCAATTAGTTTATTTTATTTTGGCATGTTTTCTCTAAAGAATGGTTTTATTTATTTGTATTGGAAACGTGGGTTTGGATGATAAGGTTTTAGGGTTTTTGGATCATATTTGGTAGAGATGTATGATGATTTTAGGATTTATATTTTTCATGGTATTGTTGACTACCATATAGGTTATCTAATTTGATTTTGAGAAATTAGATAATGTGCATATGCAACATTATTCTGAAGGACCTTCTTTGGTGTTGTTTAGAATATGGTTGAGTACTTAAATTCACTCACCGTTGGATCTTTTTCAGGACTAAATGACACTAACGTTGATTCAAAAACATTGTTGAGGCCACTGGATGATGTTGATATGGAAGGAAAGTCTACGACGTACATCAAATGCTCAATCACTGCTTTGGAGGTCATGAATAATATGGCTCAATATATATAAATAATATGTATATGTATCCTATCTTACTAGTCTTTATTGAAAGTTAGTTTCCTTATGTAAAACGATTCTCTACTTTTTGGTACTGACCATTTAGTTTTATTCCTTTCCATGTCATAATTTTTATCTGGTGTCGTCAATCTGATTTTTTTACACCTTTGAGGAAGAAATTACAATCTAAGTTGAACATTCCTTCAAATTGGAGGTTCAAATCACTGGGTAACATTTAACTTTTCTTCTTTGCTCAAATGGATAGTATGCATGCTTCTATATTCCTTTGAATAATGTAGTTGATGTTGATATCATATGCAGTCTAGCATATCACAGTTTTATCACTATGTGATAAGATTTTCGGTACTAAAGCTACATATTAGTGGAGGGAGTCATGACCCTTAGGTTTTGGTGGCTTTTGTACTTAACTATGAACATCTTGGGAAAGAGGTTTATTAGCGAGTCACTCTTAACTAAGTTTAATCCTTTACTCTGGTTGTTTCTTAGTCATAAATTTAACCTCCCTCTCTTATATTTTCGTGTTATATACCCTCGCGTCTCATTATTTTTCAGGTGGAATCCAATATAGATATGGAATACTGAGCACTGAGCATGAAGATTCGTGATTTTCTTAAATTTATTATTAATAATACAATCTTGAAACACTGTGGTAGTAGTTATTCTTATGTAAGAAGAGCTTTTCCTTTTATGACCTTAAGTAGCTGATAATTGCATCTCATATCCTTGCACGTTTTGCACTATTAATTTGATTCCCCTTAATTAGAATACATAAGAAACTATATGACCCTCATCTGAAATTTTCCATGTGAGAAGCCCAACAGTAGCCCTCCAAGATCATATGATGGAAAATCAAGTGTTACTGAAAAGTCGCAGTGATCCAGAAGCATGTATTGTAGTCCATGTTGAGTTTGTGTTACAGGCAGGGTCTCCGACTTTCAATGCATTTTCTGCTATGTTGAAGAGCTCTAATGTCAGAAATCTCTTTATGCCACATCCAACACTTAAAAAGATCTATCTGAAGTCTGTTACCCCTATATATAGCAGCGTTCAAAGCTTCAACTGAGCAACCAACAGCAACACCAATAAGTGTTTCATCTATAATTCCTAAACCTAAACGAGTTGGTTGATGTTGATACCATTTCAGTTTTATTTGTGTAATCAATATAAATTGTTTACTCTTCTGACTTTTCTTTCTGATGTCATTGAAAAAACGGGGGTCTAACAAACACACCTAATATTCATTTAGGTAATCTGTATGGACTATCTCCAATATATTTCCAAGAGAATCAACTAGACAGTCAGACTCAAACAAGGAAAATACATCCAAGAGTTATATCTCTGTTTCTCAATGTAATCAACAAATCAAACATATGGAAATCCGCGAGCCTGATTATTATGAGAAACAACTTGAACGGTACGAAAGACCAATGTTCAAGTGTTAATCAATTTCAATCAACATCCAAAGGTTGGATTTACCAATTGATTGAACTACGCACAACCTGTGATATTTCAATTATATAAAATATAACGCGGAAAAGAAATAACACAGACACCGGAAATTTTGTTAACGGGGAAATCGCAAATGCAGAAAAAACCCCGGGACCTAGTCCAGATTTGAACACCACACTATATTAAGCCGCTACAGACTCTAACCTACTACAATTTAACTTCGGACTGGAATGTAGTTGAGCCCTAACAAATCTCACACTGATTAAGGTACAATCGTGTTCCTTACGCCTCTAAATCCCAGCAGGACTCTACACATTTGATTCCCTTGGCTGATCTCACCCACAACTAAGAGTTGCTACGACCCAAAGTCTAAAACTTGATAAAAAAATCTGTCTCACATAGAAAAGTTTATTGAATAGATAAATCTGCCTCCCACAGAAATACCTACGAGTTTTTTTTCCCTCTTTTGATAAATCAAGGTGAACATGAACCAATTGATACACCAGACTTATATTCCCGAAGAACATCCTAGTAATATCTATCACCTCACAATGATCTTAACTGTATGGAAGCGGAAAAATATATTGTGGAATCACAAACGATGAGACGAAGATGTTTGTGACTACTTTTTATCTTACCTATCAGAGATTAAATCTCGAGCAAATCTTAGAGAAGATGGTACTCAATACGATAGAACAAAGTAAGATCAGAACACGCAACTACATAGAAAATAATTGGGTATGGCTTCAGAATCCCAATGAAGTCTTTAAGTCGTTAACATATAATGGTTTTAGAAAAACCTAGGTTAAAGTAGAATCGACTCTAGTCGGAACTAATATCACAATGAGGTGTGGGGATTAGGTTTCCTAGTTGCTAGAGTTATCCCTTATATAGTCTTCAAATCAGGGTTTGCAATCAATGCTACCTTGGTAACAAAGTATTCAATATTCACTATTAGATGAAAACCTGATTAGATTCAAGCTAATACCTTTCAACCGTTAGATCAAACTTAGCTTGTTACACACAAATGAAATGTGCCTTCATTTAGATATGTGTAACCGTACATAAATGTGTACACTTGGTTGTCTCAACAATAGTTAACCGAAGTTATCCATATGAACACTTTCATATCAACCTTGTTCATCTTAATTACAACTAGTTCAAATGACTCAAATGAAACTAGTTATAGAGTTGTTCAATTGTTTATATTCTCATAGAAGTATACAAGACACAATTGAAGCAAAATCGATTTTGATTCACTCGAGTCAATTCATGAACATTATAGCCATGGTTTGAAAAAATGTTGCATTCTTTATTATATAAAGGTATTTGTTCACGAATAAACCGATTTAGAACTTAACCCACTCAAGTATGCAAACAAGTACACATACTTAGAGTTCCAGACTTGGTCTGACCGCCAGTATGCGAATGGGTACTGATAGGTGTAGAATACACCGTATTTATTATCTAGTATTTATGCTTTCTTTGCTATTTATCGTGTGAATTATGTATCTTATGTGTGAATTTGAGTTATTAGGTACTCTGGAGTCGCACGAAGGAAAAGAAGAAGAAACCAGCCGTTTAGAGCGAAAAGGACAAAGTCATCATTTCGCAGGCAAACACTATCGGGAGGACATTGTAGGATAAGGGTCCGTACTAGGTGGATCATATCCATCCGTGGGGTGGAACTAACCGTTCCATACATTTTTGACCTACATGGGTTGAGAGAAGAACAATTCCAAATCGTTTATTCCTTCTCCAGGTCTTATGGCTGCTGTAAGAGAAATAGATGAAGTTTGTATGGAGGAATTAAAGAGGAGTTTAAGGAGTCTGTGATGAATTATGGGAGTGGGTTCATCTGCAGATTCAAGTTAACAGCAAATAAACAGTTTCTGTGCCTTTCTGGTTCGAATTTGAACTTGAAGTTCCAGCAAGAAGATAACCACCTTGTGTGATGATTGAATGAATGTATGTGTGTTTGAGAAGGTTTATGAGCATGGGTTTGTCTCCAATTTGAAGTTACAGGTCTAAAGGGACTTCGTATAGCAGTATAATAGATGAAATATCAATTATCAGTTTCAGGCATATAGTGTGTTTGAAGAAATGCCTGAAATACAACCAGGGAATGTGAAGCGAGGGACTAGAAGATGAGAGTGTAGCCATGAACTGATGGTTGCAAGGGATGTTGTTGAGGCTCATAAGGGTGCAAATGGGTTTCTACTGGTGGTGTTAGTGGTGGAAGTGTTATGAAATGCTACCGAATGAGAGAGTTTGTTACTAATAAAGGAAGGATGGCTCTGTTGATGCTGTTCTAGCTGTGTGATGCTGTTAAGGGAGATGGAAGTTGTGGTTGATGCGAATCTTATCCGAACTGATGCTACAGTATGTAAAATGCAGAGATTATGGCATTGCAGGTGGTTAGATAGCAAGTTTGTAACCTTCAGGAGGGTTGTGGTTGGTGACTTTAGAGAAGATGGAGTGAGTAATGATGTTGAGAAACACAATGGCAGGCATGGGGTTGATATCGCTGTTGTGACAATGGGGTATACATGTTAGAACTGTAGCTGAAGGAATGATGTTATGTTGCAGGGAATTGTTGGTGGCCATGAAGAGAAATTGGAGTGAAGAAATGATGCAATGGCTGAGCTGCTGTTGTTTATTGCAGTCAGTAAATTACCTATGTTGCAGATGGTTGGCTGTGTGAGCTGAAATACAGTTGATGTGGTTGTGTGTCGCTGCAACTGGTGTGATGTTGCACTCGCAAGCTGTTGTGCTGGTATTCGAATTCCGAGAGTGTATGAAATTGCAGGAATGAAAATGCATCTAGGTATTGCGGGTGAAGCAATTATAGTTGTGATTCAGGTAAATAGGTGGAGATTTGCGTGCATGTTAACAAGGAAGGGTGGAAATGATCTTGAGGCTGGATGGAATCAGAGAAATGTGTAAATGGTAGTGACTAAGAAGGATTGGCAGTGATGATCGAATGAAGGGGAGAGCGAGAATGGGTCTGTTGAGATAGTTTGCTGTGAGTTGCTTTTGCCGTTAGTTGGACTCGAACTGTTGGCTGAACTGTAGAAGGCAGTGATGTAGAGATGAAGTTGTTGCTGCTGCCATGGACTAGGTGGTATAGGAAGCTACAGACAATGGCAATGCTAGCTGGTTGAAGTTATAGATGGTGTTGTTTAGCAGAGACAGGAGTAGCTGAACAGCTGGTGGGAAGATGGACTTGTGCAGTGGCAGGCTTGAAGACTGAAGTAGAATTGAGATATGGGAGCAAGTGTTACTGAGAGCTTGTGTTGAACTGCAGTATAAGATAGAGATGGGATTGGAAGGTTAAGAGGCAATGATGCAGATAAAGACACAGCAAATGCAATTGAGAATACGGTACAGGATAGGAGTGTAAAAACGGCGACAAAATGCGAAAAGGGGGAGGAAATGGTGCACCGGTGAGCATAGCCCGGGATGTCGGATTGCGGAAGTTAAAGCGTGAATCATAATATTTCACTGAATCATGAGGAGGGTATGAGTCGAATTCAATAGTTGGCCGCCAGACATATGAGCTACGCGTCACGCTTTTGGGTACGTTTTCGCAAGAATAAAAATTGGATTTAGATGGGTTTTGCAAATGTTTGAAATATAGGAAAGAAAAGTTGAGCTACTGGAAGTGCAGAATTACTTGGTGATAATTTCAGATGGCAAAAGTGATCGGAGAAAGTTTTCCGGTGCCGGCGACCGGATTCCGATGATGACGTCAGCACTCCGGCGACCCGTTTTGGACCCGAAAATTCCATAGATATATTTTTCACACATGGGCTTGGTGGACTGGTAGATGGACGTGGACTTGAAGATTTTGAAGACTTTGACCTATTTTTGGAAAGCAAAGGGCTATAAAAAGAGAGTTTCTACAACAAAGATAGAACGATTTTTATTTTATTCTTGGAGCTTTTGCAGAGAACAACTTCTAGGGTTTGCTTTCTTTTATGTTTCATCTTATTTCTTTGAATATTATGATGATGAACTCCATGAATATGAGTAGCTAAATACAATAATTGGTTATGGGATAAAAAGTTGATTTCTTCAAGCATGATTATTTGATTCTATGAATTAGTTTTGTCTCAATTTTATCGTTTGTGATTCATTATTTTTATTATCATATGATTTGAATGCTAGTTTGGTTGAGTCCGGAATCAATTGGATTTGTTTTCATCTCTATAGCTATATTAGGGTTTTCAATACGTAAAAGTTGTTTATCCCTGATTTCTAGTAGCATCTTGTGGTTAATACTTGTAGTGATACATCTTTTTAATCGCATATGAATCATAACCTTTGTTAAAACGAATTAGTTCTTTTATACATTTGTTTGCATCGATTAGTCTTATTTCATAGAACTTATTGCTCTTAGGGAGTTAAATCTAATTGTGCTTTTACACTTTAGGTTTCTTTTTAAGAAGATTTCACGATAGCATCTTTTAATGTTGTTTGTGATAAAATCAAGAAATAAACGGGATACTCTTGCAATCAAGATATCCTAGGACTTTTGATAATTGAGAGATTAAATACCAATTCTAATCGTAGATGAAAAATACATGTTTATGAATGATACTATCCCTTAACCAATATCTTCTCCTTATTGATTATTCCAATTATTTACTTTGCTTTATTTAGTTTTATTACTTTGATAAACACAAAAACACACCTTGGGTTATTTGGTTACATAAGAATCTAAAAATTGCATAACAACAATCGCCTCTCTGTGGATACGAACTCTTTCTTATCTAATACTATATTCATATTAGTAAAGTGAGGAAGTGAAATTATTTTTGACGCATACGACTCGCATCAGGTACGCATACTGTCGTCCACGACCGAAGTCAATTAAATTCCCGGGATTTTTCTGCATTTGCGGTTTCCTCGTTAACAAAATCTTGTTGTGTCTTTTACTTTTCTATTTCCGCAATTATAATTGTTTATTATAATTAAAAGTAAAATACACAAACGTTAACTCCGTATTACTTGATAGTGATCCTATAGAATTTGGTTAGGGATAATTGGTGTCTGGTACTCAGGTTTTGACCAACACTAGGATTTGGTCTAACATTTGTCCAACATTAGGGCTTGGTACCTGGATTGGACGTTGTCCCGTGTTGACTAGGTTAAGTCTTAATTTTTGTTTAATATTTATTAAAAAATTATATAAAATATAGTTATTAGAGAATTTACTATCATACCCTTTATTTTTCTTCATATTTACAAAATTCTCATTATAAATAACGAAAATCTTTATCTTTTTCTCTTCCTTCTCCAAAGAGTTCAAACCTTCACCTCCACCACCTCCTCTGTCTTCACACTCGATCTCTCCGGCACTACTAGCACAATCACGATCTGGTTTTCTCTGTTTGTTTTTTTTTCTTACCAACCCATCTTCTCTTCCTTCAAAACCCTAACAAATCTTATATAAAGTTGAATCGATGGTTCGTATATCAACATACGATTAAATTGATAAAATTAAGGTTTTGATTTTATTTTTTGCTGAAATTGAATCTGTTGATGGGCTTTATGCATGAACAGTCGATGAGGAACATGAATCTGTTGATGGGTTTTATGCAAGAGATGATTTGGAGAATCGATGTGGTTGTTTGATGATTTATAACATTCTCTCTATTTGATTTCAGATTCTTTTAATTGTAACACATCTAAAACTAGATGACCGCTACCACGGTGGGATGGCCGACCGAAAAAATTGACCTAAAACTAAATTTTTTGTTCACAATTTAGTTCCACCGTAGGGTGAAAATATTATTTTTCCTGAGAAGGCACGAAGATATAATTTTTCCAAACACGACGCGAAAGTATCATTTTTCCAGACATGTAGGCCATGGTATATTTTTACTTTGCAAATAATTTGGTGGTGATTCTTTTTTTTTTTGAAGGAAATTTGGTGGTGATTCAACACCATATGTTGTGCTTTTAATTTTAAAATTAGTTGTTTTTTATACTTAGTCAATCATTTTATTTTTCTTGTAGTTTTTTTCAATTTTTTATAAGATATGTCTAATTTTATGCTATGCCTAATTTTTAAGGAGAAAAGATACAAAATTTGGAGAATAATAAAAAAATTTGAAAAGCAAAAATTTGACATCATTGTTTGTGATCATTGCGTAGCTAGTTTAAAGGGCTTTCCAAATATATAAAATTTATAAAAATACGACTTGTAGTTTGAAATATACGAGGTTTTTTAATATATAAAAATGCATTTATTGTTGTGCCCTTCCTTTTTGGTTTATTTATGAAAATGTCTAATACCTTATTCCCCTTCCTCTTTGGTTTATTTACGAAAATGTCTAAAGGGAAAAAAGTAAAATTTTATTTAGAGGGACAGCTTAGTCTTTTCCAGGTGTCCGGACCAAAATTCAATCTTTTTGTAATTGAAAAAAATGTCACGCTTCATATTGACACAAAGTCACCATATATAGAGTCCTCCCTCGCTTCGCTCGATCGGCCTAATTAAGCTTTTGAATTTCAGACTTACAATATTTCAGAATGAAATTTGCCAATCTCTGAATGAAGATGAATTTGATAAAATTTGGTGATGAATTTTTTCTGGGTTATTATAAAATTTGTGGCACTTATTTTAGTGGATTGTTGAATTTGTTGTTGATTGTTTGATGGAATTAAAATATTAGAGGAGTAATTGAGTCTAGGTTCTATTATGACTGAGGAATTGGTGATGCCACCGAGAAGACAAGGCATGGATGATCCCAAGGAAAGTTTAAATGGGTTTTGGTTAGAGTTTGAATTCATGAAGTTTTTGGCAGAGATCAGGAACACCGGAGGATTCTTCAAGGTCATAATTCTATGAGTCCAAGTCATTGATTTCTACTTCAAGTGCAGTCACTGCGTTCTTGTAATCAAGGCTACGTTGTTTCAGACCCTCTGCTAAACCCGGGGAAACGTGAGACCCATTCTTTTGATTATCAACTAACAAGTGATGATCAGTAATGATAGATAGGGTGTTTGTTGCTTGGTGTATTCTAAACCGAAAGAGATATAGCAAGCCAAATTATATCAAATCAACTTATCAAGCACGTAGGATCGGTGTATATGGCGTCCACATCAAACTTACGATTTGGGGTTTGATTGCAGATTGAATCTACAGGCTTGTTTTGTTGTTTTTTTCGGCCGTGCTAGTAATACTATCGGATGAAGAGAAAAATAGAGAGATTATAATGATCAGAGGAACAATAAATCAGTTAATGCTGATGTGAGATGAATGAATAAGAATAATAGAATGGTGCTTGTCATGGGTATGAGAATGGATTTGAACAGAGTTAGTTTGAAGAAAACATGGAGCTGTTGGTGAAGATTCCTTAGATAAAATTAGGGTTTGGTTTAGTGTGAATCAAGACCGTTAGCGAAAGTGTTTTCATTGTAACCGTTGATAGTAAATCCACTTCAGGGGTGTACTTGTAAACTCATAATTTTACAATATTTTTATTTTATAAAATTGATTAAAATTCGGTCATAAACAGTCAACGTGAGTCAACAACCATTCCATGTACCAATCACTAACATTGGATAAATGTTAGACAAAAGCCTAGTGTTGTTCAAAACCTAAGTACCAAACACCAATTATCCCGTTTGGTTAAGTCTGAACCAATGTAGTTGATCTCGAATTTCGGTTTGTCTCGGTCCCGAGTGATACACTGGTACAACGTTGTCTCGGGGAGATTCTATTTCCAAATCTCGGTGTAATCTCGGTTCCAACTTATATATATATACATAATTAATGCATATGTCAAGCTATAATGAAAAACTATCAAATGAAATAAATATTCATTAAGAAAACACAAAAGGGGAAATTTTTTACTGATGAAGATAAATTGAGAGAAGTACAACTTCAGTAAACAAGGATATTAAAATTCTAATCAAGATAAATTGAATCATCGTAGATATCATCATCTAGAGTAACTCCATCAATCCCGACACCGCCGAGTAGCCCTCTTTCACTGTCCACATCCAAGTCATTCAAATTTTGTAAATCACCATATAGGTATGTCAAATTCAAGCATCTCTGACAAAGGAAAAATCATTCTAATAATATTGGGAGTCCCAACTTTGTTCTTAAACCATACCCCAACAATTAAGTTACTCCCTAGTGCCTTGTAGGCTTGTACTGGTCGCATGATATTTCACAAGGGTACTAAATGCGGGCAACACATATGGATATAGATGAATTTATGTATTGATGATTTTTCCTGACATATTTATAAGACATTTTTCTCACACAATTGAATGAAGTTACTGTATACTAAATCCGCATAGCACTGCTCAATTGCTTATCAAAAGAAAAGATAAAGAAAAGGCATAAAATTTTCATATACAATTATTTTTTATTGACTAGTGTTATATAGTTAGTGTTGATCTTTTTGGTTCTGCATTGCACTCAGGTCATCCAATGCTCTTATCGTCCATGTGAAGGCGAAATAATCACCTATTTCTCATGTATGTACTCGCATCAGATTGGTGTGACGGACTTATGTACGTACTCACCCGCACTAACTAGTGGACTAAGAGGAGGCTTACATTCATTATTTATGTCAAGCATGCATATATGTATGTCAAATTCAAGCATCTTTGACAAAGAAAAAATCAGTCTAACAATATGCAATGATGTACACAAGGGGTTAGTCAAGAAAAATAAATTGAATAATTAGGGAACTTGGGGGACAACTAATCAATATCCCTTGGCTACATCATTCTCTATTTCTATGGTTAAATTCTAGGTAAAATATTTACTGATTCTTTTAAAATGTGAGACTAATTATGGTTAGGAAACTGTAATTCAATTCCATAATCCACATAATCATATTTCACATGATAGTATACTGCACCCAAATGAACATGCATCCACTTCTGTGCTAATTAGGAATTCAGGATTAAGAAAAACAACTACCCCTCATTACTAAAAAGATTAATAACAACATAATTTCTCTACTAATTATTCAATAGACAAAATCAAGAGAAAATATCAAATCTAAAAAGGGGGAAACAAAATCGATCTGAAACTCTAACACATCAAAAATTGAATCAAACAAACAACATCATCAGAATCTACAATTAAAACCTATCTATCCACACATGACAATAATTACAACAGAATCACTTAATCGTATAGAATCGATACCCTAGATTAAATCAATATCAAAGAATTAGAAATTACTGCTTCGATTTACATACCTTCTGTGAGTAGAAATCTCTAGATTATCTGTGAGAGAGGTGGGTTTTTGGAAATCCAGAAGTAAAAAACGAAGTCTGGAGAATTGTAGTCGATTTTAGGGATTTTATCCTTTGGTACGATAAATTGACCGTAGTACCCTTATCTCGGTCGACTACTTTCGGCTTCATCTCGGCCGAGTCAACCGATTTTTTCGTGACCTTTCCGTCTTGGCGAAATTATCTGTTTCGTTACTTGGTGATCTGGAAACCGAAATTCCGCCAGAATTCCGGCCGAGATGTCCGAAATTGACTACATAAGTCTGAACCTATTATCAAGTAATCACACTTTGATTGTTGTATTGTCTCGATCTCGTATCCATATATAATCACACAAAGTGTGAATAACGATTTGTAGTATTGTCTCGACTTTGTCTATAGACAATCACTTTCGTTAAGATGACCTATAGGTGGATAATTTAAAGATTGTGGTGTATTTGGGTACCTTCATTTTTTTTAATTGGTATCACAGCAGGCAAACATGAAAATATCTAACAATCTGTGTTTGATACGATCCAACCTATAAGAAATGAACTCGGGTTCACATGAATCGATTTCAGTTAACATACCGCCAATATTTGATGGAAAAAACAATCTACGGTGGAAATCTGTTATGAGATATTTTCTTCAATCAAGAGACTTTAATACTTGGCTATTAGTCGTCGATGGTTATAATCGCCCGAAAATAAAAAAAATCGGAAACTGAGTTTAAACGCTTAGTAGATTATTTAAACGAACAAAATGCTTTTGCGAAGAAGAATTCATATGGTTTGAATTCTATTATACATGTTGTAAGTCGTGATTTACAACATCATGTATCAACATGACAAAATTCAAAGGAAACTTGGGATAATCTTCAGAGCGTATTCGAAAGAAATACATCAAAGAAAGAAGCTAGACTTCAAACTCTTACGTCAGACTGGGAAAACTTTCGAATGGATAACAACGACACTTTTGAAGAGTTTCATATTAAACTCTTTGAGATAGTTAATGCTTATTTCTCACTTGGAAAGACTATTTCCGAAAAATATATAGTGTGAAAAATTCTCAGATCGTTGCCATCTAGATACGAATCTAAGAAGCATGCAATCATAGAAGCAAATGATTTTTCAACACTTTCATGAAGCACACTCGTTGGAAAATTAAAGATATTTGATCATGAATCACGGTCTATTCAAGCTAAAGGAATTTCTTTTAAAGCTGCAAAATTTCCAAAAGCCCCGTTGGAGAAAGATAGATTGATGGATGATTCTGATGAACTGATTGCAGAAAATTTTAATGATGAAATTGAACAATCATTATCATTGATCACTAGACAGTTTCGATATCTCTTGAAAAAAAAAATAAGAGATTCATAAAAGATACTCATCGATCTTCTCGACTACATGATCGAGTTCCTATCAAGAACAAGAAAGATCAGGAAGAAGATTATGATATCATCCTCAGTGCTTTAAGTGTAAAGGTTTTGGTCATATGGCTAAAGACTGTCCTAATCTTAGGAAATACACTGAAAGCAAGGCATTGGTTGTAACTCTAGATGAGACCTATGAATCATATGATTATGAAGAAGAGGAAACAACTAATATTGCATTAGTTGTCAATATTCCTTCTTCCTCCATTAGTGATTTAACCATTTTAAAAATGGACATGTCTTCCGATGTTAATAAATCATCTAATGGTAAAGGGGAAAATAAGACAAAATGCAAAACTGTCTCAAAACTTTCCAGCCAATCTCAAGATACTTCGTTAGTTCGGGGTAACAAGAAAATATTTTTTCATACGATACTTGATCAAGGACACACTGGTTTCTCTAAATCCCATAATGAGAGAAAAACTCATACTAATATCACTTAATCGGTATTAGAATTATATCCTCACCTTGTGTGCCGAATTTGTGTGTGAGGAAGTAAAAACAAGGCACTTGTGTAGATTATGGGAATAAAATCTAGTAATTGAAAATATATTTGAGATATTCGTATTTATAAGAATATTTTATTTTTGGAAGTATGAAAAATATAAAAAGGTCCTTCTCCTTCTTTGGTCATTCCTTGTCCGAACTATGAGTCGGGATCCGATTTCTTCTCTTGATGAAGTGTTGGATTTGAAAGATCACTTTAAGAATAAGTCTGCACCAATTCTTGATATCGAGAAATCAAATAGAAAAATCAAAAAGAGAGATTGGATTAGCAAGAAGGAAAAAGAGAATATGCTGAAGAAATATCAGTGTATTGAAGCGTTGACATACTTTTTTGTTCAATCAATGACAGAATTACATATTCTTGCAGAATCCTTCACAAAAACTTCTCAACTGCAAGAAATTCTGGTCAAACAATAAGGTTATCTACTTGAAGAAATTCACAAGATGGAGACTGAAAGTAATAATCTGCCTTCCTCTAGTACTGATAGGATTAAGTTGTGGAAAATAGACATCAATTTTTTATTATTTCAATTATTGTAAAAGGTCTATTGCTGAATAAAACTATCTATTATTTATGAATAAAATTATAAGTTTATAATTTTTCTTGTGATAGTTTTTCCGATTACATAGCATGTGCTTGAATACTTTATATTATTGCTATGTGTTTATGGGATGTTTGATTTAAGTTTTCATAACCTTAATATTCAATCTCATATGTGTGTACCCTTATGGTTTGTGTGGATTTTTGATTTAGCGGGATTAAGTTCTAGCCCATGTTGGTAGGATTTATGAAAGGATCATAGGTGTTCAGATTGAGACTCATATGTGAAAAGTCACAAAGTGTTGAATCAATTTGTGTTTACATAAGTTGTGTTTAGCATAAACATATATGTTTCGGGGTTTCAACTTTTGCTATTGGCACGCATTAGTTAAAACAGATTCTACCTTTCTCTGGTAAAGTTTGCTCTTTGTTGTTGTTCTTTTGTTCTTGCGAGATGATGACAACAAAACGGGGAGAGTTCTAACTTGAACTTGCGCTTAATAATATATTTTTCTGGGGAGAAGAGGATGCGGAATTTGAGGTATCGAATTTGTTAGTAATCGTTTTCTGTGTGTGTGTGTGTGTGTGTGTGTGTGTGTGTGTGTGTGTGTGTGTGTGTGTGTGTGTGTGTGTGTGTGTACGTGTGCTTTAATTATTTCCAGTTTACAAAAACTATTGTTCGATATATTTCTTTATTGTTTGGTATCAACTGTTTTTGGCTTAACGAAATTTCGGTGCAATTGCGGTGCTATAATATCTATGTATGTTTCAAATGTTTCCGGTTAAGAGAAATAATTGTGCAAGTCAATTTATTTGGTTTGTATGTATTGTTTATGGCTTAACAAAATATGGGATCATTTGTTTAGTCCAATTCGATTCCGGATAAGAGAAATTAAGTTAATTCTGATCTTAGTTAGACTTATCTAAGTGAAGGATTCGGTTATTCAAGTCTAATTTAATGCATTGGCAAGAAATACTAGTTAACTAACCTAGTACTTGTCTTGTCTAAAGTGTAAGGTCTAAGTTATTGTCTGAATAATTAGAGCCTGATGAGAAAAATAAAATTAATTCTGATCTTTATTTTGGTCTTATCGAAATAAGTGATTGTATTTGTGTAATCGGTTTAGCAAGGGAACTAAGCTTCTTAGTCAATTTTTTAAACTATTAGGGAAAATTGCTTCGGGCAATTGTTTCCTTGATAACATATTAAAACCAAATTACTTGTAGTTTCGATTTTGATATTGGTTATCTAAAATGGTATGTGAAACCTTCGTGCTTAACTCTTATAGGTTCTACAAGTCTTTTAGATTTGTAAGATCCTTTCGGTTTGACCTTTATTTGCTTGAACCTTTGTCATTTTGTGACAAAAAGGGGAAGAAATATATGGAGTAAACAAGTGATTAATCACTAAGGAAAGGACAATTTTTCTTGAACGTTATATCTAACAAAAGAGCAAAACATTGACTAAGGGGGAACAACATATCATATTGATATTGTAGTTATCTTGACTACAAATGGGGAATAACAAAGATGTTCGGATTGAAAATCTACATATCTTACCTTTAGGGAGAGTATTAGCTTTGTTATTCAAATGTCAACAACGACATTTATGGATTGAATATATATGCAGGTTATTGTGTTGTTGAAACTTAGAATCAATCATATGTGTAATGAATTCTTGTAATTTGTTTATCCATAGGTATTAAGAGTTTTGTCACTAAAATTTACAAAGGAGGGGTGGGGGGATTGTTAGAGCATAGCTCGGTTGAACCCACCAAGAGTTGGTATGTCAAGTTTGGTTGTCATATTTTAGTGAATCAAAACTCAACTAAAGAGTCGCTTGATTATGTACTAGAGACAACTTTGTATATGTTAGACTAGAAAGATTACGATTATGAGACATACAAGTATTACTCAAAGACTTGAAGAATGTGAAGAAGTAACAATCTACAATGACGACATCATCCATCCTCTTGAGGTTAATAATATTTTGACTTGAACTGTTTCATTCCTAACGTATCTTTCACGTCGTGTTATATTGAAAACATAACTGCGAAGTTGTGAATGATTATACTCTAGTAGTGAGACATGATCACATGATCATAGTGTTAAGAAATTAGGCTACGAAGTTGTTGATGGTGGTTTTTAGCCTAGGGTTAAAATCGTAAACCCTAAACCCTATTAAACAGTGACGTCACAATATTTAAGTAATAAGCATTTACTAGGCGCATTTATCGAAATCTTTAATGTGTCTGTAAATAATTACCGTGGTATCTTTTTCAATTAGGATTACAACAAGCCAAACCCTAATTCCCACGTGTGTCAATAGAAAACCATGCCAGCCATAACTAACCGCGCCAAAACATGCCAACCATTCTAGCCGCACCCCTATGCCAATGGAAAATCATGCCATCCATACTAACCGCGCCAAAGCATGCCAACCATTCTAGTCGCACCCCTATGCCAATGGAAAATCATGCCAGCCATACTAACCGCGCCAAAGCATGCCAACCATGCTAGCCGCACCCCTATGCCAATGGAAAATCATGCCAGCCATACTAACCGCGCCAAAGCATGCCAACCATGCTAGCCGCACCCCTATGCCAATAGAAAATCATGCCAGCCATACTAACCGCGCCAAAGCACGCCAACCATGTTAACCGCACCTAGTGCCAATGGCAAACCATGCCAGCCACACCTACCGAGTCATGCCAAATGCACCTCGCCATGGCCCCATGCCAACTTAGCCGCGCCACCATGATGGCCTTCCCTACGCGGCTACCAAAACGAAGGCATGAAATAATCAACGGTTGCCCTTCAATCTCAGGAGCAAATCCTGGCCGTCTAAGGTTACCAAACAACCTTTGGCCCAAAACCCTAGCTTGGTCACATGACTAGCCGAAGATAGACACGCTATGCGCCCATGGCAAAACCATTGGCCCCACATGCCAAGCCAAAACCGCGCCTAGCCGAAGCTAGACACGTCATGCGCCCATGACAAAACCCTTAGCCCAACATGCCAAGCCAAAACCGCGCCTAGCCAAAGCTAGTCATGCTATGCACCCATGGCAAACCCCTTGGCCCCACATTCCAAGCCAAAACCGCACCTAGACAAAGCTATCCATGCCATGCGCCCATGGCAAAACCCTTGGCCCCACATGCCAAGACAAAACCGCACCTAGCCAAAGCTAGACATGCCATGCGCCCATGGGAAAACCCTTGGCCCCACATGCCAAGCCAAAACCGCGCCTAGCCAAAGCTAGCCATGCCATGCGCCCATGGGAAACCCTTGGCCCCACATGCCAAGCAAAAATCACACCTAGCCAAAGCTAGCCATGCCATGCGCCCATGGCAAACCCTTGGCCCCACATGCCAAGCCAAAACCCTAACATGACAACAGCATGCCGACCTATCCGAGCCACCCTGCTGGCCTTCCCTACACGGCTACCAAAACGAAAGCGTGCAACAATCAACGGTTGCTCTTCAACCCCAGGAGAAAATCCTAGCCATCCAAGGTTACCAGACAACACATGGTAACCTTTGGCCTGAAAACCTAAGTTTGGCCACGCCAAACCCTGCCATGCCAATGGAATGCCAACCTAGCCGCGCCACCCTGCTGGCCTTCCCTACACGGCTACCAAAACGAAGGCGTGCAACAATCAATGGTTTCCCTTCAACCCCAGGAGTAAATCCTAGCCATCCAAGGTTACCAGATAACACATGGTAACCTTTGGCCCGAAAACCTAAGTTTGGTCACGTCAAACCATGCCATGCCAACGGCATGCCAACCTAGCCGCGCTACCATGTTGGCCTTCCCCATGCGGCCACTAACGAACGAAAGCGTGCGACGATCAACGGCTACCTTGCCTCTTAAGATGCAAGATCTCAACCGTCAAAGGCCACCAAGCTACCAAGTCTCCCAAGCTCGACTTGCCATGAAACCACGACATGCCACATGTTTTCCACAAAAAACATTCGAGACATCAAACACATATCACAAACTGGTGGATCCTCTTTAGGTATTGGTTTGGAGGTTTACAGCGTGCAGTGTACACTACGCCCGTCATAAGGAAGTGTCATAAAGGTGAGGCGGTCAGTAAATGTAGGGAATCAATGGTGAAACGCTCAACAATCAATTCCATACGTTAACGTTTTTTTGGAAAATCAATTCCATACGTTAATGGTTTTATGGAACATCAATTCCATGCATGCGGTTATCACTTCCTCCTATTTACTTACCCATTTATCCATCCCTTAATGAGACCAGAGTACGTTTTACTTCGACTTGTATAAATAGGTCTTACCTATTTCCACAGAACAACAAGTTCATTCGGGAATATACAACACTCGGAAAACATTTGCTAGCTTACCACTTGTTAGCCTTCCCACTTTTCTGATACAAGTCGCAGTAACACAACTACTCTTCCAGAATCAACTATTCTGGTCTCATCAGTTTTCTTGCTTCCCTCCCCAAAACCAACCCATTCTCCTCCACTTTATGACCGAAAAAAGTCTGTAATGGACATTTCTTAGTTTAGGCTGGATTAGTACAGATTGATCTCTCGAACCTAAAGTACTCCTTTGCAGTATATTGTTTATGGTTTAAATTGTTTCTCACCCTTACACACTCGAAATTACCGAAATCAACAGAAACTATTTTCACCTACAAAAAATTGGCGACCACAGTGGGAGATTGATGTATCAATTTCAATTCCTAATTTCATCTTCCAAACGCTGATCCCAATATGGTAGAACTCAGGTCCGGATCAGCTGCCGAGAATACCAGCACAGAGCACGTACATAATGTTAACGTTACTTCCAACAATGTCATTACATCATCTACCGACCACGGTAACTCCGAAAATACTCCTTCAAGCATAAGACCACCAATCACCATGGCCAGAGCTGTCGCCGCCTCTAATGTCCCTGCACAATCTCCTAATCACGGCAATACCGAAAATTCCCCTTCGGGCGTTACGCCACCTGTCACCTGAGCCAGAGCCGCTGCTACCGCTCTTAATGCTTCGTCAAGCATGGCGCCTCCAACCGCTACTAAAATCCCGACTACCCCACCGACGGGACGAGAAACCGGAGGGACCATAGGAAGCCGACCTTATGTTACCATCGCTGATTTGATGGAACGACAGGAAATGCTCGCCAGAGCTCAGACGGATATGGTTTCGACACAGAAAGAAGTACTTGTCTTTCTCAAGGCCCTGACAGAGTGGTTACCACGCGAGTCATGCCTTCCAGAACCGTTTAGGAATGTCTCCAACACCCCCGGCGCTAGCACCTCGGCATAACACGCCTCCACAGATGAGGATATTCACCCTAGAACCCCATTGGAAAGAAACCAGCCGTCCAACTTGGTCACACGAGAAGATTTGGAGCAACTCCTCCGCAACCGAGTCAAGAATGATGAAATGGACGTGCATCAGCACCAACCCCCTTACCCATCCGAGATACAAAGAATCCCTCTTCCAAGGGGATACTCCTCTCCTCAATTCAACTTGTATGATGGCACCGAAAATGCACATGAGCACGTCTCCCACTTCTTGAAGTCCCTAGGAGAACATGAATACAATCACGTCCTACGTCTGAGGGAGTTTTCCAAATCACTTACCGGAAGAGCGTATACATGGTACAACAGTATCCCCAACTTGGGTAGCATGGTTACCGCATTTTACAAGAAGTACTTCTTCGTGTCTGAACAAGTTACTTTCTCAGACCTTGTAAGAATGTACCATTGGGACAATGAACACCCGAATGATTTCATTAAGAGATTTAGGGTTCAAGTATTGGACTGTCATGACCCAAACGTGACCGAGCAACAGCTGGTGAATGCATGCATCAATGGTATGGTTCCTATTTACCGCGCCTTGCTAGAGAACTTGCATTTCCATACATTCACAAAACTCCATGAAGCCCTCAGACGTTCTGCAACGACAGCACCAGCGTTACTGGATAAGGCTAGACTGACTCGAGCCGAAGACATGCGCGAAACTCGCGGGAATAGGCGCCTCACCAGCAAACAATTTAACGCTGGCCCCTCCTATGTAAACGTAGTGAACGAGAGAGAGAAAAAGGAAGGCCCCGGCTGTAGACCCTCAGCCTAAACATGAAGCACCGGAACAACAAGCAACCCCGCCACGGAAGGCCACCCCTAAAGTTCCCATGCGTCGTCACGAAAATGAAGGGAATGCCCAAGATTTCCGTTTCCCATCGAGGAGGTGATTTATCTCCTAGAAGCATGGATTCAAGACGATGTTATCAGACTGCCACCTCCTAGACGCCCACCGATTGAGGCTGAGATGGAAAACCCCAAGTAATGCCACTACCACATATTTTTTAACCACCCAACCAGTGATTGCAACAGAATAAAGCATATCTTCAAAGAAAAGATAGAAGCAGGGGAGCTCCAACTAGGAAACGAGGGAGTACATCGAGACCCACTTCCAGTCAAGAAATGTGGGGTCTCTGGGGACACCGTGTGCGAGACTGTATAATCCATGATGCAGCACATATGCGAAGTTCTCTATCTTTCCAAGGTGCAGCGCTAAGATATCTTCATAGCCCTCAATCATGTTGTATCAGGCAAGCGACTTTTTCCCTCCATGGAAACCACACCAAGGGCCCAATCTTTCCAAACCGGCAGAATCAAAAAGGATAAATGGGGACTGCCGACTACGTCCCATTTAAAAGGTATTGAATTCGACAACACGCTCATCGACATGGCCTCTGACTTTAACATTATTACTTTCAAGACACTGAAAGATGCAGGATATACAAAACAAGATGCCACCCATTCCCCGTCTGTGATTAAGAACCCAGGAGGAGAAGCCTTGAACGCGCATGGCTACGTCAACCTCGAGATCAAGATATGAGACGCTATAACGCATAACAAATTCCACATTGTCAAAGAATTGGGTTACGACATGATATTGGGGCACTTATAGGTACTCGACGACAAAGCGGAATTAGATACATACCCTCTATCAATGTCGACACCCGAAAGGATCTCCAACAAACCATCCTACTTTCTATCGCACCGACGAGTTATTGATGGAGCCCGGATGCCTGGAGAAGACCTGTTGGCACTAACCCATGGGTTCCAAATGCAGGTAAGTATGGCCGAACGATCTCCTCTACAACCAGTCATTCCTTCCCATATTACTTCATGGGGACTCGGCGTGATTACTGGCACGGACGCTGTCAAGAAATGCGAATGCGGTGCTGGGCCATTCGAATGCTTTGCAAGAAACCTAGAAGCCTCCATCGGAACCAACGAAACCAAGATTCAAACGGTTGCACAACACCTGAACCTGTTTTCAATAGGATATATAGTGGTTAAAGTAAACTCATTTCAAGTTGGGAAGATGACGGTAAAAATGGTTGTTCGAATTGGTTCGCCTAATGAAAGAGAAGACGAGCTGTATCTGGAGGCAGACGTTCTTTTAGGAGGATACTGCATGCTCATCAACACATACAAACCGGAAGGCGTGATAGTTCACTCGCGATGGCTCAAGATTTTCAATCCCTAAAAATGTTGTTCCTTTTCCAGCCACTCTCCCTTAAGTATTTCCTTCAACAATTTATCTTGGTGTTTGTATTTCCCCAAGATGAATACACCGTTTGTATTCTTCTCCGGAATTTTTCTTAAAAAAAAAACATTGAAAAGCCATCATATCACAACCAGAAATACCTCATTCAATTACCTAAAAAAAAAAAAAACAACAGACAAGCAGAACGTTAAAGAAGAAGGTAAAGATGAGTCTACAGAAAATATCAGGACGACTAAACAACAAAGAATGATAAAAGAGAGAAACTAGCCATCGAAAAATGGAACACGAGTCTCCTTGGTCAATGCTATCTTCAAGCACTTTCCCCAATAGTATCTCGGGCAGCAAAGATTCCATTCGACAACGTTAGCAGCAGCAACCCCAACATACCATCCCGAAGCAACCTCAGCAGTGATAGTATCCATCTCTTTTCATACACCCACTTTGACAACCGGTCCAGCATACACCACCATGACCCCTCTAATGTCGCCAACAACATCTCCGGCATCAATTCCGAAGGCTACTTCAGTCATGTCAAACATTTCCTCAGAGGTTTTCTCAGCAGACCTTCGAGGGAGATTTCCTGACTCATCTACATCAGAATCGAGAATTATTGCGCCATCCTGAACAAAGAAGTCACGTCGAATTTCCTCTAAAAATTCTACAGGCTCAGGTTTTCGTTGTTTCAACCTAGAAACAGTCCGATCCACCCTAGCATTGAACTGGGAAGAAGTTTTCTGCACTGGAGCTTCTCAACGCACCAAGGTTCTTCATCACCTTCTCGTTCCTCCTCCATGTCCACCGAACATAAGAAAGTCCAAACACCCGCGCGCGCTTCATTGAGATAGATAGAAGTGAGGTCCCTGATAATTCCACCAGCTTCATGGAACAGAGATTCGATTCTACCTAGCGCCTCCTTGTGAGAAGAAAACTGGTTCTCGCCGATTCCAAAAAAATTCTCCGAAGAATTGGAAGCGTGGTTGTCTCTGAAAGATCCCATCATACGCTACAAAGAATAAAAAAAATGGTCAGATTTCCACCTTATCTATACCAACGGAATATATAAGAAAGAAGATAAAATAAGAATTAGAAGAAGACGCGAGACGAAACCTGTAAGAAATATAGGCGTGGACGAACTAGGTGAATGGAGGGTTTGAGATCATCTTTTATGTTCAGCGGAGCGACGCAGTCCCCAAAAAGGAAAGCTTTTATACTAGCCGTGAGTTAAGACGTGACATTCGATCCTAATTAAACCTCATCCTTCCAGCCAATATAAAGGAAAATCTCATGCCTGGCCGTGCAACGTGATTAGGGTTTGCTGCGGAAACGTGTTTGAGACACACTAACTCGTGTGTTGCTTTCCCGTCGCCAGCAATTCAGAGACAAAAAATTGGAAACATAACTTGATCAGAAGGAGAAACTCCCCTTTTCCTTGCGGGCATAACGCTTTTGGGGTATTGAAGAGAAACAAAACTTCTTATTTGATCCAAGTAAGGAAAGGAGGCAACTGAACCCTTAAAAGACGAATCACCAAGCCATATGCTCCATTGATGCGGCCCCGCCACGCCTACCAATCCGTGTAAACCACGCCTCGCCGTGACCACACCAAGCCTCCTGCTCCACTATCGCGGACCTATCATCCATGCACGCCTTACCTCACCGAGCTGCGCCCTGTCATGGCCGCATCAGGCCAAGCCATCCGCTCCATTATCGTGGACCCACCACACCTAGCCGTCCATCTATATATCACCTTTCCATGGCCGCACCATGCCAGACCGCCCGCTCCCCTGTCGTGGACCTATCGTGCCAAGTCATCCACACGCGCTTGCTTTCCAAGACCGCGCCCGCTTCGCCTCGGAGATGTACGACCAGACCAAGCCGGTAACTTTCGTCTCACCACTCCACGGTCTGTATCCCCATTAAACCTTATGCAGGGCCGCCAACGCGGGAAGCCAAAATTCTCTTCACCCCTCAAAAAGGTTAGTCGAATTTTCCTGACCATCTTTGCAAATGACATACGTCTCGATTCCGTCCTTATTTGTCACCATCATATGCTTACCTCGCAACAAGGCACCTGTTCTGAGTTAAGCAGGGGACTTAACGTTGATGGTGTTTTTTAGCCTATGGTTAAAATCGTAAAACCCTAAACCCTAGTAGAAAGTGACGTCACAACATTTAAGAAATAAGCATTTACTAGGCGCATTTATTGAAATCTTTAATATGTCTGTAAATGATTACCGGGGAATCTTTTTCAATTAGGGTTACAACAAGCCAAACACTAATTCCCACATGTGTCAATGGCAAACCATGCCAGCCATAAATAACCGGGCCAAAGCATGCCAACCATGCTATCCGCACCCCTATGCCAATGGAAAATCATGCCAGCCATACTAACCACGCGCCAAAGCATGCCAACCATGCTAGCCGCACCCCTATGCCAATGGAAAATCATGCCAGCCATACTAACCACGCCAAAGCATGCCAACCATGCTATCCACACCCCTATGCCAATGGAAAATCATGCCATCCATACTAACCGCGCCAAAGCACGCCAACCATGCTAACCGCATCATGTGCCAACGGCAAACCATGCCAGCCACACCTAACGCGCCTTGCCAAACGTACCTCGCCATGGCCCCATGCCAACTTAGCCGCACCACCATGCTGCCTTCCCTACGCGGCTACCAAAATAAAGGCGTGCAACAATCAACGGTTGCCCTTCAATCCCAGGAACAAATCCTGGCCGTCTAGGGTTACCAAACAACCTTTGGCCCAAAACCCTAGCTTTGTCATGCGCCTAGCCAAAGCTAGACACGCCATGCGCCCATGGCAAAACCCTTGGCCCCACATGCCAAGCCAAAACCGCGCCTAGCCAAAGCTATCCATGCCATGCGCCCATGGAAAACCCTTGGCCCCACATGCCAAGCCAAAATCGTACCTAGCCAAAACTAGCCATGCCATGCGCCCATGGAAAAATCCTTGGCCCCATAATCCAAGCCAAAACCGCACCTAGACAAAGCTAGCCATGCCATGCGCACATGGAAAAACCCTTGGCCCCACATGCCAAGCCAAAACCACACCTAGCCAAAGCTAGCCATGTCATGCGCCCGTGGCAAAACCCTTGGCCCCACATGCCAAGCCAAAATCGCGCCTAGCCAAAGATAGCCATGCCATGCGCCCATGGAAAACCCTTGGCCCCAAGCCAAAGCTAGCCATGCCATGCGCCCATGGCAAACCCTTGGCCCCACATGCCAAAGCCAAAGCCATACCATGCCAACGGCATGCCAACCTAGCCGCACCACCCTGTTGGCCTTCCCTACACGGCTACCAAAACGAAGGCGTGCAACAATCAACGGTTGCCCTTCAACCCCAGGTGCAAATCCTAGCCATCCAAGGTTACCAGACAACACATAGTAACCTTTGGCCTGAAAACCTAAGTTTGGCCACGCCAAACCCTTCCATGCAAACGGCATGCCAACCTAGTCGCGCCACCCTGCTAGCCTTTCCTACACGGCTACCAAAACGAAGGCGTGCAATAATCAACGGTTTCCCTTCAACCCCAGGAGAAAATCCTAGCCATCCAAGGTTACCAGACAACACATGGTAACCTTTGGACCGAAAACCTAAGTTTGGCCACGCCAAACCATGCCATGCCAACGGCATGCCAACCTAGCCACGCCACCATGCTGGCCTTCCCCATACAACCACCAACGAACGAAAGCGTGCGACGATCAATGGATACCTTGCCTCTTAAGATGCAAGATATCGACCGTTAAAGGTCACCAAGATACCAAGCTACCAAGTCTCCCAAACTTGACTTTCCAGACAACCACGACGTGCCACATGTTTTCCACAAAAAACATTCGAGATATCAAACACATATCACAAACTGGTGGATTCTCTTTGGGTATTGGTTTGGCGGTTTACAACGTGCGGCGTACACTATGCATGTCATAAGGAAGTGTCATAAGGGTGATGCGTTCAGTAAATGTAGGGAATCAATGGTGAAACACTCAACAATCAATTCCATACGTTAACGTTTTTATGGAAAATCAATTCCATACGTCAACGGTTTTCATGCGGTTATCACCTCCTCCCATTTACTTACCCATTTATCCATCCCTTAATGAGACTAGAGTACGTTTTACTTCGACTTTTATAAATAGGTCTTACATATTTCCACAGAACAACAAGTTCATTCGGGAATATACAATACTCGGAAAACACTTGTTAGCTTACCACTTGTTAGCCTTCCCACTTTTTTGATACAAGTCACAATAACACAACTACTCTTCCAGAATCAACTATTCTGGTCTCATCACTTTCCTTACTTCCCTCCCCAAAACCAACCCATTCTCCTCTACTTTATGACCAAAGCAAGTCCGGAATGACCATTTCTTGGTTTAGGCTGGATTTGTACAGATTGATCTCTCGAACTTAAAGTACTCCCTTGAAGTACATTGTTTAGGGTTTAAATTGTTTCTCACCCATACACACTCGAAATTACCGAAATCAACATAAACTATTTTCACCTACAAACAGAAGTATAACGCTTATCTTTTGAACTTCGTATAAAAGATATCGACATGATCGTATGAATGTTATTGTGATTATGTGTATGGGTAAAGGTGAAGATTTCATCCTAGGAAGCAATGTTTACATTTGTTTAAAGGAAGTACATTCATGAACTTGTTTTATTAATCGAAAGGGAAAACGCTAGGCTTATTGGTATTGTTAATCATTGCATATCTTTGGATTACCAATATGTATGAGTTAGTAGAACCGATCATAACTTGTTATGTATCGTGGTAAAACTAGTCACGGTGCCTGATTTATGATTTGGTATGAATTTTATTAGTGTAACCGATCCTAAGTAATCAGGTGAGATGGTATGATTAATATTTGTAATTGCTGTGATAGATCCTAGTAATTAGTGTGACCGATCATAAAAGAGTTGTTATAATCGATCCTTGTAATTGGCGTAACCGGTCCAAGTAATTGGTGTAACCGATTCTAGTGACTTGTGTAACCGATCACAAGTAATACCATGAGAATATGGTAACCGGTCCTGGTAACTGATGTAACCGGTCCTACTAACCATATTAAGGTAGAACCGATCCTTGTGTTTGGTAAAACCGTAAACCCATGATTAGTGATTTGATATTTTATCAATCACATAGTTATCTTGGAATACAGATGAACCAATTCTAAACTTGTTTGGAAGTGTGGTATAATCGATTCTAAGATTGTAAATATGAAAGAGGATTTACAAAGAAAAGATGTCGACATACTTTGAACATGTTCAATAACTCTTATCTTTTATTGTTCAAAGATATTCCTTAATAACTCAAGGTGATACCAGACCTAAATAATTAATTAAGGTTGTTAGTTGTATATGCTTTTAATTACCAGCAATTAAATGCATATCTCTGGAAAATAAAAATTGGTAATGTGCATTTACTAATTGGAGATTTTCTAGTGAGATTTCGGAAATATTGGACAAAGCATTTCCAAGAATTATGAAAACCGATTTGGGCATTTATTACATATCTTGAGAATATTAGGTTTTCGAAATTCCTTGGTGTCCAAACATCCTTGGTCTATAAATACCCAAGTTTGCATTTCGAGCAAACTATCCTAAGAGCCAGGAAAACTTCATCTTATTGTTTTTTCTGGTGGAGCCGTCTATCCGGAGAGGAAAGTACCATAATTAGGAGAAATCTCTTACGACCGCTCGTTTAAAGACTTATGTGGGATCAAGAAGCTCTACGATTACCGTTGGTGGGAAACTAGATAATTGCAGTTTATTTTAGTTTTCGATTGATTTGATTGACTAACAGTTGTTGAACTTTGATTGCACCTAATTTATTTATTCTTGAGAATCTTCTCTTCGGATATAAGATTGACTCAAACTAGATCGAAGTGTCGACGAGATCTTTAGAACTGTTTGTGGATCCAAAGACATCTTGTGATAATCCAACAGACTCCGTTCTATGTGTGATTGATCACAAGATATTCAAATGGTATTGTGCATGTGTTTATTGAAGATTAAAGAAGATTTGAAGACAAAGAAGATTTCTGATTTGGTTTCTATATCTTTGGGTGTGCACAAACCTTGATCGGCTGGGATCCAACTAGAATCGGATTTATTCGATTGGTTAGTTGTGTAAGATCGGCATCACCTTATAGTTTCTTGTTTGATTCTATATTGATTGATTACAAATCTAAACTCTGCTACTTCAGTAGTTGTTGGATAGATTGATCTGACCAGGCAAAGGAGTTTATTAGTTAAACGGAAGAGCCTTTGCATATGACTTGAGATATCTTCATCTGAAAGAATCAAGAGAGTTGTTACGAAAAAGATATGTTGTTCCTTTACTGTTTGGAATATGATCCAAAGGAATTGTTCCAATGCGTGCACTTATTGAATGTTGGAAGCGCAGGGATACTGAAGAAACTAGGTGAACTATAGGTTTAGTTTCTTGGTCTCAACTATACGAAGTTTGTTAGATTTTGTATAGCGGTTTAATTCTGAGAGTATTCAATTCTGGACAAGGTCGCGGGGTTTTTCTGCATTTGTGGTTTCCTCGTTAACAAAATCTTGATGTGTCGTTTACTTTTCTATTTCCGCAATTATAAATTTTTATTATAATTAAAAGTAAAATACACAAACGTTAACTCCGTATTACTTGATAGTGATCCTACAAAGTTTGGTTAGGGATAATTGGTGTCTGGTACTCAGGTTTTGACCAACACTAAGCTTTGGTCTAACATTTGTCCAACGTTAGGGCTTGGTACCTGGACTGGACGTTGACCCGTGTTGACTAGGTTAAGTATTAATTTCTGTTTAATATTTATTAAAAAAATTTATATAAAATATAGTTATTAGAGAATTTACTATCATACCCTTTAGTTTTCTTAATATTTACAAAATTCTCATTATAAATAACGAAAATCTTTATGGTGCGCGTCGTTTACGCAACAAATTAATTTCACCTTTCCACACAATTAACTGGTAATATAATGGCAAGGAGTTCGTTCCCACGAAGAGCAGGGAGTTTTTAGTTGTTTTAAAAAGTAACTAAAAGGGGGGTTTTTAGATTTTTATAAAAGTAATCAATAAAACGAAAATAATAAATATTGGTCTAAATTAATAAGGAGAAAGATGACTAGGGAATCATTCTCCGTCACTGAACCGAAGCTTAATTAAATACAAATTTATTTCTTGTTAAACTTAAATTGTTACCAACCATAGAATAGCAATAAGCTCTGCTATCCCCCGAAATTCTTGTTGCCACTGGATACGGAAGAGCTCGACTACCAGATTCTATCCATCTGAGTCACCATGAATAAGCTCTCAAGGTGTAACCCAAATGAATGCATTATGTTTTGTGAATCAGGTTGATCCTAGCATCAGACGCATAAGCTCGGTCTACTTACTAGTGTTATCTTTACACACAATTGCTTAACAAAATCCCTCTGTCAGCTCTTGCGATTTACTACCTGTGTAAAGAGATGATGTGACAATTACACGTATCACACAACCCTAAACTAGTAGAAGAAATATTGATTGGTTAATTTAATTGATCATTTTAAATAACCCCTCAATATTCTTAGACATTAAAAATAATAAAGATACTCAACAATTAAATAAAACTTGAAATAAACATGGTTAAAGAAAATACTGCTTCATAGTTGAGGACTTTGAAATCATCCCTAATCAATTAAAAGTTTAGCCACTCATAATTAAAAATACTAACAAATAAATAAAGAACAAGGAATTAAAATAAAAGCTAAAAATAAAAGCCCAGAGTGAAAGCCTGGAGCTCTCTCTGTTTCTCGCTACTCGCAACAAACGAGAGCAAAAGAAGAAGAAAAAGTAATGAAAGAAGAATAAGTGTAAGAGGATGTGTCATTAATCCGGGCATGAGTCCCTATTTATACATAAAAATCCCCACCTAATCTCTGCCTGTCTCTCTTCCTTTGCATGTGAGAAAAGCAGCCGCCGCTTTCTTTTGTGTGCGTGAAAATAGAAGCTGTCCTTTTTGACTTGTCCTTTTTTTTTTCTTTGAGAAAAACAAAATCAGCCACTTTATAATTTTCTCTCCAAACCTTTGTCTTTTTTTTTTCTTTCTTTCTATGTTTCACGGACGACCACCAAACCAAAACCAATTCTCTCTTTCACATTAATCATTTCTCTCTTTCACATTAATCATTTATTCCTTTTACATTAATCATTTATCCCTTTCACATTAATCACGTATCCAAATCAGTCCATTAATTAATATTTTGGTGTTGATAAGGGGAAGATGAAAAGTGGTCGCCCCTTAGCGTCTTCTGAGTTCTTGTTTTGCTCATAACTTCTTCATACGAACTCCGAATGACTCCGTTCTTTCACCGTTGACTTTGTATTTTATTCTTCTTCAACGTGATAACAAGAACTCCTGGGTTTGAAAGAGTTTATCTTGGTATTTTGCCCCTTCTCCGCTTGTAGCTAGCTTCTTTTATTGCACAATTAAGCGCAAATTCACTTCTTTTTGGATTATTCACGTAATGAAACACAAATAAGAGAAAACAAATGTGACATACAATAATTTGCAAGAAAACCAACAAATACTAGCATGGAATTGACACTAAATATATGTGAAATATGCACTTATCAAATTCCCCCACACTTGGCTTTTGCTAGTCCTCGAGCAAACTATCTAACCTAAAACAAAACAAATCTTTGTCGTTGAGGACCCGGTTGCACTTAGCATGTGCAACAAGCCTTTAAACCCCTAGGTGTCCCCAGTGGACGAGTTATAGTCTCGTGAGGGCTTACGAGAGGTATACCCACAAAACCTACTCCAACTTCAAAGCGTTCCAGCGTCCCAAGCATCCAAAGAGTTATGAGGACATAGAGTTTCTTCATGCTAGTAATAAGAAGTTAGAAATACCAAAGAACATATTCTCATTCTTAAATGTTGAGTGAGAAATAATCACACCATAATAAGAGAACGCGTGTTTGAGAGCGACCAATAAGCATTTCGCCTCGAATTCTGCCTCACTTAAAAGGATTTTATGATAATTGCACTCAATAAGACAGTTTTTTTTATGGGTCTCACATGTGTGCATGTAGGAATGAAGAGAGAACTCCTACACACGTTGAATGGTGGGAAGGAAATCTTCCGAATTATTTCTGGAGACCCCACAAAATCGTGGGAAATAAAAGACTTTTTATGATGATCTCTAAGAAAGGAAATCAACCACTATAGCAAGGATGGGAGTACTTACCACCTTTACATATGATTGCAATGATGATAGCACCACTCTCACAACATCCAATAGAAACGTAGTCTTCAAATCGTCTTCTTCATCTTTTTGGTCTTCGGCTTCGGCTTCAACTGTTGATGATAAACTTTTGAACTTCATAAAACTTTGACAATTTGTAACTCTTTTCCTCTATTTCCTTGTTGCTTGAAACTTCTTTATATATTTTTCTTCCTCATGGCTTTAATGATGAAATAAATCCTAAATGCATATCATTTTTTTTTTGTTTTTTTTAATGTATATATATATATATATAAATTTTTTTTGTATATATATATATTATTATTTTTAAATAAATTGCAACTATAATTAAAAATTAAATTAAATTAACATGGCCATGAAAGAAGTACTTTACCACTTGAATCTTCACAACTTGTAATGTCTTCGTATCATAAACTTCAATAACTCTCATCTTTTAATTTTTTCTGCTCTTGTAAATAAGTCTTCATACTTGGATATAGAATTCCGCTCCTTGTATTGTAAGTCTTTCAACATGTATATAAAATCTGCTCATTGTATGTTGCTTTACTTAGATATGAAATTTGTTCTTCCTTGTATTGTTGCTTATAAACCTTAAACGTCTTCAAATTTCCTTGTAGATTTTGATGTGGCTCCTTTGTTGACGAGAGAGAGAAAGAATGGTGCTAACTGCAAATCAAACTATGGACCTATTGTTGGCGAGAGAGAGAATGGTGCTAACTGCAAATCAAACTTCAAGAATGTGGTTTTCATCTATAGACGTCACCCTCATGATTGACAAAATTAGCACTCAAGAGATCAAAAATAGTGTTGAAAATGGTGTGAAGTTGGGTAGCTCACCATTATACCCGGAATTTACGTACGGTGAAACACACTCAAAAAAAAGCTCTTTAATCAGCTACAAAGAAAATTTGGTCTGGTGCCTCTGTTGATTTGAAAATAGGTAGCCCCCACTAATGATTGTTCAACAACTCTAATAATGAATTTCTCTCTGCTCCTAATTTGCATCACCGGCATGATTAAATCCATTATTTAACACTCCAATTCGTAAGAAATCCGAATGTAGTTCCCTACATTTCCAAGTTCAGTTATGTCGGTCAGAATTCTCTATGTAAACATACCTAGAAGTATGCTAGTGACTCTAAAATCTCTACAAGTTGAAGGTTTTTATTTTATTTTTAATAATTTATTTTTTATGCAAAGAGTTTTGAAAAACAAATTGACTCAAAAAGGCTAAAAACTATATATGCAAACTATGGAAACACTCCCCCATACTTAAACTTTACATTGTCCTCAATGTAATTGATTCGTCCAAAGTAAAATAAGGTGGGAAATCCAAATATGATATGCAAAACTAAGAAAAATAAAACATAGAGATAGAAATACAAAACCAGTGGGTTGCCTCCCATTCAGCGCTTAGTTTATTGTCTTCGGCCTGACTTAGTTTATCTTCCTCCCCATATACCAGTAATCTAAAAATCTGGTAGTCCACCCAGAAAATAATCTGCAATTCTAATAACAGCTTCACAAAAACGTTAGCATAAGATATAAATATTGAAGCTATCACTTTATTGAAGTTTTCCCCATACTTGGTCTTTTCTACACTCGGAAGTGGATAGATAACATAGAATTCGGGAACTTCAAAAGGTTCTTCAGCATGGCGAACCTGCAAACTATTAGAATCAAACACATTAAATGGTGGATACTTGGAAGCAAAATAATCCGTTAAAAATTTAGAAGCACATAACTCCAATCCTAAGTGAGGTATTTTCCTAAAAGCTGGGTTAACAACTATTTGAAATTATACTTCAATTGGATGGAAAGGATCAATAGATATAGAATTATGTAAAGGATTAGACAAACCTTGTATCGGATCCTCATCTTTCATATCTAATGAACTATTTACCTCAAGTATGTCGTGGTCCTCTATCGAACTATTATTATCTAGCTCAATTGGGTCTTCCACGACTTCAATCATTTTGGTTTCATTCTCAATCTCTATCTCTTCAACAACCTCGTTATCGGAATCGGAATCATCTCCTATAAAGTCTAATTCATTGGTGCGAATCCTAGGGTCTTCCATATGAGTCTCCGGCGATGAAAAAATTGGGTTTACTTCCTGCAAATCAACTGGACTAAAAATATTGTAATCCGGATATTCTTCATAACGTTGATATGCATTTGAGTATGTTACACCGTTCATAAAAATGGTTCGGTCATACCAAGGCTCCTCTTTATGAATAGACGAGTGATCGTTATAATGATCCGGAGTTGGAATAACTTTACCATTGTTGCAACGCTCATACACTTCCGCGGACTCATATCTTTCCATAAGGATTTTTTTTCCACGCAATAAATGCATCTTCCTCAATCTCTTCATCAGAATCTTCGTCATCCATAGGAATTTCAGAAACATTTTGGTTTTGAGGCCATACTTCTTCCTCATCCCTATTTTTACTGAGTTGAGCAATTTGTTCATATAATTTCTCTGAATTCTTTTGAATTTCTCTATGTGACTCTTGTTTCTGATTCTGAATATCTCCTAGCATTTTGTTAAGACGTTCTTCAAAACTTAAACTTTCACTCACCACAAGATTTCCATACCAAGTCTCCTCCTTTTGAATAGGTGAATGATCATAAAAACGATCAGGAGTTTGGTTAGATATATTGAAGTAAGATTTGGTTGATGTATTGTTCTCCATGCTTGGTTCTTCATTCAGGGGTTCCGGCGTGGAAAAATTGTCCTTTAACTGAAGCATAAACTGATTAAAATTCTTCTCAAGTTCAGGAGATAAAGAATTAGAAGAATAACAATCCCCCCATCCTTGTGATTGTTCACTTACATGCCCGTCATAAGATTGTTGACATGTATGAGAATATCCGTATGGTTTCGTAGGATATTGATCATAACCAAAAAATTGGTTTTGATTATACTCATGGGATGGTTGGTAGTTATCATGAGATTGAAACCCATAATTAATCACCACTATAATATGATGATTGATTTTGTACATCGTACATGTTATTTCCAAATGGAAACATGACGATGATACAAAATTGTAAGAATTAAAATTAACAAAACCTAAGCCTAAAAATAAAATAAAATTTTGCACACAAATCGTTTATAGAATTTTTTTTCCCCCGTTACGGGTCATGAATACTATTAATCCATTATGAACACATAAAAAATAAAATAAAAGCTACAAGAAAAATCTAAAAACAAAAGTACTAAATAAAATTACTAAAAATAAAAGTAAAAATACTAAATAAAATTACTAAAGTAAAAGTACAAGTAAAAATAAAAATAAAAATAATAAATCGCAACCTAAAAATAAAGCTGCCGAGCAGCACGACAGCTTGGCTCCGTCTGCTGCTTCTTCCCATTTGCACGCTGTCTTTATACCAACCTAAATGTTCTACCGAACGCAAGTTAGGCAATCGAAAGCTCCTGCAAGTTGCAGCTATCCTACATGCCTTGTTAGAATGGAGAGAGCCGAACGGTTGTTCTGCATTGGTTAGGAAGTTGTGGCAACAGCCACTTCGATTTGGTTCTAGGAAACCGGATGATCAAAAGGAAGAGGACAAACATACTGGGGCTGTTATTGGTGCTTGTCAGCGGAATATCAACGCTGGACATTTTGCTGCAGCTATAAGAGTTTTGTCGTCATCTGGTGTTGCACCCTATGATGAGAAAACTTACCCTGATTTGTTGGAGAAACACCCTTCTGCATCCCCTCCAGAGATCCCCACTTGTGATATTGATGCGGATCACATTTTGGTGGACCATAAGGCAGTTTTGTGTATGATCAGAAGCTTTCCTAAGGGCACGTCTTGCGGTCGAGATGGTTTAAAGGCTCAACACTTAGTTGATGTTCTTGGTGGTGCTGCGGCGGCCATAGCTGATGATTTGTTGGTTTCTATTGCTGGGGTTGTCAACCTTTGGTTGGCTGGTAAATGCCCTCATGTCTTGGGTGAATACATTTCTAGCGCCCATTTGACTCATTTGCTTAAGCCTGGGATAGGTCTTAGGCCCATTGCGGTTGGTACGGTATGGAGGAGATTAGTCTCCAAGGTGGCTGCATTTGTTGTTGGAAAGGACATGACTTCCTATCTTGGAGATTACCAATTCGGAGTTGGTGTTCCTGTAGGAGGGGAAGGTATTTTACATGTTGTAAATCGCCTTCTGGAAATGAAAGGAAACTCGGAGAACATGTCAATGCTGCTTATTAACTTTTCCAATGCTTTCAACATGGTGAGTAGGTCTCAACTCATCAAGGAAGTACGCCTTCACTGCCCAGGTATTTCTCGTTGGGTAGAGTTTTTCTACCTGTGGCCTTCCAAGCTTTATTACTCTCATTATATTTTGTCTTATTCTCTTGGTGTACAACAAGGTGACCCGCTCGGTCCCTTGTTATTTGCATTGACACTTCACCCCTTAGTGAAGAATATTGCTCCCCAATGCAAACTTGACTTGAACGCTTGGTACCTTGATGATGGTACAATAGTTGGAGACACCTTGGAAGTGTCTAAGGCTTTGCGGATAATTCAAACAGAAGGACCAAGCAAAGGTTTGCATCTTAACATTAAGAAGACAAAAGTTTTTTGGCCTTCTATTGATCCTAGGAGTACAATGGAGGGTGTTTTTCCTACAGATATTGGTAGGCCTACTAAAGGCGTTAAACTTTTGGACGGTCCAGTGAGTTTGGATATGGGATTTATCAGCGACATGTTGTTGAATAGGGTTCACAAAACTGTTCAGCTAATGGATGCAATTAAAAAGCTCAGGGACCCTCAAAGTGAGATGATTTTACTTCGTAATTGCACCGGCGTGTCTAGACTTTACTTTGCTATGCGTACTACTAATCCTGCTGCTTTACAACCTGCCACTGATTTGTTTGATGATCAGCTCTATCAGTACTTGAGACTTCTAATTACTGGTGATGGTGCGGGTTTTGGTCCTTTGCAGAAGAGATTAGTTACATTACCTATCAAGGATGGCGGACTGGGCATTTATACCATGGCGGACACTCGTGTATATTGTTATCTTGCTTCTCAGTGTCAAACTACTTCAGTACAGAAATCGATCCTTGGTAACCTTTTCTCAACAGATAAAGGACTAGCTTTTCAGGTGGCTCTTCAGACCTTTACTCATGTATGTGGATTACCGTCTACTTACAGTGTCAATGATACTTCCCCTCCTTCCATGCATTCCCTGGAAGTTGTTTACTTTGACGCAGTTAAGAAGCATATCCCAGACCAGTTTCATATGTATGAAAGAGATTCGGCCCTTTGGCAGTGCAACCGCATCAAATACGCTCAAGACTACCTTTTGGCGGTCCCCATTAGTGGACTTAACCAATGTCTTGGGCCTCGACAGTTTAGAGCTGTGCTTTGTTATCGTTTGGGTATTCCTTTGTTTGTGGAGAATAGTTTGTGCCCTTGTTGTAACAAGTCTATGGATGTCTTTGGGGATCATGCGCTGCATTGTGCTAAGGATGTTGGGTACAAGTTTCGACATGATGTGGTTCGTGACATTGTTGCAGACATTTGTTATAAGGATAATGTCCCCGCGCGCAAAGAGTATCCTCTTGGTCTTCAATCAGACGATGGCAAAGATCTAAAACCCGCTGATATACTTATTCTTAATTGGGAGAACGGGCAAGACGTTTGTATGGATATTACAGGTGTATCTCCATTCATTGGTGATGGTGTACGCTCTTTCGCCCCAGGTAAGGCTATTTCTGGTGCAGTTTCACGAAAACGTGCCAAATACTTGGACAAGTGCACTGCACATGGCTATGGTTTGGGAGTTCTGGCCTTCTCTACCTTAGGAGAGCTTGGAGAAGACACTCTAGTTTTTTTTAAGCGTCTAAGGAATTGTTTGGTTAGTAACGACGCTAGTAGTGGATTAGGTAGTTTTCTTTTTTATCGTTTAGGTATTGCTATTCAAAGAGGAGTTGGAGCTCAGCTTGTCGCTAGGCTGCCAACCAAAAGCTCTGTGTAACTTGTAAGAAAAACAATATTTATTATCTTGAATAAAATTATTATTATTTTTTAAAAAAAAAATTAATAAAAGTAAAAAGTAAAAGTAAAAAAAAAATTACTAAAAGTAAAAAGAAAAAATACTAATTATAATAATTATAAAAGTTAAAGCTAAATTAATTATAATTACTAAAATACTAATTATATAAAAAAATATATACTAATTATAAAAAAATACTAATTACACTAATTATAAAAGCCAAAAAAAACAAATTACTAATTATATAAGAAAAAGTAAAAGCTAAAGGTAAAGCTAGAGTAAAAATACTAATTATATATAAAAAAAAGTAAAAGATAAAGCTAAATCAAAAGTAGAAGACCGCACTCCAACATGCCATAAGAACTGATGTTGATGTCTTCATGAGTTTAGAGGAAACTCGAGAACTTTAAGACAATGGTTGTGCTTGAATGTATGAGTATTCAGGCTTGGAGCAGAGCGTGCAAGCATGAAGGGAACACCGATATTAAGCCCGAGATATGTGCGAGTTCTGTGAAGTAGCTGAAATAATTTTTGGAGTGCCTAAGCCTAGTCTACAGGAGGATTTAGTGCGGCTTGACAAACCGACTTTGAATTGAATGAAGCAATTGTGGATGCAGTCTTTAGAGCCCCGGTATGTACTGTTAAGAGCATTCCAAGAGGATGCAGGTTAGCTTTTTCTCATGCCCTGAAAGCGGCACTACGTAAAGTCGCGGCTGAACCTAAAGCCGTTAAACATTGGGTCGCTTTTGCTGCTCCCTCGATGCACTTTGAGAGTGTTCCGACCTAAGGGTAGCCGAATGCGAGTCCAGTAATCGCAAGGCGACACAAATGACACAAATTCTTAGAGCGCCGGCACTTTGGGGTGAACCTAGTGGGACTATAAATCTTGTTCGTGAGATTTTAAAGCTGCAAGAATAGTTAGTGTTAGAGATGATTACACGAGAGAAAGACAACAAAGATGATGACACGGGGAAAGACAACAGGCTCCTGCAATTAATATCTCTACTTGTTTGCGCAAGGTGGCGGATGGGCACTTCACAGCGGCTGTTAAGCCATCAGTTCGTCCCGGGTGGCGCCATACAACGAGAACACAAGGAAAGCACTTGGAGGATAAGCATCCGACGATGCCGCTCCAAGGAAACCAACCTCAGACAAAGCAGGAGACACCGCTAGTGGCCGAAGAAGGTACCATTCTTAGTTGTATTAAATCTTTCCCTAAGGGAACTTCTGTGGAAGGGATGGCCTTCTGGCACAACATTTGTTGGATGCTTTCTGGGGAAGGCTCAATCGTGTGTCGGAGCATGGTCACGGCCATAACTAGGGTTGTTAATCTTTGGCTTGGCGGAGATGCCCTCTTAACCTAGCGGAGTTCATTCCTCCTTAAACCGGATAAGAGCATTCGTCCCATTGCTGTTGGGACAATTTGCCGATCGGGTGTCCAAAGCGGCGATGAAAGGGGTTGGTAAGGACATGGCAGCGTATCTCTGAGATTTCGATTTGGTGCGTAGGTGTTTCGAGGGTGGTCGAGGCAATCCTACATGCTTCGTAAATAGGTTTGTCAAGAAACATCATGTAGACGCTAGCCTCTCTATGCTAATGGTTGACTTTACCAATGCTTTTAACCTAGTTGACCGAACGGCTATGCTTTCGAGGCACGTAAGCTTTGTCCATCTATATCGCCTTGGGTAGAATACTTGTATGGTCAACTTTGCACGGATCATGTGGGGGACTCCTTTATCTACTCATCCACAGAGTACAACAAGGTGACCCTTTAGGGCCTTTGTTATTTGCTCGTACTTCATCACTTATAGCTAAGATAAATGAGCACCGCATATTATCCCTACATGCCTGGTATCTTGATGATGGCACTGTTATTGGAGACACCGAAGAAGTGGCAAAAGCACTCACTATTATCAAAATGAAGGGCCTCTTGTGGGGGGCTTATACCGAATATTAAGAAAACCTGGAATATTTTGGCCCTCTTGTGATGGACGAAGGATAAGTGATGGGATGTTTCCCGTCGAAATCTCAAGACCGATAAGGGAGTCAAACTATTAGGTGGTGCAATTATCCTCGACGATGGTTTTGTGAAGGGCCTTGCCATTAAGAGGGCTGAAAAAGCAGTGGATTTGATGCGATTTTATCCAAGCTCCATGATCCTCAAAGTGAATTGCCGTTTTACGAACGTGTATGGGTATCTCCAAGCTTCTTTTTGGCCTTCGTATTTGTCACCCAGACTATATTATGGAGGCGAGATATATTTGATGAGGCTCACAGAAGTGGTGGAAGGCATCGTGGTGTGCGGGGGACCGTTCTTTGGAGAGCTTCAAAGGAGACTATCTACTCTACCTATCGATATGGAGGTCTTGGACTTTATACCGCTAGGGAGGCATCTGGAGTATGTTTTTGTGGCTTCACGTGTGCAATCTTGGGGATTACAGATCACATATTGAGGAGTAGTGGTGGACTAGTATGGATGATAATTTTAATAAGGCTTTGGAAACGTTACAAGTGACTCTTCCCGATTTTGATCTTAACAACTTCACCAATAAAGACAACTCCCCCTAAAGCACAAAGCATCCCGGCGAGTGCTCTTTTTGGTAAAGTGGTTAAGGACATTGATAGAGTTTACATGCTAACGGAGAGACAGAAGCGGTTTTTGGTTGTTTGCAAGCAGCACATGCCCAAGATTTTCTTCTCCGCCTATTCCGATTGAGGGCTAGGGCAGAAGATGTCTCCTTTGGAGTACCTATTTATCCTCAAATACAAAGTTAATGATCCCGCTTATCCTCTAACTCGCTGCCCCGTTTGCATCACGTGCTGCTTGATTCATATGGTGAACATGCAGCCTTCATTGTAAAGTAGACCCCGGTTATAAATATAGACATGATCATGTGAGGATATTTTGTATGATGTACCGTGGAGGTCTCATTTCGGCAAAGAAAGAAGCACTGTGCATTTCCTACGACCCACTTGAAGGGGAGATCGACACTAAGACCAGCCGATGTTCTTATTTTTGGATGGGCTAATGGGAAACACACATGTGTTGACCTCACCGGGGTATCTCCTTTGGTAGGAATTGGACATGGCACCTTTACAGTCGGGTAGCAAAGCTAAAGGTCTGCCTTGTAAGATATCGAAGCATGAGAAAGCATGTGTTGACAATGGGCATGCTTTCGTCCCTTTGCTTTTGATACTTTTGGCTATTTGGCTCCAGAAGCAGTTGGACTACTCAAGAGGGTCCAGAAAGTCATGCGCAAAGAATGTAATGACCCCCGGCTCACGAGATTTTATTTTTAATAGGATAGGTTTTACTATTCAAAAGGGCTAGCATGAAATTACTAATTATATAAGAAAAAAGTAAAAGCTAAAGGTAAAGCTAGAGTAAAAATACTAATTATATATAAAAAAAGTAAAAGATAAAGCTAAATCAAAAGTAATATTTAAATAATAATTATAAAAGCTAAAGCTAATAGTAATAATAATAAAACAACTAAAAGCTACCGACTGCTCCCGTCAGCGGCGCCAAAATTTGGTGCGCGTCGTTTACACAACAAATTAATTTCACCTTTCCACACAATTAACTGGTAATATAATGGCAAGGAGTTCGTTCCCACGAAGAGCATGGAGTTTTTAGCTGTTTTAAAAAGTAACTAAAATGAGGGTTTTTATATTTTTATAAAAGTAACTAATAAAGAATGCGCAATTGGGGGATAGTTTTATTAATTGGGAGATATAAATTACTTCTCCCAACCAGGGGTGGCTGATAAGGGGTAACTTTTGATTATGAAAATACCAAAATACCCTTTCCTTAATTAAAAACCTTTATGAAAAGACTGTTATGCCCTTTCCCCTAAAACAATAAAATCAAAAACCAAAACAATTTATCCCCCATTTCCATTTGAGTGCAGGCAGTTAGGGTTTTGAAGAAAAAAAAAATCTTCATCTTCTTCATTGTTCTTTGATAAGGTTAGTGATTGCTGAAGAAGAAGAAGAAGAAGAAGAAAAAGAAGAGGACGACGTGGCGAACTCGGACGATCAACCACTCACAGTCATGGCTTCTTTGAGAAGGTTAGTGATTTTGAACTCATTTATGATTATTTTAATCGATTTATAGCAATGGGTTTAGGTTAGAATTGCCAAACATATATGAAACAGTCGAGTTACACAAAGTACCGGCATTCTATTTGCGATGAATACCACGCCGGTTTTAAGTACCGGCATTCTATTTGCGATGAAGACCATGCCGGAAGTGATGAAGAACATGTCGGAAATGATGAAGGTCACGCCGGAAGTGATGAAGAATGTGCCGGCATAGAAATTTAGGATGAAGACCACGCCGGTACTAAGTTCCGGCATGGTTATTTAGGATGAAGACCACGCCGGTACTGAGTTCCGGCATGCTCGAAAATTAGACTATCCATGCCGGTAGTCAAGTGAAAAAAAAATCAATCTTCTGGATACTTTTCTTCATGTTCCGGCCATGGCATCGCCTAAGTTAATTGATGTAAAACTGATGTCTTGGTAGAATGTTTATTTTTTGAACGGTAGTGCAAGGGACTGGAAAAAACTTTTTGTAGTTTCACTAAGATCTAGATGTATCTTACCAGCCAAAAAGGCTGCCAAATCGTGAAGTTTGATTGTATTAACGAGTCACATTTTACTTACTTTTTTAATATTTTAAAGTACATGGTAATTTGTGGTGATTTTTTAAGAAAACGTAAAATATAGAGACAACCCCCATCTGCGCTTCCTCCATCTTCATCCACATCATGAACTCCACCGGTTCCAGATAATGTTAATTGAAGAGGATATTGTATTTACTTAGCGGATCAATTTTTTGAGGCACACAATTAATAACCATTCTTTTGTGCCAGGTCCTTGCATATAAGTTATTCAAGTGCATTACAGCTTATGATATCTGTATTATGAGAGTTATCAAGCCTATTTCTCAGTGCTACACCTCAAAATTAATGAGAGTTACTGAAGAAAAAATAGTATTTTCTAATATGTTTTAGTATTAAAGGAAGCTAGTGTTGTTGGCAGCGCATCCACTTGAGTAAGGATTGGAAAAACTACTCTAAAGATTTAAGTGATTGGTAAGTTCCCTTAAAGATTTGAGAGATGTACAAATTAGGGTCGTAAAGCTTTATCGATTTTTAAAGGGTTGATAATTAATTAAAGGGAAGAATACGGTGAAACAAAGATATTAGAAATCGTTGGATAAACTCCATAACCCGAAGAGCTTAAATTTCTTATCAAGTGCTTCTTCAAGTAGGGTACACTTTGGACATAGCATTAGAATTTCAATAGTTTCCATTTTTCGGATTAACGGAAAGGAATAAAATTCGGGCTACTACTTCTCTTCAAAAGCCTCCAGAAAATTTAAAGTGTTTTTCAGGATAATAACACCAGCATGTTATGGACAGCCTAGAATGTCAACTAACTATTTATACATGCATAATTTTTCAACTAATATGCGATCTATATCCCCATCAGGAATATTGCGTAACTGTCCCATGAATATGACATGCAATTGTGATCAAGTCTATAAATTTTTATCATGTGCCTGAAAATTAATCCAAGGTACGGCAATGAAACATTCAAAAATGGGAAGACCAAAGACATAAACTTAAAGAGAATAAAAAAAATAAACAACCCCAAAAGATTATGTTCACCATTGGTTCTGTCCCTTATAATTACGTTAACCTTCGCACATGCATGCGAGCACTCCATCTGTTTCCAACAAAAAACAACTTCCAGGTCCCATGAGCACCCATCTTCATGTCAGTTGCCACAAATTTCAACTTATTTATCAAATTTTCTTCAGAGTCTTAGACCTTTTCCCTTATTTATAGTTCTGAATAAGAACAATGAGAACTCTTGATTTAACATCGTTAATGAGTCATTTCCCCGACATTCCAAAGATATGAAATTGTAGATCGAATAGCAAAAGTCTTGGACTTGAAAATCTTATGCACTGTACAAATCTTCTTAATTTGTTCAAACATAAAAATGTGCATTTACACTGACGGAGCATATATGTAAACCAACAACAATTAGTATCAAGAAACAAATATCCAGATTAATCCATAATAATACTGAGACTATGTATGATCCATGTATTCAAGGAACCTAAATATGTAAAATAAGTAAAAATTCAATCTGACAGAAAGAACTATACATAATGAGAAAGCTTAGGTTGTCATCTTGGAAATGATGAAGGTCACGCACGAAGTGATGAAGAATGTGCCAGCATAGAAATTTAGGATGAAGACCACGCCGGTACTAAGTTCCGGCATGGTTATTTAGGATGAAGACCACGCCGCATCGAGTTCCCAAGATGCTCAAAAATTAGACTATCCATGCCGGTAGTCAAGTGAAAAAAAATAATCTTCTGGATACTTTTCTTCATGTTCCGGCATGGTTATTTAGGATGAATACCACGCCGGTATTGATTTCCGGCATGCCCGAAAATTAGACTATCCATGCCGGTTGTCAAGTGAAAAAAAAATCAATCTTCTGGATACTTTTCTTCATGTTCCGGCATGGTTATTTAGGATGAATACCACGCCGGTACTTAGTTCCGGCATGCTCGAAAATTAGACTATCCATGCCGGTAGTCAAGTGAAGGTGATAGAATTACTTGTCGCAGTTCATTTCAGGAGAAATGGGTGGGATTTCATAAAGCTTAGATCCATAACTGTTTGATACATCTTGGACACGAGTATTGTTAACGGTACCGATAATAGGGATGGCAAGCTTAATACATTGACAAACACTTTTTCTATCTTGCTTCTCGGGCAGTTGTTGGTCGAGTGCTTTGATGTTATCGCTGCAACTTGTTGAAGGTACGAAACCAACATTTTTCAAGTATGATAAACAAGGAGCGAAGCTAGTTATAACAGCGTCACATGAAGGTGCAACACTCATGGCTGGCCTTAGAACCAGCAAGAGAGCACAGACAATGATGAACTTAGAGTTCATGATGGAAATGGTAATTAATGAAATTAAAGCAACTAAATTTGTGCTCCAATTAGTAGTGGAAAGTTGAGTTTGTGCTTATTTAATAGTGATGGTTTATGGGTACATTTTATATAGATAATAACTCAATTCATTTTGGGCCCTTTGGGGCATATGCTTAAAAATTGGTCATGCTTGTTAGATTTTTGAGCTTCATGGTTTTCTTGATTGTAATTATCGCGCGGCTTGATTTATGTATCCATACAAATTTCATGAACCTTGGATTGATTAATCCTTCTTCTACATACCTTTGCTAGTTAAAAGGAATATCATAAGGAGATAACGAAGAAATAACTTGAGGCGCTGCGGAATCGACATCATTAAGGCAACGCATTGCTTCGTAAAGGAATTTCAAATGACTGAAAATGAATTTAGTATTGTTTGCAGAGGAAACAAGGCTTTTGACTAAAAACTACTGGCAACCTGCACATGAGTTAAGAGTTGGAAAACATGGAAACGGTTAAGCCTCTTCCGATGAGAAGTTTATAGGAAAAAATTTGTAAACTTGAAAAAAAAAAATTGCAAATTTCTGGCAAATACCGGCATAGTTTTTTGGTTGAATACCATGCCGGCACCGAGCTTTTTCAGCTGCAACAATGGTGGATTCAAAACAAAAAAAATCAAATTTTCAACCTCTTAGCAGCAATTCTCTCATCACAATCATCTTCTATTTTCAAAAAAAAAATTCCACTCAAATTTTTTTTCCCTCCTTCACTCTCAACTAACCCACACAAATTCAAACAAAAATAAATACACACTAATTTATCCCCCAAATACTTAACATTTTACTAATTTTAATTAATCACTAATCCTGATTAGTAGGGGCTAGATTAGGAATTAAAAAAATAATTACATAGGGGGTCACCTAGAATTACTATTGGGACACCTATTTTGTCATGTAGCTATATCCCCCAATTAATAAAAGTATCCCCCAATTGTGTGTTCCTAATAAAATGAAAATAATAAATATTGGTCTAAATTAATAAGGAGAAAGATGACTAGGGAATCATTCGCCGTCACTGAACCGAAGCTTAATTAAATACAAATTTATTTCTTGTTAAACTTATATTGTTACCAACCGTAGAAAAGCAATAAGCTCTGCTATCCCCCGGAATTCCTGTTGCCACTGGATACGGAAGCGCTCGACTACCAGATTCTATCCATCTGAGCCCCCATGAATAAGCTCTCAAGGTGTAACCCAAACGAATGCATTATGTTTTGTGAATCAGGTTGATCCTAGCATCAGACGCATAAGCTCGGTTTGCTTACTAGTGTTATCTTTACACACAATTGCTTAACAAAATCCCTCTGTCAGCTCTTGCGATTTACTACCTGTGTAAAGAGATGATGTGACAATTACACGTATCACACAACCCTAAACTAGTAGAAGAAATATTGATTGGTTAATTTAATTGATCATTTTAAATAACCCCTCAATATTCTTAGACATTAAAAATAATAAAGATACTCAACAATTAAATAAAACTTGAAATAAACATGGTTAAAGAAAATACTGCTTCATGGTTGAGGACTTTGAAATCATCCCTAATCAATTAAAAGTTTAGCCACTCATAATTAAAAATACTAACAAATAAATAAAGAACAAGGAATTAAAATAAAAGCTAAAAATAAAAGCCTAGAGTGAAAGCCAGGAGCGCTCTCTCTGTTTCTCACTACTCGCAACAAACGAGAGCAAAAGAAGAAGAAAAGGTAATGAAAGAAGAATAAGTGTAAGAGGATGTGTCATTAATCCGGGCATGAGTCCCCAATTTATACATAAAAATCCCCACCTACTATCCGCATGTCTCTCTTCCTTTGCATGTGAGAAAAGCAGCCGACACTTTCTCTCCAAACCTTTGTCTTTTTTTTTCTTTCTCTGTTTCACCGACAACCCCCAAACCAAAACCAATTCTCTCTTTCACATTAATCATTTCATCATTTCTCCCTTTCACATTAAACATTTCTTCTAATTATTTCTTCCTTTTACATTAATCATTTATCCCTTTCACATTAATGACGTATCCAAATCAGTCCACTAATTAATGTCTTGGTGCTGATAAGAGGAATATGAAAAGTGGTCGCCCCTTAACGTCTTCTGAGTTCTTGTTTTGCTCATAACTTCTTCATACGAACTCCGAATGACTCCGTTCTTTCACCGTTGACTTTGTATTTTCTTCCTCCTCAACGTGATAACAAGAACTCCTGGGTTTTAAAGAGTTTCTCTTGGTCTTTTGCCCCTTCTCCGCTTGTAGCTAGCTTCTTTTATTGCACAATTAAGCGCAAATTCATATTTTTTTTGGATTATTCACCTAATAAAAAACAAATAAGAGAAAACAAACGTGGCATACAATAATTTGCAAGAAAACCAACAAATACTAGCATGGAATTGACACTAAATATATGTGAAATATGCACTTATCAAATTCCCCCACACTTGGCTTTTGCTAGTCCTCGAGCAAACTATCTAACCTAAAACAAAACAAATCTCTGTCGTTGAGGACCCGGTTGCACTTAGCATGTGCAACAAGCCTTTAAACCCCTAAGTGTCCCTAGTGGACGAGTTATAGTCTCGTGAGGGCTTACGAGAGGTATACCCACAAAACCTACTCCAACTTCAAAGCGTTCCAGCGTCCCAAGCATTCAAAGAGTTATGAGGACATAGAGTTTCTGCATGCTAGTAATAAGAAGTTAGAAATACCAAAGAACATATTCTCATTCTTAAATGTTGAGTGAGAAATAATCACACCATAATAAGAGAACGCGTGTTTGAGAGCGACCAATAAGCATTTCGCCTCGAATTCTGCCTCACTTAAAAGGATTTTATGATAATTGCACTCAATAAGACAGTTTTTTTTATGGGTCTCACATGTGTGCAGGTAGGAATGAAGAGAATTTACTATCATACCCTTTAGTTTTCTTCATATTTACAAAATTCTCATTATAAATAACGAAAATCTTTATGTTTTTCTCTTCCTTCTCCAAAGAGTTCAAACCTTCACCTCCACCACCTCCCATGTATTCACTCGATCACTCCGGCACTACCAGCAGAATCACGATCTGGTTTTCTCTGTTTGTTTGTTTTTCTTACTAACCCATCTTATCTTCCTTCAAAACCTTACCAAATCTTATATAAAGTTAAATCGATAGTTCGTATATCAACACACGATTAAATTGATACAGTTAAGGTTTTGATTTTATTTTTTGCTGAAATTGAATCTGTTGATGGGTTTTATGCATGAACAATCGACGAAGAACATGAATCTGCTGACACTTACAAGCCCTAAGTGGTTGTTTGATGATTTATAACATTCTCTCTCTTTGATTTCAGATTCTTTTAATTGTAACACATCTAAAATTAAGTTTTTGAATTTCAGACTTACAATATTTCAGAATGAAATTTTCCAATCTCTGGATGAAGAGGAATTTGATAAAATTTTGTGATGGTTTTTTTCTGGGTTATTATAAAATTTGTGGCACTGATTTGAGAGGATTGTTGAATTTGTTGTTTTCATGTTGATTGTTTGGTGGAATTAAAAGATAAGAGGAGTAATTCAGTGTAGGTTCTATTATGACAGAGGAATTGGTGATGCCACCGAGAAGACAAGGCAAGGATGATCCCAAGGCGAGTTAAAATGGTTTTAGTTAGAGTTTGAATCCATGAAGTTCTTGGCAGAGATCATGAACACAGGGGGACACTTTAAGGTCATAAATATCTGAGTCCAAGTCGTTGATTACTACTTAAAGTGCAGTCACTACGTTCTTGTAATCAAGGCTACATTTTTTCATACCTTCTTCTAAACCCGGGGAAACGTGAGACCCATTATTTTGATTATCAACTAACAAGTGATGATCAGTGATGAAGGATACGGTGTTTATTGCTTGTTGTATGCTAAACCAAAAGAGATATAGCGAGCCAAATTATATCAGCTTCTCAAGCACGGAGGATCGGTGTATATGGCGTCCACGTAGAACTTATGATTTGGGGTTTGATTGCAGATTGAATATATAGGCTTGTTTTGTTTTTTTCCAGCCGTGCTACAAATACTGTCGGATGGAGAGAAAAATAGAAATATTATAATGATCAGAGGACAATAAATCAGTTGATGCTGCTGTGAGAAAAATAAAGTTAATTCTGATTTTTATTTTGGTCTTATCGAAATAAGCGATTGTATTTGTGCAATCGGTTTAGCAAGGGAACTAAGTTTCTTAGTCAGTTTTTTAAAACATTAGGGAAAATTGCTTCGGGAAATTGTTTCCTTGATAACATATTAAAACCAAATTACTTGTAGTTTCGGTTTTGATATTGATTATCTAAAATGGTATGTGAAACCTTCGTGCTTTACTTTTATAGGTTGTACAAGTCTTTTAGATTTGTAAGATCCTTTCGGTTTGACCTTTATTTGCTTTAACCTTTGTCATTTTTTGACAAAAGGGGGGGGGAGGAATATATGGAGTAAACCAGTGATTTGTAGTCACTAAGGAAAGGACAATTGTGCCTAAACGTTGTATCTAACGAAATAGAAAAGCATTGACTAAGGGGGAGCAACATATCATATTGATATTACAGTTATCTTGACTAAAAATGGGGAATAACAAAGATTTTCGGATTGAAAATCTACCTATCTTAACTTTAGGGGAAGTATTATCTTTGTTATTCAAATCTCAACATCGGAATTTATGGATTGAATATATGCAGGTTATTGTGCTATTGAAACTTAGAATCAAGCGTATGTGTAATGAATTCTTGTAATTTATTTATCCATACGTATTAAGAGTTTTGTCACTAAAATTTACAAAGGGGGAGATTATTATAGCATAGCTCGGATGAACCCACCAAGCGTTGGTATGTCAAGTTTGGTTATCATATTTTAGTGAATCAAAACTCAATAAAAGAGTCGCTTGATTATTATGTACTAGAGACAACTTCGTATATGTTAGACTAAAAAGATTAGGATTATGAGACATACAAGTATTACTTGAAAACTTGAAGAATGTGAAGAAGTAACAAGCTACAATGACGACATCATTCCTCTTGAGGTTAGTAAAATTTTGACTTGAACTGTTTCATTCCTAATGTATCTTTCAAGTCGTGCTATATTGAAAACATAACTACGAAGTTGTGAATGATTATACTCTAGTAGTGAGACATGATCACATGATTATAGTGTTAAGGAATTAGGATACGAAGTATAATGCTTATCTTTTGAAATTTATTTATAAGACATCGACATAATCGTATGAATGCTATTGTGATTATGTGTATGGGTAAAGGTGAATATTTCGTCCTAGGAAATAATGTTTACATTTGTTTAAAGGAAGTACATTCATGAACTTGTTTTATGAATCGAAAGGGAAATCGCTAGGCTTATTGGTATTGTTATTCATTGCATATCTTTGGATTACCAATATGTGTGAGTTAGTAGAACCGATCATAACTTGTTATGTATCGTGGTAAAACTAGTCACGGTGCCTGACTTATGATTTGGTATGACTTTTTTTAGTGTAACCGATCCTAAGTAATCACCTGAGATGGTATGATCGATATTTATAATTGGTGTGACCGATCCTAGTAATTGGTGTGACCGACCACAAAAGAGTTGTGTAGTCGATCCTTGTAATTAACGTAACCGGTCCTAGTAATTGGTGTAACCGATTCTAGTGACTTGTCTAACCGATAACAAGTAATACCATGAGAATATGGTAACCAGTCCTGGTAATTGATGTAACTGATCCTGGTAACTGATGTAACCGGTCCCAGTAACCATATTAAGGAAGAACTGATATTTGTGTTTGGTAAAACCGTAAACCCATAATTAGTGATTTGATATTTGATCAATCACATAGTTGTCTTGGAATACAGATGAACCAATTCTAAACTTGTTTGGAAGTGTGGTATAATCGATTCCAAGATTTTAAATATGAAAGAGGATTTACAAAGAAAAGATGTCGACATACTTTGAACATGTTCAGTAACCCTTATCTTTTATTGTTCAAAGATACTCCTTAATAACTCAAGGAGATCCCGGATCCAAATAATTCAAGAATATTTTAATTAAGGTTGTTAGTTTTATAAGCTTTTAATTACCAGCAATTAAATGCATATCTTTGGAAAATAAAAATTGGTAATGTGCATTTACTAATTGGAGATTTTCTAGTGAGATTTCGGAAATATTGGACAAAGAATTTCCAGGAATTATGAAAACAGATTTGGGCATTTATTGCATATCTTGAGAATATTCGGTTTTGAAAATTCCTTGGTGTCCAAACATTCTTGGTCTATAAACACCCAAGTTTGTATTTCGAGCAAACTATCCTAAGAGCCAGGAAATCTTTATCTTCTTCTTGTTTCTGGTGGAGCCGTTTATCCGGAGAAGAAAGTACCCTAATTAGGCGAAATGTCTTACGACCGCTCATTTAAATACTTCTGTGGGATCAAGAAGCTCTACGAGTACCGTTGGTGGGAAACTAGATAATTGCAGTTTATTTTAGTTTTCGATTGATTTGATTGACTAACGGTTGTTGAACTTTGATTGCACCTAGTTTTTTTATTCTTGAGAATCTTCTCTTCTGATGTAAGATTCGTTCAAACTAGATCGAAGTGTCTAATGGATCTTTAGAACTGTTTTTAGATCTAAAGACGTCTTGTGATAATCCATTGTTAACAGACTCCGTTATGTGTGTGATTGATCACAAGATATTCAAGTGGTGTTGTGCAGGTGTTTATTGAATATTAAAGAAGATTTCTGATTTGGTTTCTATATCTTTGGGTGTGCACAAACCTTGATCGGCTGGGATCCAACTAGAATCTTATTCGATTGGTTAGTTGTGTAAGATCGGCATCACCTTATAGTTTCTTGTTTGATTCTATATTGATTGATTACAAATCTAAACTCTGCTACTTCAGTAGTTGTTGGATAAATTGATTTGACCAGACAAATGAGTTTATTGTTTAAACGGAAGAGCCTTTTCATATGACTTGAGATATCTTCATCTGAAAGAATCAAGAGAGTTGTTACCAATTAGATTTATTGTTCCTTTACTGTTTGGAATACGATCCAAAGTAATTGTTCCAGTGTGTGCACTTATTGAATGTCGGAAGCGCAGGGATACTGAAGAAACTAGGTGAAATATAGGTTTAGTTGCTTGGTCTCAACTATACGAAGTTTGTTAGATTTTGTATAGCAACTTAATTCCGAGAGTATTCAATTCTGGACTAGGTCCCGGGGTTTTTCTGCATTTGTGGTTTCCTCATTAAAAAAATCTTGTTGTGTCTTTTACTTTTTTATTTCCGCAATTATAATTGTTTATTATAATTAAATTAAAATACATTCCGTATTACTTGATAGTGGTCCTATAGTGTTTGGTTAAGTCCTAACCTATTATCAAGTAATCACACTTTGATTGTTGTATTATCTCGATCTTGTATCCATGGACAATCACACAAAGTGTGAATACGGATTTGTAGTATTTTCTCTACTTTGTCCATTGACAATCACTTTTGGTAAGAGGACTTATAGGTGGATAATTTAAAGATTGTGTTGTATTTAGGTACCCTCGTCTTTTCACAAGTTATATACAAATGGGGTGACGCCAATCTTGTTACCAAGAGGAAAGATGAAGAGAGGAATCCTCATGCACCTTTTCCGGTCGATATTGGTGAAATGTACCAGAAATATAATCATAGTAATGATGATACTCAGGGTTATTTGAAATTTTTGACTCCTTTTGCTTATGATTAAAGGAAAGATTTTTCCAATGGCTGGAACTTGCAACACTACCTATAAAAATCTTTTTATCGATTTTGACCGAGTTGTTGCCAAAACTCGAACGTGTGTCACGAATGACAGAATTAGGATTTTTACCAGCACAATCCTTTTCCTTAATCAAGACAAGTCGTGCCAGAGATTTAAAAACGTTTTCAAAAGCCATAAATATATCTTTCTCAATTAATACATCTCGATAATATTCCTCAAAAAAATTAATAAAAAGTCTAGTGAGGTTACATATCCTTGAGCTTTTATTCACACGTTTCCTGCAACAAACCTTTTTAAAGGAATCTTTAATTTTTCCTTTAGATTGTTTTCCATCATCTAGGATTTCTAAGGTCTTAGATGATGTGAGATTATCTTGAGAGACAAGCAGTCTAGAGAAGAATAAACTCTAAACAATCTTTGAAGATTTCTGGTATGCGTCACAGATGCCCATAACAAGTTTCCCAAGTAGATTTCCCATAGGGACAGTCTTTAGGAACAATCAAACACAAACTTATTAGGTTTATCGTGTTTGCCTGCTCTGATACCAATTGAAAAAACGGGGGTCTAACAACCACACCCAATATTTCGTTTAGGCAATCTGTATGGACTAACTCCAATATATTTCAAAGAGAATCAACTAGACAGTCATACTCAAACAAGGAAAATACATCCAAGAGTTATATCTTTGTTTCTCAATGTAATCATCAAATCAAACAGATAGAAATACGCGAGCCAAATTATTATGAAAAATAATTTGAACAGTACCAAAGACCAATGTTCAAGTGTTAATCAATTTCAATCAACAACCAAAGGTTGGATTTACCAATTGATCGAACTACGCACAACCTATGATATTTCAATTATATAAAATATAATACAGAAAAGAAATAACACAGACACCGGAAATTTTGTTAACGAGGAAACAACAAATGCAGAAAAACCCCGGGACCTAGTCCAGATTTGAACATCACACTGTATTAAGCCGCTACAGATTCTAGACTACTACAAGCTAACTTCGGGCTGGAATATATTTGAGACCTAACCAATCTCGCACTGATTAAGGTACAGTCGTGTTCCTTACGCCTCTAAATCCTATTAGGACTCTATGCACTTGATTCCCTTAGCTGATCTCACCCTCAACTAAGAGTTGATACGACCCAAAGTCGGAGACTTGATAAACAAATCTGTCTCACACAAAAAAGTCTATTGAATAGATAAATTTATCTCCCACGGAAATACCTACGAGTTTTTTTTTTCGTCCTTTGATAAATAAAGGTGAGCAGGAACCGATTGATACACCTGAATTATATTCCCGAAAAACATCCTGGTAATATCAATCACCTCACAGTGATCTTAACCGTATGGAAGTAGAACAAGATATTTTGGAATCACAAACGATGATTGAATCTCGAGAAAATCTTAGAGAATATAGTACTCAATACGATAGAACAAAGTAAGATCAGAACACACAACTACAGAGAAAATAGTTGGGTCTTGCTTCAGAATCCAAATGAAGTCTTTAATTCGTTAACCTATAAAGGTATTAGAAAAACCTAGGTTAAGGGAGAATCAACTCTTGTCGCAACTAGTATCAATGGAGAGGTGTGGGGATTAGGTTTCCCAGTTGCTAGAGTTCTCCCTTATATAGTCTTCAATTTAGGGTTTACAATCAATGTTACCTTGGTAACAAAGCATTCAATATTCACCGATAAATGAAAACCTGATTAGATTCAAGTTAATATATTTCAACTGTTAGATCGAACTTAGGTTGTTACACACAAATGAAATGTGCCTTCATTTAGATATGGGTAATTGTACCTAAATGTGTACACTTGGTTGGCTCAACAATAGTTAAAAAAACTTATCCATATGAACATTGTTCATCTTAATCACAACTAGTTCAAATGACTCAAATGAAACTAGTTATAGAGTTATTCAATTGTTTATATTCTCATTGAAGTATACAAAACACAATTGCAGCAAAATCGATTTTGATTCACTCGAATCAATTCATGAATATTATAGCCATTGTTTGCAAAAGATTGCATTTATTATTATATATAAATGTATTTTTTTTCACGAATAAACAGATTTAAAACTTAACCCACTCAAGTATGCAAACAGGTATGCATACTTAGAGTTCCGGACTTAGACTGTCCGCTAGTATGCGAACGGGTACGCATACTGTCGTTCACGACTAAACTCAATTAAATTCCCGGACTTGAACTGTCACGCCAGTATGCATATGGGTATGCATACTAAGTTCCTGAACATCAACTATTAAAGCAGTGCGCATAATGGTATGCATACTATGGTACCCGGACTTGGAATAACTTGCAACAGTTAGTATACAAGTACGCATACTGTGCTATATCCAATCAATGATTAATTGTTCTAAACTCCATTTTAATCATTGAAATATTCTTAGAAGACGGTAATAGTTGTCTCACACAAACTATTATCTTTAAACCAAATTTTAAGTGATCAAAATATTAACACGAAACATTCCGAGTCTACATCAAATGACCGTCTCGCACAAATCATGTAAGATGTTACCAGGCGATTTTCACATGATCATCTTTTGACTTTCGTTAGGAATAAAGATGAATTTGGTTAAAGCAAAAGCTTACCAACACATATTTCGAGAAATATGTAAGCGAGTTAAACTCAGCTTCAAATATCAAATGTGTATAAATTAAAGTCTATATAGTTATACGACTTTTGTCTCAATAAGAGATAGAATAGAAATAGACTTCTGAGTGATAGATGAGTTCAAGTCTCTCCATAAATTTTGTTGACGAAGTTCCACAAGATCCCCTTAGTAGTTCCTCGTCTTCAATCGATGAACGTCGCGAAGTCTAAAACTCAACTGCACATTCTATCCTAATCTGAGACATAACTATAAGTAGACTAGAAATCAAGACTTATAGTTTTGACAACTAAGCTTGAGATAGAAACTCTTGCGAGTTCGACCGAGCAGTACTCTGACAACCATGTTACAAAAGCAGCTACACTCCAAGCAAGTTAGAGAGAAATTCGGATAAAAACCCTCAAAAGAAAGTTAGAGAAAATCAGAAGGTAAGTGCATGTTGGCCGCACTCCGTTGTTAATAATGTGTGTATTTTGTCCATTTTATTCTTAAAACTGCTATTTCTAGCAGTCTGATATATAATTTTTTTTCAAATGAATTGCTCAGGATTCACATGCCTGATTTTTTATACATACTCAGGTTTCCGTTTCATAATATATCAATGAGATAGTCATTCAAGTGCTACCCCTGGAAAAAAAAATGGTAATGAAGCCCTTCAAAATCACTTTCAAACTGATCTGCAAGACCTAAGGCGAACAACTTTACTCCCAACACATCAACATAAAGTGATTTTTCACGGTCCACAAAATACGCACAACCTGATTGAACTATCAAGGTCGGATTTATCAACTGATTGAACTACGCACAACCTGTGATATTTCAATTATATAAATAAATATAATGCGAAAAAGAAATAACACAGACACCAGAAATTTTGTTAACGAGGAAACCGCAAATACATAAAAACCCCGGGACCTAGTACATCTTTGAACACCACAATGTATTAAGTCGCTACAGACACTAGCCTACTACAAGTTAACTTTAGACTAGAATGTAGTTGAGCCCTAACCAAGTCTCACACCGATTAAGGTATAGTCGCATTCCTTACGCCTCTAGAACCACGCCGGATTCTGCGCACTTGATTCCCTTAGCTGATCTCGCCCAAAACTAAGAGTTGATATAACCGAAAGTCGAAGACTTATAAACACATCTGTCTCCCACAGATATGTCCATTATTTATTCGGTTTTTTTTTTTTTTTTTGATAAATCAAGGTGAACAGGAACCAATTGATAATCCGGTCTTATACTCATAAAGAGAAGCCTAGAAATATCAATTACCTCACAATAACCCAACTGATTAACAGAAAAAGTTATTGCGGAATCACAAGAGTCTGATACGAAGAACTGTTGTGATTACTTTTTATAACTTACCTATCAGATATAAAACTCGAGCAAAGCTTAGAGAAGATAGTACTCAATATGATATAACAACTAAGATCAGAATACGCAACTACAGAGAAAATAGTTGGATTTGGCTTCAAGAATCCTAAATGAAGTCTTCAAGTCGTTAACCTATTATGGTCTTAGAAAAACCTAGGTTAAAGGAGAATCGACTCTAGTTTGCAACTAGGACACATGAAAGTGTCGGGATTAGGTTTTCTAGTTGCTAGAATTCTCCCTTTTATAGTCTTTAAAATCATGGTTGCCTACAATCAAAGCTAAGATAACTTAGTAACAAAACATTCAATATTCACCGTTAGATGAAATCCTGATTTAAGATTCAAGCTAAGTCTGCTTAATAATAAAGAAATTAATCTCCACCGTTAGATGGTCTTAGCTTGTTACACAAAAATGGAATATACCTTCATTTAGATATAGGTAACCATACCTAAACGTGTATACTGAGTTGGCTCAATAACAGTTAACTGAAGTTAGCCATATGAACACTTTTGTCTTCACCATATTCATCTAACACTTCTAGATCAAATATGATGATCAATCAATTATGAAAGATAATCAAATTGATCTAATTGTGTTTCAAATAGAGTTTTTCAATTGTTCACTATCTCATAGAAATATATATGAACAAATTGAAACAAAATTGGATTGATTCTTAATCGTACAAAGTACTTATACAAGAATCAATTCATGAACATTAAGCCACGGTTTGCAAAGATTGCATTCTTTAATTCATAAATGTTTTAGTTCATGAGTATGAGAATCATAAATTACCAATTTTAGAACTTAACCACTGTGTTCGCCAACCAGGTACGCGAACAGCAGCTCTGGACCTTGGCATGTCCATCCGATAGTAATCCCGATTCGCAAACAGCCGTCCCACACCTAATTCAGGTGAATGATAGGTGTCTAAAACACCTAATTTTATATCTAGTATTTATGCTTTCTTTGCTATTGTCTTTGTGAATTGTGGCTCTTATGTTTGATTTTTAGTTATTTAGGTACTATGGAGTCATCTAGCGCAAAAGGAGGAGAAATCACTCATTTATAGCGAAAAGGGAGGATAGCTCGGAACAAGGGATCTATATCAATGGACTGAAGTAGCCTATCGGTTCTGCGAAACTGCCAAGTCATATATGAGTTTGGTGGACCATGTTGATCTGCTAGGTGCTTATAGAAGTTTTGGCTATTACCTAGCACTGGAATTCATAGAAGTAATCATTCTCTCTTATTTTCTCTTACCTGTTCCACCTGAGAGTAGATTGCGGCTCTAGTATTTGCCCGAGATCGAGAAGATGATGCTGAATCGGGACGAGAGTGATAGCTGCAATTGAAGCTTTAGGTCGATGGGTTTATGAACGATAGAGCTAGATGGTGATTTGGGTTGGAATTAGGTTGAATTTAGCAGAGAAATTCATGTTGTTGATGTAGTTCATATGGGTGATTTTCAAGGGTTTTGAATCGAAAAATTAGAAGATGGGTTCGAATTAATTGAGACTTTGGTATATAATAGATTCGAGTATGCAACAAATTGAGAAGGAAATTGAAACAGAAATTGAGGGTTTGTGTTGGTGCTCTTGAAGAACGGATTTAGGGATTTGATGGAGAAATAGATGAGACTCGGATGGGGATTAGGGTTTCTACTCCAGATGAAGGTGGTGATTCTGCTGGTGCTGTATGTGGTGGCTTGAGCTCAATGAAGAGATTATTGGTTGAATCAATGGTTGAAGCAGTGAGAGTGTGAGGCAAAAGTGGTTTTGCAGTCAACAGTTCTGAGATGTTGTAAATAGGAGTAGTAGCTGCGAAGAATTGGTGCCATGGGTTTGAAGCTATGGTGACTCTTGTGTTAATACAGAAGGATAGAATGGTATGCTTTGAGTGAATGACTGTCTGAATGAAGATTAGATGTATGCTAGGAAACAAAAATGTGCAGCTTCTATTGAGATGAACTACAGGTGGTCTGTGGTAGTACTATGTTGCAGTGACAGGGAAGATGGAAATGACAGTTCATCTCAAGTGATGTACAATGGGAAGAAAAGTTATAGAAAGGATTAAGAGTTCATGTCAGTTAAGAATTTGGTGGGTTGTTGGCTGCGAATTATGGGGATACAGATTAGTTGGTATTGTAGGAACTGGAATTGCTGCCAGTGAGAGTAGAAACAAAATGGGTGTTGAACTGTTGTTGGTTGTGTCATGGCTGGTGGTGCACAAGAAGGAATAGTTAATGCCGCAATGAGTAACAGAGAACTAAGTTTGGTTGTAATATCGCAAACTGATATTGCAGGCAGTGATGGGTGAATGTGCAGCTGATTATGGCAGTGGTGAAAATGGAGCTACAAGGAATGTGATATGAGTGTTTGAACTGAACTGCAGAGAAGGTTAAGGTGGTATGATGTTGTTGGTTTCAGGAGCTGAAGCTAATACAATGGAGGACTAGTAAGAATTGCAGGCATTGCAGTAAATAGTTGTTGGAGCTGTTAACTAAGCAATACATGGTACTGATACTTGAAGGAATTTGCTGTGACTGAATGAATGTGAGCATTTAGCAGATACTAGTACAAAAAGCCTGTGATTTTGCAGGCATAATAGGAATACTGCAATGGAATGGAGTGAGTTACAAAGTGGAACAGTTACATATGTTGTTGATGAGATTGAAAATTAACCAAAAATGCAGAAACCGTGCGAAAAGTAAGCGAAAATGGTGAGTCGGTGGTACTAGTTCCGGTTGCCGGATTTCAGAGGTTAGAATGTGGATCATAAAGTTTCATTGAATTGCGAAGGGGGTATGTGTTGGATGCATGATTCGGACGCGGCATACATGAGCTACGAGTCACGCTTTTGGGCACGTTTTCGCAAGAAATGAGAAGTTGGGTTAGATGGTTTTTGTGAATGTTTGAACTGCAGAGAAGGAAAGATGAGTTGCTGGAAGTGCATATTTTCCTGGTGACAGTTTCTAATGGCTCAGTGGCCGGATATATTTCTCCGGTTATAAATTCCGGCGATGGTAACCGGATTCCGGTGATGACGTCAGCAATTCCAGCGAACAATTTTGGACAGAGATTTTCACACGGGTAATTTCCATACATGGGCTTGGTGGACTAATTGGAGATGGCTTTTGAGAAGACTTGACCTACTTTTGGAAAGAGTATCCTTTTGGAATGGTAAAAACATATAAATAGAAAAGTCTTTCTCTAAACATATATATCTCCATTAGGGAGACTCCTACTTGTTGTCTAGGGTTTCACATGATAGTTTTCTTCTTTGCTTTCTATGATGATTTCCAAAAACACAAGTAACTAAGTTTTTATTATTGGTTCAAGATGTAGTTGGATTTTGCAACCAAGTTATTGATTTTATGAATTAGTTTTCTCTCAATATTATCGTTTGATTTCTACTGATTATAATAATTGCATGATTGATGTATTACAATATGATTGAATGTTTGTTTAGTTAAGTCTAAAATTGATTGAAATCACATCCATATCTATAGATAATTTAGGGCTCATCATCGAGAGATAACCTTGAATATGAGTAGCATGATATGATTACGGTTTATAGTGATAAACTCTTGTAATCATATGTAGAAATTGAACTTTGTTCGAATTGTTTGCGCAATGTATTTCAATTGCATTGATTAGCCTATTTTACCTTTCTTAATGCACTTTTGGGAATTGAACTTGATTAGCGCAAGGCGTCGAGTTATTCTCTAGGTAGTATTCATACTTGCATCGTTTTACATGGAAGTGTGATGAATTAGGAAATTTACGGAGTATTCTTGCAATAAGGTATTCTAGGGATTTTGATGATAGCGAGATTAAATATGAATTTTAATCATACATTCAATATTTGTTTACAATTGAAGATGAAACCTTGACCAATATCTTCATATCCTTGATTTGCGTGCTTTATTGTTTTGTTTGCCTTTATTTTATTTTTAGTTTCATAAAAATCAGAAAATCCCCCCCCCTGTTACTTATAAGATACCGAAACATATTGACAACCTAAGTCCTCTCTGTGGGAACGATCCTTTCTTGCCCTTGCTATATTTTATATTTTGAGTAGTGAGAAAGTAATTTATTTTTGACGCATACGACAGCGATCAGTGAAACCGTTTGCATACTAGGTACGCAAACAAGGTTCCCAGACCTTTACAGGTAAAACCGTTCGCATACTAGTTACGCAAACAAGGTTCCCGGACCTGAATTACACCAAAACATTTCGCATACTAGGTATGCATACCGTGTTGTATCCATACATAGGTAATTATCCTAAACTCCCATTTCAATCATTGAAACATACTTAGAAGACGAAAAAGGGTGTCTCACACAAACCATTAGCTTCAAGTAATTTTCAAGTGGTCGAATGATCAATACGAAACTTTCCAAGTTGACATCAAATGATTGTCTCACACAAATCATGTAAGATGTTTCAAGGAAATTTCCACATAATCATCTTTTGACTTTACATTTAGTTTCCAATACCTATATTGTTTCCAACTAAACTCTTTAAGAATACGATGAACATAGCTAAATCAAAACGCTTCCAACACATATTTCGAGAAATATATAAGAGAGATAAACTCGGCTCAAAATATAAAATATATATAATACAAAAGTATATATATTTATACGACTTAGTCTCATTAGAAGATAGAAATATAATAGAATTCTGAGTGATAGATACGTTTTAGTCTCCACATACGTTTTGTTGATGAATTTCCTCCAATCTCTCCTCTGTAGATATTCGTCTTCAATTGGTGAACGCCATGAAATCTAAAGCTCAACTACACATTCTATCCTAATCCGAGGCATAGCTATAAGTAGACTAGAAATCAAGTATATAGTTTTGATCAACTAAACTTGACAAACAAGCTTGAGATAGCAACGCTTGCGAGTTCGACCGAGTAGTGCTCTAACAGTTAATGAGTCAATCTTCTCAGTATCTTTAGCTAACAATAAAATTGAAACATAATATTAGTTAGATATAATATATACTTCAGAAACTAAAATCGTATTACAACTCTTGTTGTTCTTCAAACAGCTAAAATTTTGATTGAACAGGTATAAGAACTTATGAGATCGAAAATTAAAAGTTAGTAAAATTCGATTCGATTCCACATTAATTAAGATTACTATATGTTAAATATGCTCTTAGATTTTAGATCAGAGTTACAAAGTGAGAGATAGATCGAACTTCACTCAAGAACCCTAGAAAAAAATTTGTAAAAGTTTTAGAAATTTTTATCTCAAAAGCATAATTAAGATGAGGCTAAAGTAGATCTATACTCTAATTATGAATCAGAAAACAGAATCGAGAAGAAATTGTAGCTACTACGTTATCAACATCGAAAATTTTATTTTTCTGAAATCTCAATCTTCGTTAATCTATTGAACAAAAAATTAAATAGAAAATGAAAAAAAAAAATCAAAAAAAATCAAAACATACCATATGTCTTTTTCTTCTCAGATAAGTATAAAAATTGAATCAATTGATTCCGGCTCCGTCGATTGATTAAAGACTGATAATTGAATTGATCAAATCAGTTGATTTTAGGAAAAAAAAAATTGATTTCAGAAGAGATTACATGTGAACAAGAAAAAAAAACCTAAAAAAACAATATTGTCAAAACTCTGCAAGGAAAGCGAAAGTTCATAGATCAAGTGATTTTCCCGTTTCTGTTTCTTATATACTAGGGTATGACCCGTGCCGTAACGGCACGGGCTCTGGATGTTGTTGTCGTTTCCGAATGTTAACTTCTTAACATTTGACGTATATATATATATATACGTTCTTGATCGTATTCTGGTCGTGTTGTTGCTCTTAATTCGAACTTCAGCTTAAAAACATATGACACTAATTATGGAACCAAATTTTAGGGAGTGACACTTAGCAAGTGCAATGCTATGCATCGTGAAAAGAAATCTATGGTTTTGGTTTTGATTTCCAACCGATAAAGACTACAAATAGTTAAAATAAATACCACACAAGGGAAGAATTACCAAACTCATTCGAATAACATCACAATAGCTTCATTACCTCTATGTCACATGACTTGCATCTATGACAAAGATAGCTTAAATTTAGAGATGGGTTAGAAAATGGTAAGGTAAACAAATCAGAGCTTACTGTATAAAACTTATCATCAGATGTTGGTGCTTCATGAACTTCATTGAATTTTTTTGTTCCGGCTAAACAACAGAGCTTTAAACTTAAGAGACCTTTTCATTCCTCAATTTTTCGACTTCACCAACCATCAAACTTATATAAAAATAAATAAATTCTGACTTGTTGAGCTGGACAAAATCTAAAGGAAACAAATACGGAGATAGTGCAAATTACAACAATTAGCAAACCCCTAAAACCAAAATCCAAGATATTATGATGTCCAAATGAAATTGATAACTAAACAACCTCAAAAGAAACATACAATAATGTACTATATTAGTCAAATCTCTAATCTAAATGTTGGTTGTACACCATGAACGGCGGGAAGACTCTTGATCCCGCAATTAACTGGTGTTCGATAAACACTAAGTTTCGCTACTTATTTAATGTAAAATACTCCAGTTACACATAGCCTCATGATAGAGCTTACTGTAGAAGAAAAATATCTCTGGGCATCTAAGGGAGCAACAATTGCAAGGGAGGCTCAAAGGATTCATCTACCTTCTCCAAGGCCAAACACATGATATCTTCAAGTGCCATCAGGACATCATAACTCAAGGCATAGTATGAGAAACTTGATGCATATCCATATCTCTGCTCCTTCATATCATCATAAGCATCTCTGTGGAAAAATAAAAAAATTAAACTAACATATGAGAATTAGGCAAAGGTGAAATGAAGGCAAAGGAAAGTGAGGTAGTCAATAAACACCATTTGCAACACTTAATGAATAATAGTGACACCTCAAGTACCATAAAGTAAGCTTAATGTTTACCATCTTAAGTGTTTCACTCTCGGATCTACCAATAAAAAGAAAGACCAAGTATAATAAAGGAAAATGGTGGAGATAATACTTTTCTGCTCAAACAAAAATATGAAATAGGATGTTGCTTGATTTCAACTTAAAGCTGTGTAGGCTCATAAACTAAACCTACTAACTAAAAACACCTTTCTTCTTGAAATTAAATCTAATTAAATTGGTAAATACCATCCTACCGTTAAATTCAGAAACAAACTTATAATCTTTATAAATGCTAACCTGAAACAGAGAGGAATGAAGAGACAGACTGGAGTTGTTGAAAGTCAAACGTTTCAGTTTATCTATGGAAGGCCGGGAAGATGTCACTTGGATACTTCAAAAACAAAAAATAATTTTTTTAGGGAATTATGACACAGAAGGGACCCACACACACACATATATATATATATATGACCCTGATTCAAATTTAGAACAGTTAAGAAAGTACCAACAATAGGTGGTTAGCCAAAGTGACTCAGATGTGTTAACGATTTTGGATGTCCAACAAATACCGTACTGTACATAACATGCTTCATTGGACTAATTTGTCAAAAAAAAAAGATGAATGTTTAGAATCGAGAATAGATTACGCTAAGTCAAAAACTATGTATAAGCAGAAGACACTGCTATTACCATGGGTGTGATCCATGCTACTTGGTACAATGCCGCTAAAATGTGAACTTTAGAGTCCAACCCCTGCCATAAAAGTTTTTGTTTGACCAATACTAAAGTTGTGAGATCTTTTGTATATATATTCCGGAACATTTGATAACCTATAATGCCACACAAAATAAATTGATCAAAAGTTAGAAAGAATGCCCAAATAACCGAAAGTTAGTACCGAAAGTAACAACTAATATGTAAAATAGCATATCATAGTTCTTTGAGAATGCTGGTTCACTAAAATCCTCCCATGTGGTAACTATTTTGGAAAAAACTGTGTTCCATCTTTATATCTCAAATGGATACTAAAACCAAATTTCAAATACCTTGCATTCAGAAAGAAATGAGATGAAGAACCATGTAACACACAACACGAAAGTTGTAGACTGTCGCTAGCCAAAATTAGTAAAGGGGGATTTTTCTATCATAATCCGTATAGTAATTTGTGTTCAGGTAATTATACTACCACTTTTGATTTATTCAATGCACTTCACTATTCATCTAATGCTAAGATTCAACCATTAACTTAAACTTTTACGACTCTTCAAAACTTGGGTGCTTCATTTTTAGTTGCAGAAACTAAAAGAACAAAATAACAATAAATATAAACTCAAACTTATGTTGCATGTACACATTTAACTAACCTATTTATTCTTCTTCGAACCAAATAACTCTAAATCTTCAGCAGAGAAATCTTCACGATTCACATGAAACAATTTGTGAAATAACAGAAGAATCTTCTTCTTCAACATTTGAGTTTCTTCTATCTTCATCTAGGCCTCTATCGCTACTGTCCTTCAGTACTCTTTCTTATCATCAAATTTCTCCCTATAAAATTTACCAAGAAAACAATAAATATAGGAATTAGAATTTGCATAGCAATCTTGAACAACCAATAAACAAAAATACACAATGTTGCTTAAGGAAAAAAAAATGAAAGAGTTCGATTGGATCTCCACCGGTTACTTTAGCACCACGAAGTAAGGGGAATTACCAATTATTTGGAGCGAAGATTTCACCTTAATTTTTGTTTCAGATACCCATTTTCAAAGTGTTTTGGATCCGAAGGTACAATAGGCAGTGTAAATGTTGGACATGCATCTCTAGAGCACTAAGAAAATGTACACCATATCTCTACCATTTAAACAATACCTAATGTTTAAAAAAACTTGATAAATAATTAGATGAGTTCTCAAGAATGAAAGTTACCAAAGAAATTTCATCAATCATTACCTGCAAATCCTTATGATCAACATAGTTTTCTTAATATTGTACACATGTTGAAATCCAGGATAAGATTCATCAGGAAACCATTCAATTGATTATGAGCTTCATATACAATCTGTGAAATTCCTGGGAATAAAATATTACCAAATCAAAATTCAAATGAACCCACAATCAGAAACAAACCCATTATCAAAACCCACTTCCTAATTTGACCATTAAACATAAAAATAGGGTATTAAAGAGAAAGAGATATAGACCTTGTTTAATAGCTTGTCTATTCTATCATATATGATAAAAAGTTGCAGAGATTTTACATATTTCAGATAATCTCATACGGTGAATGATAAATAACGTGGATGTTAATACCATTTAATGAGGGTTTTTTATTTTCATTATAGAAATCAATCAAGAACCCTAATTATAGAAATCAATCAAGAACCCTAATTTCGGCATACGAAGATTATATGAACTGGAGTGGTAGGTAGGAATAAATTTCTTACTGTAACCCTAGCAAATGAGTTCATCAAAAATGAAGTGCCTTTCGAAGAGAAGTGAATCAAACCATAAAGCTAGGAGATTAGGAAGAAATCATTTTGAAATCTCATATGTATTTCATTTTTCGAAACGTTAATTGCGTTAAGTAAATGGCGAGAGAAAAGGGGAGGAATGGTTGCAAACATGCGGTACGTTTTTTTCTTGAATCGAGTGAAATACTTAAAGAGGATGGTATATTATTTGGTGGCATAATCGTGTCCGTCCTTTATATTACCAAAATGTAAATCTCCCAAATTCTCCAACCTAGTAATTAAGATCAATCTGGACCGTTCTTTATGTGTCCAAACTATAGACATACGTCCATATGGAAAAAACACCATTGTCCCTTATAATATAGATATACTAGGGCTAAGCCCGTGCCATAACAACACGGGCACCAATTTTATCTGAAGTTTTTGTTCAAGTAACCAACAAAGTACGTAATAATACAAAGGGAATTCACAAATTACTATAACTGCATGCCATCCTCGTCTGCCTTCAGAACTGAGTTGCAAGGTTCTACCCTAGAGTCTAGACTCTAGAAGTCTAAGTGTCATATGGTTACACGCATATACACTATTGTTTAGTCTAGATTTGAATTCTGCACCTCCAAGAAATGCAAGAAGCTACTGATTTTGCAGGCATTTCTCGTTTATAGTAAAGAAAAAACATAAACATTTCTATTATTACTATTACAGTACTTACTTCAACAACTCCTTCAACATCTTCAAAGTAAGACAAATGGATTTATGGAGGACAAACAAACTTTGCTAAAGGATTAAGCTTTCCTTGCCTATACTCATCGGTGCTCAACTTCACCTCTTGATAAGTTAAAAAAATATCCTTGAGATCAACAACTATAACCCAAACAAATTTGAGTTGCATTCACAAAATGCAGATTTAAATGGATCATAAATCTCAAAAGACAAACAACAGATCCTAGATCCTCGGTAGGAAGAACATAATATATTCATGATCCAATAAGCTAAATGCTGCAAGATAACAACCCATGTTCTCCAATGCCATGTAGTACTGCTTCATTGTCAGTAGGAGCCATATCCTTGAAGATGACGCAAACAGACCGAATGACCTGGTCTACTTTTCTAGACCATTTATGGAACTGCACCATGGAGATATTATTATCTTATTATTAATTTCAATCACAAATACTCAAACCCAAACATGAACAATCGAATCCCCCAACTGTAATCAAAACAAAAAACCCCTAAAATCTAGAGAATCATATTTTAGAATGCAGGATATGGAGGAGGTGAACATAGAGATATTTCATAGTGAAAATTGGAAATGTAAAGAGATGGGGAGGTTAGGAGGCTCCTGGCCGTAAAAATTCATTCGGGCATACTGTTTTGACCTTTTGCATATAGAATTTTTAGCCTTTTTGATTAAAAATTTTCAAAAAAATAAAATAATATATATATAAACAAATTATTTGAATAAAACCTCCAACTTTTAGAGATTTTAGAGTCACTAGCATACTTCTAGGTATGTTTACATAGAGAATTCTGACTGACATAACTGAACTTGGAAGTATTAGAGAACTACGTTCGGATTTCTTACGAATTGGAGTGTTAAATAATGGATTTAATCATACCGGTGATGCAAATTAGGAGCAGAGAGAAATGCATTATTAGAGTTGTTGATCAATCATTAGTGGAGACTACCTATTTTCAAATCAACAGAGGCACCAGACCAGATTTCTTGGAAGCTGACTAAAGAGCTTTCTTTTGAGTGTGTGTCACCATACGTAAATTCGGGTAGAATGGTGAGCTACCCAACTTCACACAATTTTCAAAGACTATTTTTGATCTCTTGAGTGCTAATTTTGTCAATCATGAGGGTGTCGTCTATAGATGAAAACCTCCTTCTTGTAGTTTGATTTGCAGTTAGCACCATTCTCTCTCGCCAACAACAGGTCCATAGAAACACATCATCAACAAAGGAGCGACATCAAAATCTACAAGGAAATTTGAAGACGTTTAAGGTTTTTAAGCAACAATTCAAGGAAGAGAAAATTTTATATCTAAGTATGAAGACTTATTTACAAGAGCAGAGAAAATCAAAAGATGAGAATTATTGAAGTTTATGATATGAAGACAATACAAGTTGTGAAGATCAAAGTGGTAAAGTACTTCTTTCATGGCCATGTTAATTTTATTATTGTAGTTGCAATCTTATTTAAAAAAAAAAATTAAAAAAAAATAATAATAATAAAAAAAAAAAGATTTGCATTAGGTTGTTATTTGTTCAATAAGACCATGGGGAAGAAAAATCTATAAAGAAGTTTCAAGCTACAAGAAATAGAGGAAAAAGAGTTATAAATTGTCAAAGTTCTACGAAATTCAAGAATTTATCATCAACATTGAAGACCGAAACAAGACCGAAGAAACGTTTCTATTGGATGTTGAGAGTGGTGTTATAATCAAATCGGATGTGAAGGTGGTAAGTACTCTCATCCTTGTTATAAGTGGTTGATTTCCTTTCTTAGAGATCATCGATCTTTTATTTCCCACGATTTTGTGGGGTCTCCACTAATTCCAAGGTTTCCTTCCCACCATTCAACGTGTGTAGGAGTTCTCTCTTCATTCCTACCTGCACACATGTGAAACCCATAAAAAAGCTGTCTTATTGAGTGCAATTATCATAAAATCTTTTAATTGAGGCAGAAATAGAGGCGAAATTCTTATTGGTCGTTTCTCAAACACGCGTTCTCTCATTATGGTGTGATTATTTCTCACTCAATATTTAAGAATGAGAATAAGTTCTTTGGTATTTCTAACTTCTTGTTACTAGCATGCAGAAACTCTATGTTCTCATAACTCTTTGGATGCTTGGGACGCTGGAACGCTTTGAAGTTGGAGTAGGTTTTGTGGGTATACCTCTGGTAAACCCTCCCGAGACTATAACTCGGCCACTAGGGACACCTAGGGGTTTAAAGGCTTATTGCATACGCTAAATGCAATCGTGATGCCCATTGCAGTGAGTTAGGATTTTTAGTTTGCTCGAGGACTAGCAAAAGCCAGTGTGGGGGAATTTGATAAGTGCATATTTCACATATATTTGGTGTTAATTCCATGCTAGTATTTGATGGTTTTCTTGCAGATTATTGTGTGTTACGCGTGTTTTCTCTTATTTGTGTGTTATTAGGTGAATAATCCAAAAAGAAGTGAATTCGAGCTTAGTTGTGCAATAAAAGAATCTAGCTAAGAGAGAAGAAGGGCCAAAGACCAAATTTAACTCTTTCAAATACAAGATTTATACTTTTCATTGGGTAGAGGACGAGAAGGAAAAGACAACGGCGAAAGAACGGAGTCATTTGGAGTCCGTATGAAGAAGTTATGGGCAAAATAAGAATGAACTTGGAATTAAATTGTCAGTCTTCCAGGACTGACAGTTGAATGGGTATCTCTTGTTAAGGGGCACCCTCACTGTACGTTAAGGGACACCTTCATGTTAAGGGGTAGTCAGTTCAAAGGGAACTGCTAAAGGCAGTCCAGTATTCTATTAGGGGGAGGCTAAAATTCAAAATGATGAAAATCCCGCGTGCAGTTTTGCATGGGTGATCGTTTGGTGCTGGTGTTTGACTGAGCTCGAGATTGATGGAAGAGATGTTGCTGCCATTATTCGGAGAGAACTCAGGGAGAAGCAGCTAGTGTTGGATCTCGAGTTGCATGGTCGAAGATGTCATGAGAGGAGCTTGGACGAGACGCCGCCATGATGAGCTGGCTGGAGTTGTTCTTGACGTGGAAATGGTGAAGCTTAGCAGATGAACTTGCTAATGGATATATTGTGACGGAGGAGCTGCTGTTGAAGCTGTGAGCTGTCAAGAGAGCTCTAGTTCGACATAGGAGATGGATGGTTCATGTTCGTGATGAAAAACGACAATGGTGGCTGGTTTGTGATCGGTGCTGCCATGAATGTTGAGAAGATGACTGTTAGAACACGAGCAATGGCAATCACGGATTGTTGGCAATGGCAGCTCGAGTTGAGTTCACAGGGAATATAAAATGTCGAGCTCGAGCTTTCATGCAGTGATGAGCTCGACGGTGATGTGAGTCAAGGGCCGTTAACATGACAGAGAGTGCTCGGTTGTTGGTGTTGCCACGATGAAGTGCTGTTGACAACAATCGATGACGAGTAATGACGAGACGCTGATGCTATGGATCAAAGTAGCTGGCTAGAGTTGTCGAAAACGTGGAGATAATGGTGAACGGAAATGAGCTGGAAAGGAAGATCCGTAAGGAAATGAAAGAAAAAGAAAAGAAAGAACGTGGGACGGTGGGAGATAGAAAAGAAAATAGAAGGTGAAGATATGGAGTCGCAGACAGAAAAGAAAGCAAGAGAAGATACAAAATAAATAAAAAGCGACCGCCCAGCACCCACCGTATGAAACAAAAGAAAAGAAATTAGTGGAGAGAGCACCAACAGTAATGGAAACCATCATCACCTTGCACGATGGTTTGGGTCATCATCTACTATAAATAGGGAGATACGAACACAATATCTACACCTCTCTTCCCACACCTCTTCATCCCACACCCCTTCTACATACTCTTCTTAAATTCCTTCTTCTTTGTTTATTGGTTAGTATTTTTAATTATGAGTAGCTAAATTTCTATCTAGGATTAGGGAGGAAATCCTACTATGTGTGCTAGAATGTTTTGATTATTTTCTATAATAATTCTCTTGGTCCTTATTCTTGATTCGTAATGTTAGAGAATAGGATTTTATAGTGAAGAAGATTGTTAATTCTTTGAGAAAAATAATTGCTTGAAAATATTTAACAATCTTCTTCAAAAATTAACACACACAATGAATCAAAAATATCATCTTGAGGGAATCAGAGAAGCAAGTACAAATAATAATTATTAAAAATTTGATACAAATAACGAACTAAAATTTGAACAAAAATTTGATTCTTCAGGGACTCACAAAATGATACATGTAATCTGTTTTTTGTTCCCAAAAATTGGTGATTCTTCTTCTCTGGGAACAACATCAAATATGAAAATCATGAGAACATCTTTTTGTTCCAAAAAATCGGTGGTTCTTCTTTCCTGGGAATGAAATCAAATATCAAAATCATGGAGAACATCCCCAATATTAACACGATGAACAAAATGAGCGCCTAAAATAAACCGACGTTTTCCATGTCTAACAATGAAAGGCAAGGAAATGAAGTGTTTGATCATCATTTTTTAGCAGCGGAGATACATTTGATTTGAGATAGTGAAAGAGAGAGATGGGGCGTACGGTGGGGCGCATTCTTAAATTCATTCCTAAACCTAGAAACCACGCCACACGTGTGAATAACACGAATGGTCTGGAGAACTACATCCCTAGATTTATCTTTGTGAGAACAAATCTGGACCGCCACTAACACAGGCTAACTTAGCCAAACCTTGTTTTGTACTTATGACTAGCCCTTAACCCGTGCCGTAACGTCACGGGCCATGATGTTGGTTCATTTTTAATATATCGTATAATTTGTGTCCCGAATACATATCAACTCCTTATGATTTAATATGTGTTTGTCATAAAAATATTTGGGATTTTCCTCTCTTTTTTTCTTTGTTTCTTCCTTTAATATTTTACCACCGGAGATTTGCTCAAACGAAAGAAATATAATCTTAACTTCCAGACTCTTTTTTATTTAGGTTCATTGCTAATAATGAGATAATGCTCTACATGAACATAGTAGTTTAAATAATTTTTGGAAATATGTCGTCAGCAACGCTCATCTCAGTGAAATCAACTAATCAATATCGTCCATAAAGTCTCCACATGCTCCTATTTCGCTCCAGCTGACTCATCTATCATGGTCATGTTGTCGATACTCCAAATAGGCAGAGAATAGTATTTTTTTGCATCGAACGAACGATACAAACTATCCAATGTGACATGATTCTTCTGTAATTTTTCAACACCCATTAGATGACAATGTTTAAAATGTGTACCCATTACCTTTTCGAAGGGATTGTATATATGCGAACCTCTATCATTAAATCTTCAACAAAGTATTGTGCCCAGCAATTCGTCTTAACGAAGGCTTTGGTAACTTCAAAAGTCTTTGACATTTTGTAACTTCCGTATGTTCCTACCTTCACTTGGAATACAATCTGGCGACACATTACCTCATAAAGAACCTTGAACACATATTGTACTCCCTGATCCTATTTCAAATTAATAGGTTGTCAATAGATCCTTTACCAAAAGTTGACATATTCTACGTTGAATATTTATAAAAAAACATTTATGGTATTGTGGATCGTTGCTTTCTAAGATTATAGTTTTAAAAATTGGCCTCTTCAAGTCCCACGGCTTTCTAAGTTTATATATCTTGTTTGTTTTTAATATTTTAGTTAGCCATATTATGTTTGTTACTAACTTTAAACTTGATGTCATCTTCTACTGTGAACTTTATGTGATTTCAGAATCGAAATAGTTATACCTCTTTCATTCGTATCAAGTAATCTGTTGTATATCCCAACAATTCATCTACAACAATTCCTTTCTTTTGCCGTTTCCGGACCATCAGTAGCCATTATTGTCAAACGCAATCTGTCTAATTTTTGTTGATGTTATGTATTTGCAACGTTCATTTTTCTTAAATAAATAGATTGTGGAAAAACTAAAAAAAAAACATAAGTATTACATCGGGTCTAAGTTACTATATCCAAAATACTCAATTACATCGCTTCTGGTGCCTTGTTTCCTCAAATTCCTCTTTGCATTCTAAACAGTACATGCAATACCAATCATTTGCGAAGTGAGCTATTTGCGCAAGTGTGGTAAATGTATCCATTGCCTGTAATAATAATAACAACACGTTAATTTTTTTCAAGGCATCCAGTTGTAAATGGTATGAATCTAATAGATTTGAATTATACCTCAATCTTAGATATCACCTTCTTCTCACATAACATAGCAATTGAGGAAGGACAAATTTCGACCACTCTTTACATAAGCAGAGTTAGCCAAACTATGTTTTTCAATTGTCTTACGTGAAAACTATTATCAATCCATATTTTAGTCAGCTCCTATCGAACCCGATCTAATTAGTCCTATAGAAAGTTAATCTTAAAATTTTGACCTTATCTCTTGACCAAATTATTAAAGTATTCTCAGTCATGTTCTGCTTTTTGTGATGTACCCATCTATGTCTACTCTACCTTCTAACCCAGTGAATGAAACCTATACATATTGATCCGTAATTTGATATTGTTGATTTGTCATCAAGAGGTCGGATGATTTGATAATGTAAAATATAAAAAATATTCTATAAACATCGGAGGAGAAATTTAGATTCATGATTTAGAGTTTTTTATGATGATTTTGATGAACAAACATAATTTTCAAACAAATATTTTAGAATGCAAATACATTTTCCCGGTCAATAAGGTTTTATATCGGGAATTGAGTGAAAGTTGTTGTCTTTGTAGGTAGTTGTCGCAAAGCAACTCGACATTGATGGTCTTTTAGGAAAAAGAATGTAATAATACTTGAGAGGTCGATAATGTTCTCTTACGCGGGTACACAAATTTCCTTTATATAATACGGGTAATCGAACAGTCATGATCATACTGTCTTATACGTTCCGGTATCATCCTCGAAATATTTGGTTTTTGTCCTTATCTATCGTGCTAAAAACAACCAATTACATCTTTCACAATACAATGCTGCATGTTTTGTGAAAATTATTTTTTTACTTGGTCAATAAAACTCACTAAAAAGAAAAAACTATTATTATACACTACTATTACCAACACCCACCATCATAAAAACCATCCACCACCACTATTTCTTCCACCAATAGTAATGTTACCGCCTCCACCATTCACAAACACCCGCCACCGCTTATACTAACCATACTTCCACTACCACCATTAGAATTAATATAGTTTTTAGTAAAATTATTTATAAATAAAATTATGTATTTATGTTAGATTATTAAAGGGACATTTATCATAGAAATTTAATTAATCATTATGAACAATCAATGAGGCACTAATTAATAAAACGTTTAAAAACGGTTAAGTTGAACAAACCCCAACGGTAAATTTATCAAAGGTTAAGTTAAACGATTTTTATCATAAACAAATCGATAATAAATAATTGCATATGTTCTGATCTTGATTCGAACAAATAAATAAATAATAAATAATTTAATAAATAAATAATAAATAATTTCGTTTAGTTATTACATAACATGACAATTGATTGCACCAATTTTTTTAAAATGGAACTGTTTTTTCGAGATTATTTTAACATTAGAATGATCAACCACGTTTCATATTTTATAATATAATGTTACACATTTCGTGGCGTTACGAAATTAGCATAATATGTTTTTGTTCACCAATACCCGCCACCACCATAAAACCATATAAATCCACTTTTTTTATCCACCACCACCTAGTGGCGGAGCCAAGGGTTGACTAACCTGGCTCTAACCCCTTAAATTTTTAATAACTACATAATTTTTTTAGTTTATTTTATAAATAGTACTTTGTCCATATATACTATTTATGGTTTATTCCACCAAAGTTTACATGTTTCTTTTTTTTATATTTAAAATAGGCCTCCTCAGTGTCAATTTTTGACTCCACCACTGCCACCATCACTGCGCCAACCCATGTAGGTTGTGGGACGCAATTCTAATTTTCAATCACAAATGCCATGTATGAGGTTTAGATTGAACAAAATTTCGTCAATTGATTAGTTTCATATTTTTTTCCCGTGTATATATTCTTTTTTGTATTGCAATCAATTTTATTTTAACATTAAAAAATTATGATTTATACGATATAATACCAAAGATAACATGGGTACCATTTGGGTGATCCAACTACGATCATGAAAATATTTTCTTGTATGATATCATCCCTGAAATTTATGGTACCTTCCTTTATCAAAAGTGTTAAAAACAACCAACCACATCTTCCACACTACGATGTTGTGACGACAGCATAAAATTAATATTTTCCATCACTACTCACCAACATTCACCGTCACTACTTCTTCTCCCAAAAACCAGGGTCGGAGCCAGGATTTTGAGGAGAGAGGGAGAAAAAAATTCTTGGAAAGTTGGATACATGTGAAAAATGGACTTTTTATCCCATTTTACGATAAAAGAACAAAAATAAATATAATTGTGCTTGGCTCCGCCCTTAACCACCACTAATCTTTCGGCCTCCACCTCTTCTACTACTCATTGTCGCTAAAAATGTATATTAATATTATTTATCAAAATTACTTATTAATAGAAATAAATATTATAATTAATTAAGAAAATATTTATAATTAAAAAATGATTAGTCATTTATTATGAGCAATTAGTGAAACACTAATTAATAAAACACTTTATAATGAATAGATTATTTATTATGTGCAATTAGTGAAACGCTAATTAATAAAGCAATTATGGTATTTAAGTTGAACAAACCACCACTATTGATTTATCTTTTCTATCAATTCCAACCAAGGTGGAACACTGGTTAAAGGCCATTCTTATGACACAATAGGTCATGAGTTCGAACCTCCACGTTATAATTTTTGAAATTCCATATCTTGACTTGAGTATTCATTTTTCATTCATATTCATAATATTTGACATTGTAAGGAACGCCACACGTGCGAGTTGTAAGGGGTGGTGTGAGGAACCACATCCCTTGATTTATCTTTCCCACGGACAAATCCTGACCACCACTAACAAAGGAAAACTTAGCCTAGATTTGTTTTGTATTCTTGATATATATAGTGGAGGGTAATCTTGGCATTAAAATTGTTATAATTTTTTGGATGACTTAATCATCAGGGAAAAATTCAAAACCTAGCCCCAAAGAATTTTGGACCTATTAGTAATAGAATCCTAAAAAATAAGCTTCTAAATTAAGGATCCATTTTGTATTTTTATGGGGTTTCTAAATGTTCAACTTATAATTGCATGGGCTTCACAATAGATTTCACATTGTCTAAAGAACCATTTTTTGGGCACCACTCCATTTTGGAGGGGGACCATCATTACTAAGGTTGTTTTGGTTACACTTATGGAAATGACTAACCTCTGCTTTTCCCATTCTAAATCAATAACAAAACAAAAACAAAATCAAAATCATAGCCATCTCCTAGCCGAATTTCTGAGTTTGAAAAAAAAATTCTCATCTTCTTCCCTCTTTCAACCGTCACTCGTCGTTGCCGATTTCCTGAATTTGATTTTTTTTTCTTCATCCTCTTCTCTTTTCCTACAATCGCATTACTTTTAATTCATTTTTATTGTAAAATTTGAGTAGTAATAATCATAAAAATAAGGTGAATATGGAAGATACAAATAGTAGTTCGGTTAAGAGACTTATTAGAAAATCCTAGTTTTGCTAACCGAATTTTCGTAGAAGAAGAACATGAAGAACACTTTGGTTAAGAAAATAAATTGTTCCTAACCGAACTCATGATTTCGGTTGCCTCGCAAACTTTTTTTCTTAACCGAAATCCTCCCTGTGTAGGAAAATGTTGGGTTCGGTTGAGTCGCAAAAAAAAATTCTTAACCGAACTCATGTGTGTATAAGCAAATGTCGGGTTCAGTTACGTCGATATTTTGTTTACTAACCCGAATAGAAAGTTTGGATATATATAGGAAACTTTGCGAACAGGCCGAAAAAATATCTTCCAAAGTTCGGCGTGGAAAAGGTAGACGAACTTAATACTCAGGTGGTGAAAACTCCATTAAAGCTAAGTTCGGCTACCTACGTAAACTGAAGAAAAAAACTCCATTAAAGCTAAGTTCGGCTACCTGCGTAAACTGAAGAAAAAAACTCCAATAAAGCTAAGTTCATCTACCTGTATAAACTGAAAAATTAGCCGAACTTTTTTAACTAAACCGAAATCGATTTGTAAATTGTTCATTTTTAGGAATGTTTTAACCAATTCAAGCACCATTAACTAAATTTGAAGTATCCGTGAGTATCCAAAACATCATACTCTGGTTGCGGCTCATAAAAAAAGATCTATTTTTTTTTCCAAAACCCTCTTCTTCATCTTCTCCTTCTCCCCCCTCTCAACTTATTAATTTAATCTCACTAATCATTAATTAACTCACCAATCAATACAATAACTTAATTAAAAAGGGTAATTTTGGCATTAAAGTAAATATGTGGATAAGGGATGTTTGACTTTACTTCCAAATGACTTACTAAAAAAGAATCATGATCCCCTCCAAAACGAAGTGCTGCCCAAAAAATCGTTCTTTCTAAGAGCAGTTCCTATAAACTCAACAAACTATCAAGTTTGTTGATTTTGCTCCCACTATAGACTCAACAAACTATCAAGTTTGTTGATTTTGCTCCCACTATAGACTCAACAAACATGAAAAATGGATGTTCAAACCAACAAATTTGTTGGTTTGTCCATTGAGTTGGATGATGTAGCAGGTGATTAATGATAGGTCGGGCGAGCTTGCCTCAAACGCTGGCGTTTGAGACACAAGCGCTGGCGCTTTCCTGGGCAACGCGCGATTTTTACTAAAACGCCAGTGCTTGACCTTCCAGCCCGCGTTTGTCCTAGAATCTCCAACGGCTGAATCTGTACGGCTATAAAGTCTTGTGATCTAACGGCTATAATTTATGAGTTCTATAAATACTCCTCATTTCAACTCCAAATTCACACATTTTACACATTCTTCACTCTCAAATCATCTACAAAAATGGCCCCCAGAGTTCGTGGTGTTAGATTCACTAAACAAGATGATTTAGCTATTTGTAGAGCCTTTGTTTCTCACACAAAAGATGTTTTCATGAGTAATGTAGACGATTCGATGTTGACTTTCTAGGAGAAAGTTTACAGAATGTTCACCGCTGAAACTGGGAACATCCATGGGCGTGATTCTCACGGATTGCAGCATCGTTTTAGTGTAATTAGTATGAATGTATTGGAGTTCGTCGCCCAACTAATGGAGAAACACAAAAATAATCTCAATAGTGAAACCGAATATGAAGTGTTTCTCATAACTCTAGCGATGTGGCAAGCATCTCACCGCGGTCGTCCTTTCGAATTCCACGCTTGTTTCAACATTCTTAGGGTGCTCAACAGATACGATCCCTACATCTCCCTAGGAATTCCACCACCCGCCGAGAATTGATGCCTATATAGTAGTTGCTTTAATGTAATGTATTTATTTTATTCTCATGTATGATGTGGGTGTTAAATGCAGTATGTTTTTATTTATGAAATTGATGGTGCAATATTTAATTGAGGAAAAATTTAAATTACTTGATATTGGTGGGTTTAGATAATCGTAATAACACAAAATAAGAAACAAATTAAATAACATAATACCATAGTGAATCGATTTGTCCTTCAACTTCAATCAGCCCACTCCACCAAAAAACACTTAGGACATTCCCAGAAATGCCTTCCATATGTGTCTTCTACATAAGAAGTCTGCAAATGCATAAAAGTCTTGCAATCGGGATTTGAGCATGCACTGATTCTCTGTGGACAATGTTTGTATTCGTAATCTCCATATCCACAATGCTTGCAGTGTAATAACTCCTTCTTCAATTTGGCTTTAAGTTTGAAGTTTTTGCAGAGTGTTGAAATCTTTTCTTTTTCTTCCTTTTTAATCTTCATAGCATCATCTAGCATATGTGGTTCCTCCGGACAGTTGGGATCTTGACATTGTAAATACCTGAGCTTTTCCGGTTGTGATTCAATCACCATTCTGATGAGTGAACAACCTTCCCGCGGACACTTTGAATACATCTAAGGGCATTGCATAAGACCGTGGTTATCCATGAAACATAATGGACAAAGCTCTTTTGCTTTGATACATAATATTTGCTTCGTTTTTCCTTTAGAATACATGGTGGATGTTGAGAAATAAATCTGTTGGTTTGGTTGAGAGGCCACCACTAGTGTTGTATTTATAACAAAAAATAGGCGTTGGTAATTCAAACGGGCGCTTAAAGGAAAGTCGCATGGGTTTACTACAAACACCAACTCATATGGTATTCAAACGGGCGCTTAAAGGAAAGTCGCGCAGTTTTACTACCAACGCCAACTGCTACATTTTCAACGGATCGATTTTCTTTCTCGACCTATAAATTTCATTCTTCCCATCTCCAAAATCACATCTTCTTCTTATTCTTCTTCTTCTTCTTCTTTTATAAAACTCTTAATCTCTCTCACTCTGCAGAAATATATGTTAGAAATCGTGGTCCCAAGTTTACTGAAGAAAAGGATATAACTATATGCAAAGCATATTTTTTTCATAGGGTAATAAGTGTTATGTGCTTTCAAGATGGTTCTTTTTGGGAGAATATTTTTTCAATATTCGTCTCATTGACGGGAAACCCAAGAAACCGAGATGATCGTCGATTGCGTGCTCGTTTTCAATCAATTAGGCTTACAGTCCAGCCATTTGTTGCTCTGGCAATGGAAATTAATCGAGAAAATTTCATCGGTGTAACTGAAGATAAAGTGATCCAAATAGCTCTTGATAATTGGGAGGAAGCTCACGGCAAAACTTTTCGTTACGAAGCGTGTTTTAGAATTCTAAAAGATGGTCCATCTCGAACACATTTGTACTGCACTCGAATGTCGCTCCCGGTCTTTACAATGAAAGAAGATTTTACTCTTCTTCGATGTTGGATACATCGTTTGATGAGACCAATGAACAAAGACTATTTATGGGAAAGAGTATTGGGACATTTCGTAGCATCGCGGACCGAGACAATAAGAAACAGTAAGAGCCTAAAACTAAGAATTGCATCCATCACTAAGGAAGTCAAACATTATACGGAAGTTTTGTGGATGGTTCACCGTAGCTATTCTGGATTATCCAACGAAGAACTGGTGAGTATCTTACCTTTGTCCTCACTGATCAACTGCATCATAAATATCTGAACTTGTTGTTTATCTATTTTACAGAAAACAATCGTTCAGACCAAGTTTACTGAAGAAAGCGGAATAGAGTTTAAACATTTTGAATGTTATGAACTCTACAAAGAGAATGTCGCTGGATTTGATGTAGTTTGATGTTTTTATTGTGGTTTATTAAAATGTAGTTTGATGTTATTTGCAAGTTTAAATTGTAATAAGTTTCGCTTAATCTGAAGTGGAAATCTCTATTTTAAAATCTAAATATTTTCATTCATTGATGTCAATTCTTTTAGAAGATATAAACTTAGGCAATATATAACGTACTAAACAACTTCAATAATAAACGAGTACAAGTTTTGGCCTCATGTTTATCTTCATTTGATGTATCTTCCATTCAACGCGCTCTTTGAAAGTTTCGCATTTGTTTTTGAATTTTTTGTTGTTAACTTTCAAAACTGGAGCTCTTTTTTGCCTTTTAGCGGAACATTTTCTTGGAGCAACTTCAAAAACTTGCACTTCTCTCTTACAATTTTAAATCTTTTTAAAACTTCCACATATCTTAGAAACAACAGCTTCCAGTTTAGCATCGCAAAAAAGTGTGATCGCTTTTTCAGCCATTGAGAAATAGATTTTAGAAGAGAAAATTCAAGAGAAGTGAATTTTGGTGTGAGTGAATTGTTTGAAATTAATGGTAATTTATAGAGGTAAAAAGTGAAGTTTGAATTTTAAAAAACTACCCTTTGGCGTTATTGCTACAAACGCCATTGTGATTTGTTAAAGCGCCGCGTTTAGAGCTGGCAAACCAGCCAAAAACCCGCAAGTTGACCCGGACCGGCCCGTGAAAACCCGTGCCCGTCCCGGCTGGTTCCTAAACGGGACGGGTGCGGGTTGGAAAAATAGCGGCTTGTGAGAAAACGGGTTAGTCCGTCCCGGCCCGTAAACCCGCGGGTTAAACCCGTTGACCCGTTACCCCCACCCCACAACACACGTGTCCCCCTACATACCCCACACTTGCCTGATCGTCTCTTCTTATCTTGCTTATCATGTCTCTGTTTCTTTCACTTTCAGAAACAAAAATTCACAGAGGAAAGAGATTTCGAAGAGATTCACGTATGGAGATAAATAATCGATTGAGATTTAAACCCTAATTATAAACCGAGAGGAGAGTTAGAATAGGTAAGTAATTGAATCCCTAATTTCAATTTAAGTTTTGTTGATTATAAATTGGTTCCGGGATCGAGAAGAATGACGATGTTCTGCAGCAAAACGAGAGGTGCAACTGATTAAATTGATTCATGAAATTATAAAAACAGTATGGCGATTTCGGTGGTATAATATCGATGAGGTGTGAATTGAAATCACGAGAGATGAGTGACGTTGTTGAATTGAGTATGAGATGGGTTAATCAGTTCGAGTTTAAGTCCAGGATTTAATGTTGCCATCGTAGCTGGACCCGTGAAGGATTTGTGTTTGATCCTAATACTTGTGTCTGATCCTTTTAATCTTTTCATAAATTAACTTAATTAAATTTTAATTTGATTTTTAATTAAACAAGCCGGGCTAACCCGTGAACCCGCAAGCTTTACACGGGATGGGTGCGGGTTGGAGAAATGACCACCCGTGTAGAATTTCAACCCGCAAGCTTTGGCCCGCATTAACCCGTAACCCGCGGGTTGGTCACAAGCCAGCCCCGGCCCGCCCGTTTGCCAACTCTAGCCGCGTTGAAGCTTTGAACTCCAACGCTTGCCCTACCATCGTCGGCGCTTTACCTACAAACTCCAGCGTTTGTCTCTCAGGCGCGCGCTCAGTTATCTAACGCCCAATACTTTACCATAATGGAAAAACCAGTTTGGCCATCCACATGGCTCAACAAAGATATGGGTTTGTTGATTCCCATAGGAATTGCCCTAAAACATTTGAAAATGTCCAACATTAAAGGGCACATATTTTAAGTCGTCAAGAGCCTCCAATATTATTAGAGCATCTCCAAGAGAAGGTGCAAAAAATTCTATGTGGCTTTTTTATTTAGTCCTTTTATTTATGGGTCTACACATAGAGTAATTATAGGACCTCATATCTACAAAATCATCTCCAATAGTAGAGAATTTTTTTTAAAAAACTAGTGAAAAATATGATGTGGAGGTGGAGGTGGAGCCGGAGGTATAGATAACACTTTCTTGAACACCTTCATATTTAGTAATTGGTCCCTCCTAATTTGTAGACCCTACTACTGGAGATGGATTTATGTCAAATGGGTATGTAAAATCCTATGTGTCACTAAAAAAAATATTTACCCTCTCTTGGAGATGTTGTTAGATGGCCCTCTGATCAGTAGTATTATAAAATTTTCATTAAACTCTGCTCTTTAAGTTTGTAAATACAAGGAACTGGCTCAAAAGAACAAAATTCAAAAAAAGTTCCCAACTTCGGTGAGGTAAAAGGGAAAACGAAAGAAAGAAAAGTAACAAGAATAGCAGTTCCATCTAGAGAAGTTGAAACCAGAGTCGGTGCTCTGTTCTTCCAATGTTCAAGCCTCTCAAAACCTAATCAACCACCAATTCTTTCCAAGTCTTCTCAAATTCTTGAAATTTGTTCACTATAATATGCACATATCATCCAAACTTTCTTTCTTCATTAAGTTTAGAACTAAGAGGCTCTGATGTGGCAGCTCTTAATAAACTTGTCAGAAAAATCAACATACTTAGCCCATAGTACTCGAAGTTGCGGAAAAGCTATGTCGAGCCAAGGCTTCGCTCGACCATTAAAGTGGATTACACCAGCCTTTTCGGCTTCAGCTGTAGTTGTGTTTTCTTGATATCCAAGTCCTAACATGTGCCAGAAAGGATCAATGGTGTAAACATGACCATGAAAAGCTATAAGACCAGGGGGCAATGTCCCTAACTGCCATAGACTCAAATCGGACTTCAGGTTCTGTAAACATATCAAGGGATTATAAGATTTAATACAAGAGCGGCTAACTATGGCATCATGATGGAATTAAAGTTTGGGGTTACCTGTTGAAGCCAGTAATGGTAGGTTTCGCTAATGTTAGTTTTCCTCCATGCTTCCAAGTCAAAAATATTCATCCCATAAGCCCAAGCGCATTCATTTGGGTCGAAGTTTTGTTTTATTATCGGATGCGAGAAGTTCAAGTAGCTCTTGAATCTTTTAGACATTACAAACTTATCATCTCCTCTACATGTTTCTACTGCTCCATTCACTTTGCCTTCCATATTTATATCCCAAAGAGGTGAAAGGTCAGTTTGAATGACGATGTCGTCATCCAAAAATACTATCTTGTTTAAGCTAGGAAACAACTGAAACAATGAAATCTTTAGTCAGAAGTAAATCATTTCAAACACTTGAACGATGTAGAGTCGACTCAAAGCCAAAATCATGGATGAATTCAAGTAAGAATTACCTCAGGTAAGTAGATACGAATGTGATTCATTGCTGAATTGTACTTGGGACTGAGAGCTTGAAGCTTGGACGCAATGACATAAGGCTTCTCAGTGCTATTTGCATTGACAATTGCGGATGATCCGCCTCTAAACTGCGACCTGACCCTCTGGTCCTTTTCCATGGCTTCCAATACTGGAACTTTTCCTTTTGTGAACCAATCAAAGTGGTGCATCCCTTTAACTTCAATGATAGCCGGATCTAAAGGGTGCAAAGAGAACCAGGCGTGCATGGTTGAATATGTCTTCCGATCAGTTATCATGTGAAGGACAACCTTTTCAGGACGCAATGCATTGAGGACAAGAGATGCAGCAACGACTGAGGCAGCCAGAACATTATCAGACGCGAGGACAAAGTGAAAGAAAGAGTTGTCGACTAGATTTGGCACAAATTCAGCTGCAGGGAGCTGAAGGCGTGCACCTGCATTGCTTGTATGCTCATTGGCTAATTTCAAGGAAAGACAATGAAGTGGTTTTGGGATACTACTGGATGCGACATGACGATATAAGTACTCTTGGATCTTCGCACTTCGTGTCCTTTGTTCAAGCAAGGTGACCTTGACAAAAAAACAGATGAAAAATGTTAGTTTGTCTCATAGTTGAATCAAACACGTGCATCACAAAAGAAAAAGTGTTACGTAAATCTGTGTTGGATTGTGCGAATCAACCAGAATAGTCGGCAAGTCATAAAGTAAGAGGAGTTTAGACATCCAAATCACCAGGAAGTATACAAAAAGAGAACCCCATTTGTCAACAAAATTTCAGTTGAGAAGCTATTGAAAAACAAAGGGGAAACAAACAAGACATGCAAACAAAGGGGAAACAAACAAACAAAATTTCAGTTGAGAACCCCAATATGTCAGAAGATATTGAAAAACAAAAATAAACACTAGCTTACAAAAATGTTTTGATTAGAAGTAAAGGGGAAACAAACAAGACATGCAAACAAGAAGTAGTGAAAATAGAGTTTTCAAAGATGAATTTATGCGTCCTTACCATAGCTTTAAGTCTCATACTGAATGTCTTCAAATCAGACTTGGATGTTCTCATTTCTGCAACAAAGTCCTCTAAGGTCTGTGGGACTAGTTGGTCTTTTCCTAGTCCTTGTATACTTTCTTGATTGTCGTTCTCTTCTAGTATCCTATAAACCTCTTCTGGTACCTTAATTTTTGTAACAAACACATTATTAGTCTGTAGTATATCTTTATTATAAATGATTTGGAGAATTGAAGTTTTAGATTACCGTTGAGTCCATCCGTCTTCCGAAAAATCGTGGTCCTAATCTCTTCCCCACGCATCCTGCCAAACGAACAAAATACACTATCATTTAGTAACAAATAATCAAGCACAATTCAAAATTTACTTATCGATCTATCTACGATTTTTTTTTTCTTCTGTTAGTACTTACTACTAAGTGTTTACTTTCCGTACCAAAAATCAAACAGATTTATCTTTGTGAAACATTTATGGAGCACATGTTTTTTTCTTTCTTTTTGTGTTTCTATGGTTGGTGCATCCATTTTCATATAACATATGGTTTAGGTTGGTAAAGAATGGAACTTCAAAGCTTTTCAAATGATTAACTGGGGCAGATGGGTAGATTGGAGCTCACATTCAAATGGGTCCTTAATTTAATGTATCATATTAATCCAACAATTAGCATCAGCAAATCTATTTATGCAGTATTATACAGTACAATATCATTTAATTTTGTACTAAATTTTAAATATGAAAAACAAAAATTAGTATCTATTTCTTTGATAACTTTGATGGATTAACTCAGGGATTGCTATTCTCGGCTTCCTCCGGCTTATCACATCAACCATATCCTTTCTCTCTCCTAAGAAAAAAAACACTCTAGGGCTTCTTCATCTTCTTGCTCAGATTTAGTCCTTTTGGGCTAGATCTGAGCAAGGATTTTCTGTTTTTTATGAATAAAAGTAGAGCAATTTGTAGTTTTAGGTTTTGTTTTTGTTATTTTTGGTGTCTATGGACACATTTCTTCGCTATTTGGGCGATATTCTCTTCGTCTTTGGGACGATTTTCTCTTCGCTCTAATAGCGATTCTCTCAAATCTCCATGGTGTTTCTTGGCTTGCTATTCTCGATTCATCAAGAACATCAATGATTCTGCTCGGATTCGCTTTGGATTCATCTTCAACAAAAGGGATTTAGGGCATCCGGATTCGTTTGGATCTACAAGATTTTGGGCAAATTACTCCATTTTATTTGGAGCATCTATTATTGAAGAAGAAGATAATTATTTCAAATGGTCGGAGTTGATTCCGGTTCACACCATCTTTCGTCAATACTACTGGTACAAAAATTGGATATCTTTGCGGTGCATGACTCTTTCTCTTCGCGATGTATTTGCAATTGGTGTCATCATTTGTATTTGGGTTTTGATTATCTTGTATTTTGGTGTTTTTGATAATCTTGTAAGCAATCATGTAATCACTATTCTGGTTTGAATGAATTGAAATGTGATTTTCCAAAAAAAAAAAAAAAAAACTCAGGGTATTATATGTACTAAGACGTTTTATCGCGTTCTATCGATTGATGAAAAGAAGAAAAAACAAAGATATGGATTAGAGGAAACATATTCTTATGCACTTAAGTTAATTGGGTACTTTAATGAATAATAAACACTTGCAAATTAAAGTATACTAAACTGTGTTTTGAGGCAATGATTTAAAAAAGAAAGAGCATTTTTGGGTTTGAATTTTGAACGAAGTAATATGTACAGATTAATCCTAGCTGTAATCAGCCCTGTAATGAGATAGATTATGTGGATTTTATCTTCTCAAAATGAGATTGTTGGAAACACAATACTAAAACATATTCTTTTTGGATTTGATGTTATTATAAAATAATATATGCAAGCAAATTGTTGTAATTAATAGTACAATGAGAGAAGGATGCATATGTATGTACGTACCGATTGTTGAACACTTAGTCTCTCCATCAATGGTATCCATAGCTGTTAACACGAATATAAACCGAAGTAAAAACGTTAATAGCAATAGTGAGTAAAAAACCATCCGATACGAAACCCGTCTTGATCCAACCTTTACTTTCATGAAATCTCTCACTCCTTTCCCTGTAAATACAGTTACATGTCTCAAGCTCGGGGATATATGAAGCTGCATTCTGACAATATTTCAAAAGAAAATGGAGCCAAATTATATATCAACTTGCTGTATGAATCAACTCCTCTCTCTCTCTCTCTCTCTCTCTGCTCTCAGAGGAAACTACAAAAAGACGAATGTTAGAGAGATACTGTAAATGGAAGAGAAGTGAGGTGGTCTTAGTTATTGTTGTTATCTCTTACCTAACCTTGCTTAGCAAACAGGCTAAATTACAAGTAATATATGAATATTGAGGGAATTCAGAAATGGTTGTTGTAAATGAAAATGACTTTGGACTGAAAACAAAGTTGGTTGTTTTGTTTAGGTTTCAAAGATTCAATTTTATAGTTTTGGCTTGATTTTGAAGATGAAGAATAAATATAGCTCTGGGTTGTGTTGTTGGTGTTGTTGTGGTTGGGGGATATATTGCTTCATATTGCCTCCATCAGTTGGAGAAAGGGAAAGATAAATGAAAGATTGGAGGGAGATGTTTGGGTTTTTGATGTAAACAGAGTTGCTAGAATTGAAAAAGACACCCCCTTCTCTCCTATATCCCCCCTCAACTACAAAAGAAAACGGAACTCTTTCCTATTTAAAAGACTTCGTAACTACTAAGTACTAACAATCTAAGAAGGCTTATTGGTGGAGCTGTAAGAGAGCCAAGAAGGATCCCATCACATATATATTCTCCCATTGAACTCCACCTTCGTTTTATTTTTATTTTGATCACATAAATAAACGGCAAAAATATTCGTCAATTGAATTGACTCCCATTGAATTGACTAAGGAAAAACACTGGAAATAAACTTTGAACATGTCACCACCTAAAACTCATGCATATGTTAACGTTAGATCACAATAGAAATTTTATTTAGCAATTGTCTCTCAATTAGAGCGGTAAAAATTAGTGGATCTGTAGTCATGACCTAAGTTGGAAACCCGTCAACAACTTTTTTTTCTTCAAATGATGACTTACATAAGAAAATCCATGCTGAGTTTTAAATTAGTTGTTTCAGTATAAGCTAAACTACGAATATTGTATAGTGACTTAAATAAATTGAACAAGTAGCTATGGCAATGCATAATGCATCCATATCAATATACTATCCATATTAATCTGAAATCTTGTTTAGTTGGTGGGGAAGAAATGCAATTTTTTTTTTTTTTTGACCAAAGAAGCAATTTTATTAAGGAGGATCTCTCTGGGGTACAAAGTCCCTATGGAATCATTCATTACAATTACATTAAGGAAATTTGGGCATGTATGGTCCCAAATATTTGTGGAAAACATGGTATTGTTGTTGGTTCCTGTCTGTAACTGTTTTAATGATGCATAGTTCGCCAGTCCATCCGTCGCTTGGTTGGATTCTCTATACGCATGTGTAATTACGTACTGATGTATTTGACGTAGATGGTGTCGTATTTCTTGTAGCATTGTCTGAATGATCCAGGGGGCTTGTGAGCTGTCATGTTTAATCATCACCACCAGTGCCGTGGAATCCGTTTCAAACCAGATTTGCTGCCATTCTTTTTCCGTTGCCATTCTGGTTGCCAGTAGAAGGGCCCATGTTTCCGCCACCAAAGCATAAGTTTTCCCAATTGGTGTCGCCATAGCCTGGAAGAAATGCAATGTGCATATTTGCAAACTAATTAAATTATTAATAGGTTCGACTTGTTATAAACGTTTGCCCGTCATGTCATACGTTTGAAAAATACTGTTTCCATGCCTGAAAATTCCAACGTCCACCTCACAAAAATTCAAGTCTGTGGTCATCCCGCCAGAGCCCCTCTATCACGCGTCATAAACCGTGCATTCTACTCCTACAGTCCTACTTTGGACGTAAAGATTTTGATGGCCAGTTTGATGACCTTAAGGTATGACCAGCTGGTCAACAGACCGAATCTTAATCCGGGTCAAGAAAGAGACGATTTCTGCTCCATTCGGGTGCTTAATTTAATGAGCTTATTATCCAAACTAAATCGGCCCTGGCCCATCTACGCCCTAAAAAAGGAACCAAACCAGGGTGTTGAACGAGCCATAGAGATTTGCAGTGCGCCGCTCCCTCTCTCTCTCGTCACTTCACAGTTCTTAAAGCTCAAACACAGAAAAACAAGGAAGCTTGTTGTTCATCCTCAATGGATGTCATATGCCCTCTTGATGCAGAATTCTCAGACAAAATATCACTTCTTCTTAAACCTCCATCCCCTAGCGATGTTCAGGTAATTTTCTTAATTTTTTCTTTTTCAAGTTTTATAAAATTCATCAACTAATTCTAATAAAAGATGAGAACTGAAGTAATTTGTATTCTGATATTCTACTTTTCATTCTTGAAACAGAATTATTTTGACAAGATTATAAAAGAAAGACAATGCCTTGGTCTCAAAATCAAACAAGACGGAAAATTTGGAAAATGTGTTTTTGCCGAATCAGAATTCAAAGAGGGGGACCTTGTTTTGAAGGACCAAATGCTTGTTGGAGCTCAACATAGTTCAAATATGGTTTTATACTCTTTAAATTATCTCTTTTTTTATTACTTTGGGTGTTTTTCTTATCAGTTTGATATGAGTTTTTGGTCTCTTACTTGCAGGTTGATTGTTTAGTATGTAGTTACTGTTTCCGTTTTATCGGTTCAATAGAACTTCAAATTGGTAGGAAACTCTATTTGCAACAGTTAGGATTATCTGTAAGAAAAGAATGTGATACTGAGACACACTCACACATTTCGAAAAAGTGTCGTTTAGATGATTCATCGGATGAGGAAGATGATTCCTATAGGACAAGCCACAATGAGGGTTCATGCTCGTACAGTCAGCAAAAGGAGACTATACCTCTCCCTCGGGAAGTTCTAGAATCATTGCTTAAGGGTGATGTAAAATTGCCTAACGTGAATCAATTCAACTTGCCTTCATCCGTTCCATGCCCTGGTGGGTGTGATGAAGCACAATACTGCAGGTTTGGAAAACATTTTTATTTTCTGTATGCAACATCAAGTTTTTTTCCTCCTACAAGTAAACGAGTAGAGTACGTGTACTTTATTTGATGATTTACTAACCCTACTGTTTGGCTTATATCTGTAACGCTGATAATATATTTGTGGTTCCATAAAGTGATGTTGGGCTTCCACTCTTTTGTAGCAAATCCTGTGCTGACGCTGATTGGGAATTGTTTCATTCTTTACTATGTACTGGGAAGAATTCAATATCCGCCTGCCGGGAGTCAATTTTGAACTTCATAGAACATGCTAATGGTAGGATTTCAACAGCATTATACATTTGTACCAATAGACACATTGGCAGCATTTTCATCAAGTCCGGGTTATCATTCTCATCATTTACCTTCTTTCTTATCCATCTCCTTTTTTTTTTATTGTAGAGACAAACGATATTTTCATACTTGCTGCCAAGGTATGATTGGTTATATTGCATTAGTGATTTATTATTGATCTAGGTGTGCCATAGTTTGTCTGCAATGTACTTCCAAAAGTATGGAAATCATGTCTCCTGTTTGTTAATATGAATGCTCCAGCTCCCGAGTCAAACACTGTATTGTAATCTTGATTCGTGAAGCTACTTCCTTAATAGCTACAGAAGGAGGGAGTTTCAAGCTATTACCCTCACCTTTGAAATCTGTTATGGGGTAGCTATAAATAGTTTTGGATGCCTATCAAACATGTATGCCAGCCATCATAGATATGTCTAAATTATAAGTAAAATATTATTCTTGTATGAACTTATCTTTTTGTTTCTACTTTCAGACAATTTCATTGACCATTTTAAGGTATAAGAAATTGAAAGCAGCTCAAACTGAAAACCAAGAGCGATTAACTGGACAAAATGGAATTGACAGTTCTGAATTCTCTTTGCTTTTGGAGGCTTGGAAACCCGTATCGATGGGATACAAGAGAAGGTAATTCTTAGTGTTTGTATGAGTACTCTCTCTTTATTATGTACCTCATTACAACAGTTTTGATCATCCTATGTGAAGCCTTTATATACACTAATTTAAAAGCCCCGGTAGGATGAGGGATCCTTGTGAAGGCTCTTTTCTGAGTATGAAGTATTATCAGTTCTGGGGCATAGCAAGAAACATTTGGTCTTTTCGGGGTTGAAAGACTCCTTATAATCCAAATAATTAGATGAAGGAATAATTATTTGGTGTTGCTTTAGGTGGTGGGAGTGTGTTGCTTTGCCAGATGATGTTGATAGTTGCGATGAAACTTCCTTTAGAATGGAAATTAAGGAGCTAGCATTCAAGGTATATGCCTTCAAATCATTTGCATAAGTGTTACTGATTGTGTGGGAAGCATGTTAGGGTTTGAAAAGATACCAGCAACTGGTATACTGATCCGCCCAAATTTTGGTTGATCTTCATGATTCTGTATCTGTGTACCTTTCTCATATATAATGATCTTGATATTTTCACCAAAAATTAAATATTTGTATTGCCTTCCTCCTGTAAAATGTTAATGGCATTAGTGTTTGTTTGACTTTCCCAGTCGCTGGATCTCCTAAAGAAGGCAATCTTCGACAAAGAGTGTGCACCATGTATCCTTTTAAGGTTTAAGTGCTGATATAATATGTAACATTGGAGTTTTCTAGGTTATCCGAGGTATTTAATAGACACCCTTGACTTTGCCTAGTATTCTCGCTTGAAATCTATGGTCAGATCATCGGCATGTTTGAGCTAAATAATCTGTAAGTTCCTACCCCTGATCTTTGGATACATTAAGAATAGTAATGTAGAGGGTCTATCTTTCATTCGCTAATCTGACATGGATTCATAAATGCAGCGATTTGGTTGTAGCATCACCAGTGGAAGATTATTTCTTATATGTTGATGATCTTCCAGATAAGGAAAAGGTCGGGGTTTAAATCCTCCTTGTCATCATTAGTCTGCATGTACTGAATTCAAATCCATATATTTCAGTATTTCACTTCTTTTCTCATTATAACTTAGAGATTGTGCTTCAGGAAGAAGCTGAAAGAATTACCCGGCCGCTTCTAGATGCTCTTGGTGATGACTATTCAGCTTGTTGTGAAGGTATTTTTTCTTCTCAATTTAAACATAGGTTTGTATGAGGTGGTTTTAGAGACTTGGAGAGTTAGGTGAGGGAAACCAGAGGAAAGAGAGAAAACGTTGTGTACTTCCTGGTAGGATTTCTGTAAAATACCCCTAGGTGTTTTTGTAGGTGCCTGGAAGGCAGAGCATGTTGACATGCTGGTTAATTCAGGATCAACTTTGACTGATATTGACGGAACAAGGGGCAGCTGGCGTGCTCCAGTCACCTCAAAATTTCTAAACCTACCCAATTTTTTTTTTTTTCATGGTATTTTTTGAAGAAAAATAAATAGCCCCCCCCCCCTAGAAGTTTAGTTCTTAGCCCATCCGACTGTTTAGCCCACCTAGACTTCCGATCCTGCTTCCATCGCTGGGCGCGGCGCTGGTTCTACAATACAAGGTATAATGATATCCCAAGTAAATATTAGCAAAATACCTAGTAAATATTAGCAAAATATCATAAACAGATAAACTAGAAGTCTGGAATTTTTGATAGTTGCAAAAACAATCTGTTCTCTTTCTCAGCCATATATGCTTTCACCTGAGCATGTTTAAAATGAAGTCCTTAATAGGTTAAAAATATTAAATATGTAATGTGAATTCTAGGACCCACAAACAAGTTCCACCTTGACCTCTTCAGAAAATATCTAGTATTCAAAGAAAGACTGAGCATCAAAATGATTTCCTTAGACGACTCCTCACTCGGTCAGGCAATTGATTGCCATGAAGACGTCACTGAGCCAAACCTTGTGGAGATTTGTACCGACGGGATGGTTCCTGTATGGAGAGCCTTGTTGGAAAACCTTGGTCTTCATACCTTTTTGGATTTACATGAAGCCACCAAGAGATCTGCTACTTCTGCACCTGTTGTATTGTGAACAATCTGTTGAGGATCGTGAATACGAATCTTATTAGGATTTGCCTAATTTCTTAGATTAATTTTACCTAACTGCTTTTAGCATCTGGTCATTTGAAGTTCACACTAACGCCACACCATGTTTCTGTGGTTTATCTCAAAAATGTGATATAGTGATTGAAAGCCATCCATGTTTGTTATTAGCTGCACATAAATGTAATCTGTCAGTTGAACAATAGACAATGGTGGTAACCCTACTGCATTCAAATACAAGTGTGTTGTTGTTTTCTAGACTTGAGAACAGGACATGTCAACTATTTGTGTGGGATTTCCTTGAGCATGACTCTCTCTCCTCGCTCTTCTTTCCTCCCTTTCAAAACTACTGAAAAACAAGGATCAACCTACCTTTTACTTTGGCCGACTGTTTTTTGCATTCGTAGAAACTGCATCTGTTCTTTGCGTCATCAGTGCTATAATTAAATGTATCCATGAAACGTATCTAACCTTTGATTTGGGGATTCCTCACAGGTTCAGCATTTTTTCCCATACAGAGTTGTATGAACCATTCCTGCTGTCCTAATGCTAAAGCATTTAAAAGAGAAGAGGTAATATACAAATAATTGAAATTGCAGGTCACAAAACCATGTTTTTACCTTTAATTTGAACTTAATGACAAAATTCAAATTCTGTTCTGAACCAAATGCAGGATAAAGATGGCCAAGCAACAATAATCGCGCTTCAACCCATATCCAAGGGAGAAGAAGTAATTTTCTTGGCCTGTTTTTCAGTCTGGCAGTATTCAGAAAAGAAAATAAGCATGTTTTACATTCAAAATTTGTTTGTCTGACCAGTTTTTGTTGTGGATATTTAGATTACAATTTCATACATCGATGAAGACCTTCCTTTTGAAGAGAGACAAGCACTGCTGGCAGACTATGGATTCAGATGCAAGTGCAAAAAGTGCCATGAAGACGATCCCTAGAGTTTCATCACGGGAAGACCAATTGTAGGAGAGGAAACGGAAAGTGCCGTGCCGTGATGTGCAAAAAGTGCTATGATGTGCTGTTAGACCAGTTTTTGTTGTTGGCTGATGGTTTGCATTTGCCTGCTAAGAGAGTCAAAATGCTTTGGAGCATACTTCCTATACGCAGGAATTTTGTCACTGAGTTTCATAGATCAATTGTCATTAGCAAGATAAATGGGAACCTTTCCTAATGTTCATTTGTTAGCACATTGTTGTCATTGTTATTGAATAACAAAGTTAGCACATTGTTGTCATTGTTATTGAATAACAAAGAGCCGACGTTTGGACTTGCCTTTCTTTCTGTTGAGATACAAATCTTTCTGTATTCTCAATCAAGTTTTCTTTGGTCATGTAACCCAGCCATGATACATCCATTTACACCTTTGCAATAGAACTGCAGTTAATGATCATCTGAATAAATCTTAGTGGGTAATCAAGGAGTACTGACATTAAACCAATCAGCCAATGCACTTGTTCGATACAAACTACACCCTCAAAACTAACAATGGAGGATAATTAAGAGTTGACCTAATCCATTTAACTGTTGAATATATAGAGATGGCATCTTCCCTTACAAATAGATGACAGTATCTCTGTGGGTCTTTCATCTAAACCAGCTAAACAGCAGGTTTGAGTACACCAGTATACATAAAGAATGTTTTCATTCGTCTTTATCGTAATGACAAGTTGATCAAATGGGGATAAAACCCACTCAGAACATGCAGAACTTAAGGTATGAGCTTCTTGATATATCTGTAAAAAATGAGAAGAAAAAACTTGCTCGTTAGAAGCTAAACGAAAAATGAGAAAGATAATAATCTATCATGGGATACTCACCAATTTAACTTCTGTCTTGGAATCCAAAGAACTGTTCCAAGTTTCGAGAGCTGTACACATTAGAAGCAGTGCACTCGGATCTGCTTGAAGAAATGTGAAGCTGATGTTTGATGAATCTCTGAAACAATAGTGTGCAAGTATTAGACGGGAACTAGTGCTAAATTACACATGCAGATCGTATTGTGATATTTCACTTGACCATTAAAAAAAAGGATTGTGATATGAAATAGATGATAAGATGGATGTATAAGGATCTGAGAACATACAGATAATTGTGTTATGATCTCAGGATTTGAGTCGATATGCCAATCTGGTTCCAGTTGCCGGACGAAAGATGTACGCCCAATCTCTGTGCTGCAAAAGAGAACCTGAAGGGTACAAATTCAAGAGATCCTGTTAACTGAGATGAAGTAAACAAATACAATAGTGTTGGAAGGAGATGGAGAACAGAGCAGTTTTTATTTTCATTATTTGTATTTTAAGAAAGTAAAAATGGAAACCATATATGCATTATATCCAATAAGTGAAGAGCACAGCAGGGAGACACCAAACTAATTATTGTAGACTATGAAAAATCACCTTATCTTTTACCAAGCCAGCAGATGTAAAAATCCCAGCCTCTTCTAAAGCCAAAAGTACCCTTTCCTGAAACATTTCTCACTTTCATTAATAACATATATACATCAGTGGTGCAAAGATTGTTGTGAAGCATGAAATCCTATCAAGGCAAACGTTCTACTGAACTCTAATTCCTGGACATACAATTAGATGCTTCTCATGGATGGCATCATACTCATTATGGATAGGAAACCCTACTTTTCTTGATAGCATTGAATGAGTTCAAAGTTATCTTATGAGAATAGAGAAATAAGATATGAATGCTGCATACCCCACTTTCGTCATCAACAATTCTTTCCATCAGATAAAGATCACAAAACTTTGTAATTTCCAAAAGCACTTCCAAGACTGATGACCTCACTGTAGCATGTTTCTACAATGAACATGAAACAGACACCAGGTCAATCATTTTATTTCTCTATTACATGTGAATGTTGTTTCAAACAAAATCGCATACCCACCTGAAGCTCCTCGGGGGTACTTTCTTCGAGAACTACCCCAACCAACCGGCATGTCACCTACAACAACATGAACAGATACAAAATTTATTAAGAGATAATAAATTTCTCACACCATTCCTAAATACAGTAACATACAATGCGAGAACAAAATTGATCCTGTCAGTGTAATATGGATAGAACAAACCCAAATGTACAGGGCTCAACGATTCAAATTCCACACAGATATAGACATTCAAAAAATAGTGCACAGCCGCTAATTTCTCTACACAAGTAACAGACCGAGCGAGCAAACAAGCACATAAAGGTGCATGCCACTCGGAGAAAGTAACATATCCTCCAACAGCCATGGCAGGCTTATCAAGACAAAACAGTTCTAAAAAATCTTAACTAAATGGTTGTGACTGTCGAATTCTAAAATCTATCAGCTACTGAAAGAAAAGATTCTCTGAAACTTCCTTCACTAGGCAAGAAAACAAAAATAAACGTTACCACCCAATACACTAAGGAACTCCACAATCAGTGCTAATAAACGCAAGGGTGTCAACTGTTCAGCATGATCCTTGTAATGCAGTCATTTACTCGAACAGACAAACCATTTCAACCTAAATAATGACAACTAGCTAACTGCAAGTAAGGACCTACAATCCAGTTCCCTAACAATAGCCTTAAGTTCCAAATTAACCCAAAACATACTCCAAAACAAGTGGAAATAAATGTCTTAAAACAATACAGTGTGCTCTTGAAAGAATTTCATGTTAATAGTTACCTTTCTCCCGTCACTCAGTTTCTGCCTCACAATTTGAGCTAAAGTTGGCTGCAAATAAAAACACGTTACTGTATTACGTCAAACAGCAACTGATATTTAACATACAAAATGGATGGGGGATATGAGAGATACTGTATACAATACCTTAACTGGTTGGAAAAACTCATCAATAACATACTGTGCTCTTGAATCATCAGCAGACGAAATAACTGTTGTGCTAGAATGAGTATTAACACCAGAACTACTAGTCGATGGACCTTGCCGTTTCGGCTGCCTCCTTTGTGGAACAGCGGGCGTTCTTAATAATCTCCAGGTCAATACTAGAGCAATTGCAACCCCAGCGACCATTCCAAGTGACCGAGAACTCTGATCACCAAAAATACAATAAAGTCCCCTTCACATTACAAATATTGCAATCGAAAATCATTTAATGCAAATTATAACATTTATAATCAGTACTTAAGTCTATCAATCTGAACTTCTAACCAGATCACCCTATTGGATAAACACCAAACCCTCACAAAGGTTCCACCTTTACACATTAGACAACGAAACAAACACCCCCATGAAATCAAAATTGAAGAAAAATCTAAAAAAAGATAATGAATTCATCAAAATAAAGCTTCTCAGATCCAATATAAAAAAATAAATTAATAAATTAACAGATATGTGGGTAGATGACAAACCAGATTATCAATGGAGATCGAGAAGAGATTAGACATCTTGAGTGTAAGATAAGCTCCAAATTTCTTAATCAACTGAACTGACTCTTCTTTTGAAGAAGAAGGAGAATCCGCCATTTATGGAAATTCTTTCTAATAAAGTTTTTTTTTTCTTGCTTGGTTCTAGTATTTCAATAAAATCCTAACTCAAAGATATATATAATTAATAGTACATTTACTGGTTAATTCTATCTAGTTGTTAAGGATTGTGGAAACCCTTGATGAAATAAGAGTTTCTTCGTTCTATGTGGAGAAAAAAAAAAAGGAGAGAATTTTTACATAAAGTTCTATGTTGGGTGTGAAATTTCATGTATATTGGGAACAGTTCAGAAATTAGGATACTGTATGTTTTGCAATATAATATTAAGTTCTTTCAGGACTTTATCGCCAATGAAAAAAATAGTTAAATTAAAAAAGAATTAAGGTATTTGTTCATGGGGCCAATCGGAGGGTCAGAAGAAAAAGTCCCATTTATGACCAATTTCTTTTGTAAAAATTATAAGGGAATTTTGACAAAATTCATCCTATGGGATTAATATTTTCTAAAATACACCCGTTTTTTTATAAATTGCTAAAATACACCCTCCATTCAAAATTCTGTTAAGGCCCACCATCATCGGATCTGACCGTCCATCAACCATCTTAAATCAACGGCAAAGAACCATTTTCATATTCAAATTCCTGATATGCCCTGACCTTAATAAAACTGTTGTGAAGAAAGCTAGGTTTCATTTCTCCGCTCTCTTTCTCTTCCCTTTTTTTCTGTTTCTCATAGGATTGAATCATTGAAACAACAAAATTGAAGAAACAATGTATTCACCAACTCTATGAAAGTATGAATTCACTACCACAAGCGGGCGGGCCATCAACTGCACCAACATCTGGATCTTATTATGGGTTATTTCATCTTTTTCCTTCTTCTTTTTTGATACAAAAAGAGAATATTATTATTGAGTAGAATGGATTACAGAGATTCTATCATTTTCCAGTGCGGATACAATGAAATTGGGAGGATTTGAAATCCACGAGTACGAAGTTTTAAACACTCTCGCATGCCAAGCCATTTTGTCGGCTAGATTATTACATTCTCTACTAATAAACTTGCATATCCATAATGTATTCCTGCTTAACATTTATATCTATAATGAGTGCTTGGTTACTCCATGCTACCTTGTGGTAATCCCCACTGACTGCTTCAACAACTAACTGTGCATCAAGTTCAAAATACGCCTGTTGTATCCCTTCCTTGTGTACCCACTCCATTGCTTGCAACAGTCCACCACACTCAGCATGTTCTGAGTTCACATATTCATCTACATAAGTGCATCTCCCAAATTCGAATGAACCTGCAAAATTGCGCATTATTAGTCTAATGCCTGAATTATTAGTATTATGCAATTTTTTATATAAAGCATCACAGCAAATCGAAAGATATGGAGCATTAGGGAAGTTCCAGTGGGTATCATATTGTTTGCGATGATATGTGGATGTTGCTATCTTATATTTTGCTCTCATGGCTCTTCCTGTTCCCATGTTCAAAAGTTGTGTTATTTTGACAATGCCAACTGGATTGGGGATTATCTCTTGGAAGGTGTGATCACATCGCGCTTTCCATATCTCCCAGGTCGTGTTGGCCATTCGAACTAATCAGTCATCCACTAAGTTATTCATCCCATCTTGAAACCAGCTTCTAATCCAATTTCCTACTGAAACTCCATTATTTTGTATACTGTGAAGTGCTTCAGGAAATGTAAACCACACAGCTCTTGAGTAGATGCCTTCCATAAGAATATGTCGTGTTGTTTCAGTTCCTTGATTAAATATACTGCAGCCTCCTCCTGTGTAATTCATCACTTTAGCCATCCGTTCATTAGAAGGAACTATATCAATGAGGCACTTCCACAAAAAAGTGTTTTATTTTAGGTAGTGTATCAATGTTTCATAACTGCCTCCAGAATTTAGCTTCCTCTGCATCATAAGAATTTGCACCATTTTGTTTGATTTCCAAGAGCTTTCGATAGGCTGATTTAACTGAGAAACGACTATCTCTTGTTAATGTCCAGACTAGCATGTCCTGACAATGCCATGGGATTCGTATCTTGAGTATTAGGTCTGCATCTTCCCTGCTGAAGATTTGTTGCACCAAGTGTGTCTTCCAAGACTTTGTATCTTGATCTATTAAATCTGATACTTGTTTGTAGATAGCTGCCTCTCCAAATGGTACAGCTGGGGTTGGCGGTGTACTCTTCCCTGGTACCCAAACATCCTCCCATATGCAGATTTTCTTTCTGTCTCCAATGCTCCAGAAGCTGAATTACTTAATGAAAGAGAGCATATTGAAAAGATTTTTCCAGGCCCAAGAGCAGTTCTTCTTCTTTTTTGCATGCATTGCATTAGTATTAGGGAAATAACACTTCTTCATTGCAGTCGACCAAATTTGGTTGTGTTCATTACACAGTCTCCATGTGGTTTTAGCCAAGAGAGCTTTGTTGAAAGAAGACAAGTCACGAAAACCCATATCTCTTTGTGATTTTTCTTTGCTAACAGATGGCCAGGATATGAAGTATAACCCTCTGCCCTCCTTTTTTCCCCCACCAAAACATACGCTGAGTTTGATCAAGTTCTTTGATTGTAGCTTTTGGTACCTTGAAAACACTCAGGTGATGAGATGGCATGGTGCTGAGAACACTTTTCACCATTATAGATCTTCCTACTTGGCTCATAAATTTTCCATTCCATTTAGAGAGTCTTGACTTCGTCTTATCTACAAGCCCTGAGAAAGAACTGGTTTTCTTCTTGTTTAAGAAAAGTTGAAGTCCAAAATATTTTTCATCTAGCGGCATTCTCTTCATATTTAATCTTCTCAGCAAAATTCTAGAGTGCCTAGGATGAAATTGGAGAAATAAACCGCGGATTTTTGAAAATTCACTTGTTGTCCTGAAACTTCATAGAATTTATTTGTCACTTCCAATAAAGTGTTAACATTTTGTATGTCAGCTTATTCAAATAATAAACAATCATCAGCAAAGAGGAGATGTGTTACTTGTGGTGCATTCCTTGAGATCTTAATTCCTTGCAGCTTTTTTGAGTTTTCTGCCTTTGCCAACGACCTTGTAAGAACCTCCATTGTGAGAAGAAATAAATAAGGTGAAAGCGGATCACCTTGGCGAATGCCTCTGGATGGTTTGAACGATTTACATGGTGTTCCACTGAGAAGAATCTTTATTTTTGTTGTGCTTATACACTCATGAACCAGCTGGCACCATTCATTATTAAAACCCAATTTTAGCATGACGTTATTGAGAAAATTCCATTCAACGCGGTCGAAGGTTTTTCTCATATCCAATTTTAGAGCCATATAGCCTTTTTTAGTCTTCTTTCTCTTCATACAATGTATAAGCTCTTGAGCTAGAAGTATATTGTCACTTATCTGTCGACCCGGGACATATGCTGCCTGCATGGGAGAGATAATCTTCTTAAGATGTTGTTTTAATCTGTTCGCCATGATCTTGGTAATGAGTTTGTAGGTTGAGTTGCATAGAGAAATGGGTTGATAATCACCAGCAGTATGAGGAAGTTGAATCTTTGGTATCAAGCATATATTAGTTTTATTCATCTTCTTTAAAAGATTCCCTGAGATAAAAAAAAAATTGTACCATGTCAACAACATCCTTTTTGACAACTTCCCATTGATTCTGAAAAAAACCTAGTGGGAATCCATCCGGTCCCGGAGCTTCCCAAGGTTGCATGCTTCTGAGTGTTGTTTCTATTTCTGTGATGTCTGGGATTTTGATAAGTGCTACATTGTCTTCATTGGTTATGCATGTTGGTAAGACATTAAGAAAATCTTCGTCAATGCTTGGATTAGAAGTACCCATTATGTTCTGGAAATGGTTGATGAGTAAGTGTTCCATATTATTTATTCCATTGCACCAAGTTCCATTAGGTCTTTGAAGAGATTCAATTTTGTTTCAATCTCTTCTTTTATTAGCTTGAAGATGAAAATGCTTTGTATTCTGATCTGCTTCAGTAAAAATAGTATCCCTCGACTTTCGTTTATAAAACTCTTCTTCTCTGTTGTGCCATTCATTAATTTCTTGCTCAAGTTCTAATATATTTACGGTATTGTCGATGACACTCCCTGGTTGTTGAAGTATTGTGAGCTTCTGTTATAAAGTGCTTAACTGCTGCTGAATGTTGCCGAAAGTAGTTTTGTTCCATATTGATAAAACCCTTCTTGTTTCTCCAAGTTTCTGATCCATAGAATAAGATGCAGAACCTCTAAACTGCTTGGAACAAGCATTGTTAATATGGATCTTACAAGAATTATCACGCAACCAACATTCAAAGAACTTTTAGTTCCTAACATTTTGCTTTTCATTTGGTAACATATCAAGAAAAATGGACAATGATCTGATCCAAGGAAGGGTAAATGTTTAAGACAAGTATTAGGAAAATTTATTAACCATTCAGTATTAATGAGGCCTCTATCTAGCCTAGATTTAATTTTTCGAGTTCCACGTTTGTTGCTAGTCCAAGTAAAGGGATTACCATGAAACCCTAGGTTCATTAAACCAATATCTCATATAGTTTGAGCAATGGGGGAAGCTTGAGAAGTAGACCCATTGTTATTTATTCTTTCCTCACTATGCAGAATGATATTCAAATCACCTATCATTACCCATGGTGCTGAAATATTATACAGCTCACAGATACTCTCAATACAATTCCATTGAGTGATTTTCTCTTATGGGTATGGAGAACCATAAACACAATAAAGAAGCCACTTTGGTTTAGCTGGATTACTACAAACTAAGCAATGAAACATATTTTTATCCTTGTATAAGATTTCAAGTTCAAAACCATCCTTCCACAGTAGACAAATACCCCTAGCTTTACCAACAGAAGGAACATAATAATTATTAGGGAAGTTTAAAGGTCTTATGTAGTTTATAATTTTATCAGAACTAACTTTGGTTTCTTGGAGAAAGATAATGTCAGGGTTTATCATTCTATTTAGGTATGTTAAATAATTCCTAGTTTCTTTAGATCCATAACCATTGTAATTCCAAGAGATTATTTTCATAGTGACAACCACAACAAACAAAGGAAAAAACTTTTGATGATTGTAAGGAAAATAAGGGTGGATGAAAACAGGAAAGCAATTACTGAAAAACAAAAAGTTTTTAATGGTTACTTGAGCAGATATCCTTTGGCTATCAATTGCGGGTTCAAGTCAGCTGCACTTGGAATACCAGCTTCTATCAACTCAGCAACATTGTTGTCCATAGCATTTTGGTTAATGTTTTCCCTAGAGTTTGGAGGTAATACATGTAGATTATGTGGATTCATTGACGGAGCTTGGTTTAAGGTAGAGTTTTTCATTCTTTTGCTTTTCCTGGATTCATCAGCTTCAGCATCTACCGCCATTTCCTCAGCAAATGAATTATCCATACTACGTTCATCATCTCTGGCTTCATATACATCTGCTTCTTCCTTCATGTAAGCTTCATATTCCTCAGAAGACAAACTATCTAAGTGCAATAAATAATTTGTTTGCATGCATGTGTCATCCACATGATCAATAACCTAGCATTTGTCACAAATGTTATTTGGCTGCAAGCACCAATGATATCTGACCCATGTTTCTTTACCATCAATAGTTTTCCACCATCCACCACGATGGAATGACTTCTTGAGATCTATCTCTATTCTGGAAAAGACAGTATTTCCATATCTGGGCCCTGCAGTTTTCTGGTTTCGTTGATACCTTTGTCCCCATGTATTCTAAAGCTTCGTCTATAATCGTGACATTCATGTGCTCAAGTTTCAGATACTTGAACTCAACAGTATAAACTTGAGTTTTGAATTGATAATCTTTTAAAGGAATGTGAGGAAAGTATTTTTGAACCGCAAACAAAGCTCCACCTACTGTCCAGGGACCATTTCAAATGATTTCATCTTGCTCTTCTTCATTATTGAGTTTTACCAGCATTAAGTTATGGTCGATGACACGAATCTCCTTCCCTCTGTATTTTTTCCATAAAGAGTTAACTCCAGCTCTTATGATTTTCATGTCAATCTTGGTTTTAGATTTGAGTTGACAAAGTAGAGCATGAGTCCATTCATCTACTGCAGCATTTATGTTCTGTGAAGTACCCATAACACGTCTCTCAGTTGCTGGAATTGCAATAGCTGCATTTATGAGGTGTCTAGAAAGGATGTTGATGCGGTTTTCATTGTTTGCAGCCATGGTAGGGTTTCCTAAAGTTTCTAGAATACTATATGTGTGATGAGTTTGCTTTGATAAAACAAAGTGAGAGAGCTCAAAGAAGGGATTTTTTGTTATATATATGAAGAACTTTTCGAGATGGTTTGTTGCACAGATCCGAGTATCTGGCTTCAAATCTTTGGAAAATATAGAGAAGTTAATGAGATATCTTTACATCTTGGAAGTTAAGCTGTAATCTTGCATACAGTTTCCTTTTCTGTTGTCAACATGCTTATGATATAGCAACAGATTGACATGGTTAGTAGCATGCATGTAATGTCGGAGCAGTTTAGGGGGCAAAATTTTTTGAATTCTGGTTTGACTGAATCGGTGGATTATATGATGAGGATTCCAGGTTTTATTTATGAAGGAAAGATCATGATGATCAACAGAAGTATTATGTTTATCTATCTGGGTAAAGTCTATAGGATTTATACTGTTATGGACCACTGATGCGTGTCGTAACCATAACAAATTAATTAAGATATTTCCCACTAATTAACTGGTAATATAGCGGTAGTAAGAGATTTTTCCCACAGAGAGCTGTATAATTGATAGGTTATTTAGTTCAGCAAAATAATAAAACAAAAGGGGGAATTGGTTTATGAAATAAATAAAAATAATAAAAAGAGAATAAGATAAAAGGGATGATAAAGGAATCCTTCGCCGTTATCAAGCGATAACTAGATTAGTATACTTATCTATCTTCGTAAGAACCATTCATCATCAACCATAGAAAATCATCTAGCTCAGTGCTATCCCCAAAACTCCTTTTACCACGGATACGAAAGCTCTCAAATATCAGATTATATCCAATCGAACCACCAAGTAGTAGCTCACTCAAGGTGTAATCCATTCGGACGCTTTAGGCTTTGTGAATTAGGTTTATCCTAGTAGTTAAACTCTTAGCTCAAGGTCCACTTGCTGGTGTTATCTTCATGATAGGTGTGATAAACACCTAATTTTATATCTAGTATTTATGCTTTATTTGCGAGTTTTCTTGTAAATTATGTATCTTATGTTTTCTTTTGAGCTCATTAGGTGTTTTGGAGTCATTAGAAGCAAAAGAAGCAAAAATCGTTGATTTGGAGCGAAAAGCACAAAAAGGTCAATTCACGGGCGAGTGGTATTTGGAGCAGGCTATGTTGCGCAAGGAGGTGAAGAAAACTGTCAGTTGCCCGTGACTGACAGTTGAGTTGATTAGAGATTTGTGTTGTCGGTTATTTGGAACCAACAAGACATATATATTTGGTGGCCACATCCCAGCTCATTGGGTGCAAATATCCATCCCTAACTCTATACCCTAGATCGTGAGATGTGTTCATCTCATTCATTCATTTTCGATTAAAAAACCCTGAAATTGAGACGACAAAAGCAGCCACTGCTGCTATTATGTCCGAGATTTACAGAAATTGAGAGATGGGTTTTTGCCAATAGTCCAATCAGAGAAGAAATTAGGGTTCAAGGAAGCAATTGGAATTATGGTGATGGTCAGGTGCAGATGAGGAATTAAAAGAATGATGAAGTTTGGAGTTGACTGAGAATGGAGAGGAATTTGAGCACCTGCTGATGATGAAATTGAATTGGGTTATGGATTCTTAAAATAACAGAGATGGTGGAGTTGGTTTTGGTTGGATTAATTACATAGAGAAAGATCAAATTTGATAAAGGTTTGCTGTGAGATCTTAGATAAGAATTACAGGGAAGTGAAGGGTAATTGAAGCTGGAGAAAGAAATAGGCGGTGCTTACTGTTTCTTTTGAGCCGAATTGAAGTTGAAAAGATGTGTGTGATTTGATTTAGGAATTGGAAGTGATGTTGAATCTGAGGCAGGATATGGCATTGGTGGATGTTACAGGGAGAAGCTGTAGTATGGATTATTACAGGGAGAAATGGATAAGCTGCTGTCATTAATTTGGTAATAAATGGTGGTGGTTTCTGTAGTTGCTGTAACGATGGGTTACTGTGATAAGGAAGAGTATGGCTTGAGAACGGGTTTTTAGCATCACCTGGGTAGATCAATGTGAATTTGATGGTGATACTGCAGTTCAGAGATGGTTACAGTGGTGTTGTGCATACAGTAAAGCCTAGGCTTGGTCTGAAAGAGTTGAAAGTTGCAATTTTTGCAGGAAGTTGAGCTGGTGGTTTGGTGGTTATGCTTGTGGAGATAAGAGTTCGAGTTTGGAGCTTAATTGAGTTCGATTTGGCCTCGAAAATGGGTCGCTGTGGAGAACGACGTAGCTGGTTGAATTTGTAAAGCAATGTAAGCTATAGAAAGTCTGGTGCTTGAGTTGCAGGTGAACTAGGAGGTAGAGTAAGAGAAGTTGTTGCAGTTATTTGGAAGTGCTGATACTCGGTGGCTAGAGCAATGGAATTACATGTTATAGATGCTGAGATAATGGGTCTGTTGAATTGGTGATGACTGTGATGGCATTGGTGTTGCAATGGTTAGGCAGAGCATAAATGGAGGCAAAGAATTTAGTTGCGCTGTGACTGGTGGCGTAAAGTAGAACATGGCAGGCTAAAGCTGCAGTTGAGAGCATAGAACGATCTGGTGCTGTACATGCGAGATTACAACGGAAATTGTATGGAAGAACAAAGAAGATGGTTTGCTAGATGAGCTGAAGCTGGTTGATGCAGTGGATGAAGTGGCAGCTGAATTGATCTTGAGAGCGGTGTTGTTGGTTTGAAGTGGACATAGCCAGAAGTGTTGGTGCTATTGTTAGTGCATTGCCATGGGACTGTGGCCAAGAAAATAGCTTGGGAAATGATGTTAACTGCTGTGAATGGTTTAAGATGATGCAGCTGGAATGGCTAGGTCATGGGTTCTGCCTGAGATACATGGGTTGGCTTGAGTTCAACTGTTGATGTTTCAAGGAGATTCGGGTATACACATGATATTGCAGGGATGGCTTGAATGAAGGAGTAAATGCTTTGCATGTGATGGGTTTCAGGTTATAATGTTGTTATGGTCTGATACAAGTTGGTAAGGAACTGAAGTTGCAGATGCCAGTAAGCAGTGAAGGCATTGGTAGTTATGCTGAGAAGCTTGATATGTGATGAAGAGGACAATGGTGTTGAGAATGAGGAGATGGAGTTAGAAAAGATGGTTGATTTATTGGTGATTGTGGCAATGCAACTGGTGTAAGTGGAGTTGCTGCGCAAGAACTGAGATGGTGCTGATGCCACAAGAATCAGATATTGGCAGAGACAGAAATGTGTTTGCAGGTGCAAGAACAGATGCAACTGGAGTTGGTTGGTTCTGGTTGTTACAGGGAACGATTTGGCATGGCAAGCAGAGAAGGAAGTGGTATCGAGGCTCAAAAGTTGCAGTTACATGGGTTACTGCCTTGGGGGTGTGTTTGTGCTTGAATGGATTCAGCAAGAGCAGAAGTGTAAGCCTGGACCGGTCATAGTACGGCGAGTTGACTCGCCGATCCAGTAGCTAACTCAGATGGACTTGGACCTGTTGGGCTTGACTTATGGGTAGTTTCAGAGACTGATTTTGAGCGTGAGCTTGGGTGACCTAGTTTTGGAAGTGGGAGAAATACATCAAGTATATAAAAGGAGGGTTATCTTTGATCATATCTTATCTTCTACTTTGGTGCTTAGGGTTTAGACATGGAAACCCTTCTCTTTATCCTTGTTATGAACTCCATGAGCATGAGCTAATTTTATTATTAGTGATGGATTGATTTGATTTCACATAACATGTTTCTTGTTCAATAAATTAGTTTTGTCTCATATTATCGTTTATGATTCACCATTAATATTGTCGCATGATTGAATGTTAGTTTTGTCAAGTTGCAAATTGGTAGAACTCACATGCATATCTTTTGCTAGATTAGGGTTATTATACACAAAAGTGATAATTCCTGATTGCAAGTAGCACAAATATGGTTATTGCTTGTAGTGATATATCCTAGTAACCATATGTGAACCATAACCTTTGTTAAATCGGATTAGTGCTTTTACACGTTCGATTTCTTTGATTGGCCTGATTTCATAGAACTTAATGCATCTAGGGAATTAAACTTGATTAGTGCTTTTACAAGTTAGGTTGTTCTCTTAGATAGAATTCATATTCGCATCTTTTAATGTGATTGTTGATGACAAGAGGAAATTAGCGGGATATTCTTGCGATCAAGGTATTCTAGGGACATTGATAAATAGAGATTAAATATCAATTCTACTTATTGTTAAAAATCATGATTGTGAATGAAGATGAATCCTTAACCAATATCTTTTCTACTTGATTTATTTGTTTATTTGCTTTTATATTTGTTTTAGTTTTTAAAAATCAGAAAAATCCCCCTTGTTACTTTTAGGAAACTGAAATATATTGACAACGAAAGCCTCTCTGTGGATACGAACTCTTTCTTATCACTACCACATTTATTTTAGTTAAGTAAGAAAGTGAAATTATATTTGTGTCGGCTGACAACCGAACACTTCACTCGCAATTGCTCCACAGAATCCCTCTGCAAGGTTTCGCGATTTCTACTTGTGTATGAATTATTTGACGATTACTTATCTCCTAACTCAATACTAGCAATAAAACAATCAATAGACTAATCTAGTATGCATCCCAAATCAATCTAAGAATCACTCATAAAATTAGATGTGGTGAAAACAAATGATAAGACGATTAAAACTCAAAACAAACTTGTATAATAATAAAGCTTCACGCTAGAACATTGAATTCATCCTTAACCAATAAATATTAGCCTCTCATGCTTACACCGATTCCTGGTTTCCCCCTATAGGGGAAAACCCTAAAATATTTTATTAAGAACAAAGTGTATTATGAGATGTGTAGATATAAGATGATTATGTCAAGAAGTGTTTCTTATATAGTCTCCAAATTATAGAAGTGCCCGTATATCGAACCCCGTGCTAAATGGTTGCCAAAAACTAGCCAAATTCCCAAATATAAGTCACTGCCGTGAATTTGAGAGTAAAACAGTCGCATGGGCTCACGTCATATGCTGAACAGGTCCAGCCCATATAGCACTTGGCTTGTCAGTCCTGCGAAACTGACAACCTATCTTTTCTTCTTCCATCACGGCCAGGACTTCTCGTCTGTAAGTTCTCCTGTATACTTTTCTTTTCCATTCTTTTCAAACACGGTTAGGTTTTTCCCATACGCAAACTCTCTTGGGTTCAACTCGTAATTCTTCTTTTCAACTATGGATGGGTTTACTCATCCGTAAATTCTCCTGATATTCCTTATGGTAAAGACCCCACCGTATCCGCAACTGTGATTCTCTACGGTGAGAAACATAACCGTAACTTATTTTCCTTCTCCCTGATATTTCATTCGAGAGATATTCTCTCTTCTGCTCCCATATAAACTCGGGTTTCTCCTTGTACAACACCAAAATCCATCTCTCTTCCCTATTCCTTCTCGAGCTCAACATCTCCACATATCCACCTATCAGTTTCCATCTTCTCTGCATTTACCGTCTGCTAAATCAGAAGCCATCACCGATAATGGCAAGTGACAACATCTCCACTGATCCTGGCCTGCTCGTTCCATTCCTCACCAGCCAATGCTCTTACTCGAGCTTAACTGCTGCACCAATGATCACTGGCAATCTTCATAACCATTTCTAATAATAGCAGCTGCTCAATCCCATGCATATTTCTAACCAGCTCCATCATCATCTAACTCATTCTCACTGCCATCACCTTCATTGCATGCACGATCCAACCACCATAGTTCAACTCATCTCCATTATTTCATCGTTAATCATTGCCAAGCTCGAGCTGTACCTTCCCACGGTAATCATCATAGCAAAAATATAGTCATCTCATCCAATCACCGATGACATTCCGAGCAGACTTCACCATCAACAATAGAAACAACATCGCTCCATGGCAACAACAGTAACGAACTCAAGCTTCCATCATCGCCACTGCCCAGCGCTTTAACTATAGCTACATTAACAACAACCCAAACTTCATCTCAGTCAACCATGAACTATGAAGCACATCATAACAGTCGAGCTCCTTCTCTGCCATACCATAGTTCACCGATCTCCCTCACGTAGCAACATCCTTGTTCTGTTATAAACTCCAGCTCTCAACTGCCTTCAACAATATTCCAGTTCCTTTTCTCATTCGAGATACCACATCCAACAACTCCATCTCAATCACCGGCAGCAAAATATCATCATTCGTTGTGTCTTTGAACCATCAACGTCATTATAAACCAAACTGCCAATACTCGTATCGAGCTGAACTCCATCTTCGACTTCATCACCATCGTCGTCAACAACCTCTACAAACTAAACCCATCCATCATCACCGTAGACTTGATCTTCTCTATCAATCCATGGAAACTAACAGTATGAGTATTTCCGGAAAACTACATGTGAAATCTCGACCGTAGGTTACGTGAAGAAGATGATAGCCCCCAACAGAAATAAGGGCAGCGTTTAATATCTTTCCATTCCACTGTCAGTCTCACGGGACTGACAGTTCAACTCTATTATCACCCCCTATGCGGATGCCCTGAGTAAATTATGATGGTGCCTTCATAAATTCCGTGCTTCAACAACTTTCGCAACTTTGATTCTCTTCAATCGCCCATAAAATCTTCATACGACTTCGGAATAACTCCATTATTTTGCCATTGCCTTCGTATTTTCGTCCTCTTCGAGATGATATCAAGAACACCTCAATTTGGATGAGTTCCACTTGGTCTTTGGCCCTTCTCCGCTTGCGGCTAACTTCTTTTATTGCACAATAAAGTGCAAATTCACTTCTTTTGGATGATTCACCTAGCAAAACATAAATAAAACAAAACAAACGTAATATACAATAATTCACAAGAATATATAGCAATTACTAGCATGGATTCGACACTAAATATATGCAAAATATGCACTTAACAAATTCCCCCACACTTGGCTTTTGCTAGTCCTCGAGCAAACTATCTAAATACAACAACTCCATGTCATTGAGGATACGGTTACTCTTAGCATGAATAACAGGCCTTTAAACCCCTAGGTGTCCCTAGTGGACGAATTATAGTCTCGTGAGGGCTTACGAGAGGTATACCCACAAAACCTACTCCAACTTCAAAGCGTTTCAGCTTCCCAAACATCCAAAGAGCTATGAGGACATAGAAAATCTGCATGCTAGTAATAAGAAGTTAGAAATACCAAAGAACATATTCATTCTTAAATCTTGAGTGAGAAATAACCACACCATAATGAGAGAATGCATGTTTGAGAGCGATCAATAAACATTTCGCCTGGACTTCTGCCTCACTTAAAAGGATTTTATGATAATTGCACTCAATAAGACGGCTTTTTTATGGGTCTCACATGTGTGCAGGTAGGAATGAAGAGAGAATCCTACACACGTTGAATGGTGGGAAGGTAACCTTCCAAATTATTTCTGGAGACTCCACAAAATCGTGGGAAACAAAAATATTTTTCTGATGATCTCTAAGAAAGGAAATCAACCACTATAGAAAGGATGAGAGTACTTACCACCTTCACATCCGATTGAAATTATGAAAGCACCACTCTCATAGCATCCAATAGAAACGTCTTCCTTCGGCTCGTCTTCTTCATCTTATGGATATTCGTCTTCGGTCTTCAACTATTGATGATAAACTCTTGAACTTCGTAAAACTTTGACAATTTGTAACTCCCTTTTCCTCAATTTCCTTGTTGCTTGAAACTTCTTTATATATTTTTCTTCCCCATGGCCTTATTAAACAAATAACAACCTAAATGCAAATCTTTTTGTATTTTCTCTTCTTTTCTTTTTTTTTTCCTTTATTTATTTATTTATTTTTTTTTTTCTTTTTTCTTTTTAAACAAAAAGATTGCAACTACAAAAATATAATGAAATTAAAATAACATGGCCATGAAAGAAGTACTTTACCACTTTGATCTTCACAACTTGTATTGTCTTTGTATCGTAAACTTCAATAACTCTCATCTTTTGATTATTTTCGCTCTTGTGAATAAGTCTTCATACTTGGATATAAATTAGGCTCCTTGTGTGTAAGTCTTCAACATGTTTATAGAAATATACTCATTGTATGTTGCTTTACTTGGATATGAAATTTTTGCTCCTCCTTGTATTGTTGCTTGTAAACCTCAAACGTCTTCAACTTTTCTTATAGATTTTGATGTCGCTCCGCTTGTTGATGATGATGGTGTTTCTATGGATCTGTTGTTGGCGATAGAGAGAGAATGGTGCTAACTGCAAATCAAACTACAAGAAGGTGGTTTTCATCTATAGACGTCACCCTCATGATTGACAAAATTAGCACTCAAGAGATAAAAAATAGTGCTGAAAATGGTGTGAAGTTGGGTAGCTCACCATTCTACCCGGAATTAACGTACGATGACACACACTCAAAAGAAAGCTCTTTAGTCAGCTACAAAGAAAATTTGGTCTGGTGCCTTGGTTGATATGAAAATAGGTAGTCTCCACTAATGATTGATCAGCAACTATAATAATGCATTTCTCCCTGCTCCTAATTTGCATCACCGGCATGATTAAATCCATTATTTAACACTCCAATTCGTAAGAATATTCCGAACGTAGTTCCCTAACACTTCCAAGTTCAGTTATGTCGGTCAGAATTCTCTATGTAAACATACCTAGAAGTATGCTAGTGACTCTAAAATCTCTACAAGTTGAAGTTTTTTTATGCAAAATTTTGAAAAATCTATATGCAAAATACTCCCCCACACTTAAACTTCACATTGTCCTCAATGTGTAAAACTGAAAATTATGAATTCTGATGTAACAGCAGATAAAACGAAAAACCTGTGCAAATTGGTAAGGAATTTGGAAAAACTCCGTTTCACAAAAGTTGTTCATATACGTGTTTTCTACAAAGTGTCGAAAGGACATAGCGTTTTGATAAACGGTCTGACAGTTATGGTCTCTGTACTGAATTACGCGCAGTCTGAATTTTTCTGACGAAAAGGTATTCGTCATAATTCTCTTCTAAGATAGATTACGGAATCAATGAAATTAAACATGGGGATGCAAATATGATATGAAAACAATAAAAACAAAAAATAATAAAAGGATTTAAGATACAAAACCTATGGGTTGCCTCCCATTTAGCGCTTGGTTTAAAGTCGTCAGCCCGACTCTCTTGTTATCGTCCATACACCAACAATCTGAAAATCTGGTAGTCCTCCCAGAAAATAATCTGCAATTCTAATAACAGCTTCACAAAAATATTAGCACAAGATATAAATATTGAAGCTATCACTTTATTGAAGTTTCCCCCACACTTAGTCCTTTTTACACTTGAAAGTGGATAGAGAACATAGAATCAAACACTTAGTCCTTTAAAAGGTTCTTCATCATGGCGAACCTGCAAACTATTAGAATCAGACACATCAAGTGGTGGGTACTTAGAAGCAAAATAATCCGTTAAAAGTTTAGAAGCACACAACTCCAATCCTAAGTGAGGTATTTTCCTAAAAGTCGGGTTAATAACTCTTTGAGAAGCTACTTCAATTGGATGGAAAGGATCAATAGATGTAAAATTATGCAAAGGATTAGACAAACCTTGTTTCGGATCCTCATCATTTATCTCTATTGAATTATTTACCTCAAGTATATCGTGGTCCTCTATCGAACTTTTAATTTCTGCTTCAACTGAAATCTCATCATCATCGACTAGCTCAATTGGGTCTTCCACAACTTCAATAAATTTGATTTCATTCTCAATAATCTTCTCGTCAACAACCTCGTCATCGGAATCAGAATCCTCTCCTAGGAAGTCTAGTTCATTGGTGCACATCTTAAAATCATTGTTTGAGTACGTTACACCATTTATAACAACGGTTATGTCATATCCATTATCCTCCTTTTGAATATGCGAGTGATCGTTATTATGATCCGAAGATGGAATAACTTTACCATTATTGCAAGAACTTTCTAAAGGTTGCTCGTCTTCATCAGAATCTTCGTCAACCTCATAATCTTCACTATCCCAACGATACCGAAATTTTATTTTTATGGCCCTTTCAATTTCTTGAAGAGTCTCCTCTGATGCTCCATCTTCTTCCGGTTGATTGTATCTCTTATAAAGTTTTCTGATGTTTACACGTTTTCTATCATTACTCACAATAGAATACCTAGACCGCAACTCTTCCCTTTGAATGGGTGAAATATGAGAAATATGAGCGGGTTTGGTTACACTATCATAAGTTTTGAGTTTAAAACTCTCTGTCATCTGTACATTAATTGAAAACAATTGATTAGAAACATAACTATCCTTCCATCCTTGCGATTGTTCACTTACATGCCCGTCATAAGGTTGTTTACATGTTTGAGAATTTCCATAAGGTTTCGTGGGATATTGATCATAGCCAAAAGATTGGTTTTGATTATACCCATAGGATGGTTGGTAGTTGTTATAAGAATGAGATTGAAATCCATATTTATTACCGCTGTCATATATCTGATCTTGTGCTACGTACATGTTATTTCCGAAAGGAAACATGACGACTCACAAGAAATAGAAAATCAAAATCAAAAACAAGCTAAACAAATAACAAATCAATTAGCAACCGCTCCCCGGTAACAGCGCCAAAATTTGATGTGTGTCGTAACCACAATAAATTAATTAAGATATTTCCCACTAATTAACTGGTAATATAGCGGTAGTAAGAGATCGTTCCCACAAAGAGCTATGTAATGGATAGGTTATTTAGTTCAACAAAATAATAAAACAAAAGGGGGGATTGGTTTATGAAATAAATAAAAATAATAAAAAGAGAATAAGATAAAAAAGGATGATAAAGGAATCTTTCGTCGTTACCAAGCAATAACTGGATTAGTATACGTATCTATCTTCGTAAGAACCATTCATCATCAACCGTAGGAAAGCATCTAGCTCAGTACTATCCCCAAAACTCCTTTTACCACGGATACGGAAGCTCTCCAATATAAGATTCTATCCAACCGAACCACCAAGTAGTAGCTCACTCAAGGTGTAATCCATTCAGACGCTTTAAGATTTGTGAATTAGGTTGATCCAAGTAGTTAAACTCTTAGCTCAAGGTCCACTTTCTGGTGTTATCTTCACTCGCAATTTCTCCACAGAATCCCTCTGCAAGGTTTCGCAATTTCTACTTGTGTATGAATTATTTGACGATTACTTATCTCTTAACTCAATACTAACAATAGAACAATCAATAGACTAATCTAGTATGCATCCCAAATCAATCTAAGAATCACTCATAAAATTAGATGTGGTGAAAACAAACGATAAGATGATTAAAACTCAAAACAAACTTGTATAATAATAAAGCTTCACGCTAGAACATTGAATTCATCCTTAACCAATAAAGATTGGCCTCTCATGCTTACACTGTTTCCCGGTTTCCCCCTATAGGGGTAAACCCTAAAATATTTTATTAAGAACAAAGTGTATTATGAGATATGTAGATATAAGATGATTATGTCAAGAAGTGTTTCTTATATAGTCTCCAAATTATAGAAGTGCCCGTGTATCGAAGCTCGTGCTAAATGGTTGCCAAAAACTAGCCAAATTCCCAAATATAAGTCACTGCCGTGAATTTGAGAGTAAAACAGTCGCATGGGCTCACGTCATATGCTGAACAGGTCCAGTCCATATAGCATTTGGCTTGTCATTCTTGCAAAACTGACAACCTATCTTTTCTTCTTCCATCACGGCCAGGACTTCCCGTCCGTGAGTTCTCCTGTTGTTGATGGTGGATTTTAGTTCAGGGCTAAAGTTGTAAAACCAATTTTTGTGTAATCATCCAGTAGAGGATGAGACTATTTTATAAGTGATGAATACTTCTTCACTTTATTAATTCACCTAGAATGGAGCATGTAGCAACAATCCCCCAAATATTCTGTGAATTTTAGCATTATTGATTAATGCATAGAACGCCTTGTATTTCTTGTGTTGTTCCTAGCAGAACTCTCATTATTGGTGCGGCATGATGACTGATTGTTACTCGTAGCAAAGTAACATGAATATCCAAGTACCAACAGTGAGGTATGCACGAAATGCCTGTACAGGCTGTAAACTCTCGGTGTGTTATACTAGCCCGATAGAGCATGTAACTCTCGGTGAGTTATACTAGCCCGATTGAGCGCCTAAAATGTCTATAGCAGTCTAGAAATGATCCCGATCATCCAACTTCACCAGCATGATTGGATGGTCCAGATCGAATCCAATACCCCCAAGCAGGTATTGGAACATTCACTGCCGACCCAATGCGGGCCCGCATGATCGGGATCCCCAAAAAGGGTGGCATATCTTTCCAAACCAAGCAGAATGGACAAAAAAACCTAAATTAGGGTTTGCGGCACATTACATGTGTCGCAAAATGATCTCAACTATCCATCTTCGCAGGCATCGATGGAGGGTGTAGATGTATATTCAAAGGGTCCAGAGCATGTCAACACAATCACCGTAGGTCCTCCTACACACATGAACAAACAGTCAGGACCAACCATGTTTGGTTGTCCCAATTTGTGCACGCAAAATAATGCATAAAGCATGGCCAGCCAAAGCCCTAATTAGGGTTTGTATCGATCACGAGCGTATGTTTTCTCCTGATCGAATGAAGGGCTTAGGAGACAACTGAGAAGGTCCAGTGAGCATTAACATGATCACCGTGGAACCACATATCTCCTCACCCGACCGACCAAGGCTATCATGCATATTTTCTCCAAAACGCACGCCCAAACTAGTGTGGTCACGCTTCCCAAATCACAAACTGATCTCGACCACTCAACTTCACCGGAAGAATTGAGCGGCTTAGATCACGTTTCCATGGGATAGTCAGGTATAGGCGTGAATATCAGCCTACCACCTACACGCCGGACCAAACGGCTGAGACCGACCAAGCTTGGTCGTCTCGAAACACGCGCCTTGAAAGTGGCATGCCGCGCCCTTTAGAAATCCTTTGCGACATAGGATTTCTGTCGCAAAATGATCTCAGCCACTCAACTTCACCAGTAAATTTGAGTGGCCTAGAACAAACCTTCGTGGGACAGTGAAGCATGGACATGGACATCAGCATGCCGTCTACACGCATGCCCTATCGGTCCTCCATGAAACTCCTCCCATGCTTGGATTCGACCAAGCTGAAGGAGTACACTTGTGCACCTCCTAAACCCTAATTCAAGGGTCGCAGATGTGGGTCACAAGTCATCTCGTTCGTCCAACTTCGCCAGCTCGGACGGACGACCTAGTATAAGAGTTAGGCAACCAGTGAAGTATCACCGTGATCACCGTCTGCCACTCCACCACACCATGTGGTCGGCCAAGGGAGGATTTGCTAGCGCAGTCTCCAAACCCTCACGTGAAATAGGCATGGCATGGTTCTAAACAGTGATGCTTCATATATGCCGAATACACTCGATGCATAACATGCATAGAATACACACGATACTTTACAAGTATCGACTTCCTTAATAACCTAGTTATTTAACTAGCATTACATGCTACCTTCTGTGGGTCCCATGATCCACACACTCGAGACATCAATCATGTCATAAACTGGGGGATACACACTAGGGTATTGGTCTGACGGTTTATAGCGTGCAACGCGCCATCATAAGAACGTGTCAGGAAGACATGGACGACGGTTAGTGATGATGGGAGAAGTGGGCAAGATTGATCGTGTGACACTAACACACCACTCCACTACTCCATCACTCCACTTCTTCCACTTCCTATGAGAGACGTGAGTAAGGCTCAAATGACTTGTATAAATAGGTTATCCTCCCTATTTCCAAACAGAGAACACAACACAGAAACCAGGTGTTAATACGAGACGTATTCAAACACCCAGAGCCTGCCTGCATTAATCGTAAACCTGCTCATCTTTCTGTTACAAGTCATAAAAAATCCTACACCTTCACAATCTCAAAACCTTCTTCTCTTCCCTCCTTAAGATCAATCTCCTTCACTTTGTGATCGAAACAAGTCTAGAATGGCCATTTCTTGGTTTAGGACAGAATTGTATATATTGATCTCTTGAATCAAAAGCACTCCCATGCAGTGCATTTGTTTAGGGTTTAAATTCACTTCTCATCCACACACCCCAAATTACCAAAACCAGCAGAAGTAGTTTTCACCCATAAACACCTGTATACTTTTCTTTTCCATTCTTTTCAAACATGGCTGGGTTTTTCCCATACGCAAACTCTCCTGGGTTCAACTCGCAATTCTTCTTTTCAACTACGGATGGGTTTACTCATCCGTGACTTCTCCTGATATTCCTTACGATAAAGACCCCACCGTATCCGCAACTGTGATTCTCTACAGTGAGAAACATAACCGTAACTTCTTTTCCTTCTCCCTGATATTTCATTTGAGAGACATTCTCTCTTGTGCTCCCATATAAACTCGGGTTTCTCCCTGTACAACACCAAAAGACATCTCTCTTCCCTGTTCCTTCTCGAGCTCAACATCTCCACAGATACACCTATCAGTTTTTATCTTCTCTGCATTTACGGTCTGCTAAATTAGAAGTCATCACCGATAATGGCAGGTGACAAAAGCTCCACTGATCCTGGCCTGATCGTTCTATTTCTCACCAGCTAATGCTCTTACTTGAGATTAATAGTTGCACCAATGATCACTGGCAATCTTCATAACCACTTCCAATAATAGAAGCTGCTCAATCCCATGCATATTTCTAACCAGCTCCATCATCATCTAACTCATTCTCACTGCCATCACCTTCATTGCATGCACGATCCAACCACCATAGTTCCACTCATCTCCATTATTCCATCGTTAATCATTGCCAAGCTCGAGTTGTACCTTCCCATGGTAATCATCATAACAGCAATACAATCATCTCATCCAATCATCGATGACATTCCGAGCACACTTCACCATCAACAATGGCAGCAACATCGCTCCATGGCAACATCATTAATGAACTCAAGCTTCCATCATCATCACTGCCCAGCGCTTTAACCACATCTCCATTAACACCAACCCAAACTCCATCTCAGTCAACCATGAACTATGAAGCACAACATAACAGTCGATCTCCTTCTCTGCCATACCATAGTTCACCGATCTCTCTCACGTAGCAACATCCTTGTTTTGTTATAAACTCGAGCTCTAAACTGCCTTCAACAATATTCCAGTTCCTTTTCTTATTCGAGATACCATAGTTAACAACTCCATCTCAATAATTGGCAGCAACATATCATCATTCGATGTGGCTTTGAACCATTAACGTCATTATAAACCAAACTGCAAATACTCGTATCGAGCTGAAGTCCATCTTCGAGTTCATCACCATCGTCGTCAACAACCTCTACAAACTAAACCCAGCCATCATCACTGCAGACTTGATCTTCTCTATCAATCCATGGAAACTAACAGTATGAGTATTTCCGGAAAACTGCATGTGAAAACTCGATCGTAGGTTACGTGAAGAAGATGATAGCCCCCAACAGAAATAAGGGAAGCGTTTAATATCTTTCCATTCCACTGTCAGTCTCACGGGACTGACAGTTCAACTCTATTATCACCCCCTACGTGGATTCCCTGAGTAAATTATGATGGTGCCTTCATAAATTATGTGCTTCAACAACTTTCGCAACTTTGACTCTCTTCAATCGCCCATAAAATCATCATACGACTTCAGAATAACTCTATTCTTTCGCCATTGCCTTCGTCTTTTCGTCCTCTTCGAGATGATAGCAAGAACTCCTCAATTTGGATGAGTTCCACTTGGTCTTTGTCCCTTCTCCGCTTACGGATAACTTCTTTTATTGCACAATAAAGTGCAAATTCACTTCTTTTGGATGATTCACCTAGAAAAACATAAATAAAACAAAACAAACGTAATATACAATAATTCAAAAGAATATATAGCAATTACTAGCATGGATTCGACACTAAATATATGCACACTTAACAACCACCTTAGCCGACAAGATGGTGAACACCACTGCCAATAATACCAATGTATGTATTCCAAGTGCATGAAGCATCTTGAAACTCCACCACTGGATTCCCCACAACAAACTAGCCAATGTATCTGCAAAAGAAGATTAAGCTTCCAACAAAGAAACAAGAATACTTAAGCAAACAAAGAAACCAAGATGAGCACTAAGATTGTCCTAGTGAAACAATTCCACAATCGTTGGACAAGCTATAAAATATGTAAATCAAATGAATCAATAGGAAACATAAACCAAGATTTAAAAGAAATCATTAGAAGAAATTCAGCAAAGATTGAAAATTAAAATTTTAGTGAGTCGATCGACTCATTGGTCACCCGATCCTCAGAGCTCTTTTGTAATTCAAAATGAAATTATAAGTTGTTTTTTCACCTCTTATCCCTCTCTCTATTGTTGTTTGATGTAAATGATTTTGATTATGTGATGGGTCTGTGATTATGTTGTTGTTTTTTTATCAAATTAAATGAGATTCTAGATCCTTTTGGAAACTTGGGTTTTTAATTTTGTAAATTTGGGGTTTTTCTTAGTGGTGGGGGATTTGGGATTGGGGTTTTGTTGAACAAGATATCTAATAACAAAAATTAGAGTAGGAAGGAAGAAATGTTCTCATAACCTATGAGAAATGTAAGCGAAGGTGTATATGGTAGCAATGAAATGACTTTATTTTTTTTGCTATCAAATTCGCACAGCCAAATGGCCTGAGAAACTGGTTTCAAACTTTCATTTGTTTTCGAATATTATAATATAAAATCTTGTATACTAGAGTAAGCAAAAAAAATTAGCAGAGTTCTTTCAAGTTACTAATTTGTAATTTTATGAAAGACATCTAGTTCATAGGTCGATAAACACTTCAACTATGGAATCATCAGAAACATTTATTGTTGCTCCAATAGAATCATTGATAGAGAAATAAAAAGATGACGTGAATATCATTTGAAACTGTTGGGGGTATTTTTGACATTTATAGCCTAGTCAACTCGGCCCGATTTACTGATATAACGGGAATTAACCGTTTTAATGAAAAACGGGATGGAAAACTAAAAGTGGGTGTATTTTAGCAATTTAGAAAAAAACGAATGTACTTTAGGAAATACTAATCCCACATGGTGTATTTTATCAAAATCAATTGCAATTTGATAAAAAGATTGAAAATATTTGGTTATTTTTTCACTGGAAACAATTGTCCCTTCCTTTTAGTCGAATTGCTATAACTCTTTATGTATCCTATTTTTTCAGGGGTTAGAATGTAAAAAAATCCGTGTCTTGGAATTTTACTAATTTTATCACATTGGAAAGATTGTAAAGAGATCTACACAATGAGTACAAACAAAAATATCAAATTTAGAAATTTTACGAAAAATTCGGAAGTGTTTATCCTTTTAGACGCAATTAATTTGAAAATTGAATACATAGTCATTATGCAAACCACCACAAAGGATACGTAACACATTCTGCAGCCAAATTTTGGTTTATGCATAAGCTAATTTTCCGTTGCAACTAATAAAACGATGTAATCCCTCTGTTTCAAGAAAAGTGATACTTTCACTTTTTCAATTTGGCATATTTGTCTTCTATTTGGTCGACTCTCCCCACCGTGGCAATGTTGTTCTAATATTCTGATACTCTAAACCGATATGGAGCCATGACTTGTATGTTATGGGGTCAAATAATTTTTATTTCCACATCCATAAAAAAAAATTGATCACATATTTAAGTTATAGAAAAAGCACAAACGGGATGAACATTTATCACCTAAGATGCACTGGTGTCGATCAATGAAGAACACTGTATAAGCATATATGTACATCGTTCATATATTTACTGATATCGATTCATAGACGTGAAAAATAAAACCATAGGATCAACTGGTTACTTAACTTTCTTGCTTTTGATACTTGCAATATCTTTGTTAATATCGTTATAATTTTGACCCACTAAGATAAAGACCACTATATGAAATTGTTTCGGACTCTCTGAAGACTTTAAGCACTTAACTCTTTCGGTGGTCTTCCAAATAGTAAAGGACTAATATGTTTGGTGATCACTCTCCTGTCTCAGGAAGTTAATCAAAGATATGTTGTTGAGCGTGACAAAGGCTTTTCTGTTTAAAATTAATTAAAATCCTTTGTCGGGTTTAGGTCTTCTAAGATCTGAATTAATAAGTTAACTAGATCAAGTCAAACAGAATTACCAGATTCAGATAATGGAGAGTACCACCAAATGATAGCTTGTCAATCTAAATACGACTAGCAAAGTGTATCAAAAGATAAACTAGATCTAGTCGGATCCCAGCCGATCAAGTTTGTGGACGAAGCAAATCACAAAGATACAAAATCAATAAGAAAAATCTTCTTGTCTTCAAATCTTCAATAGTCTTCAATACCTGCACAATAACAAACTTAATTCTAACTGATGATCGATCATGCATAGAATGGATTATGTTAACAATGGATGATCACAAATCAATGCCAGATCTAAAAACAGATATGAACTACCCGTTAATATCTTAATCTAGTTTGAGTGGCGTTATGTCAGAAGAGAATGCTCTCAAGAATAATCAAACCAGGTGCAATTAAGAGTTAAAAAATGTTAGTCAATCAAATCAATAATTGAAAACTAAAATAACAATACAGATTCTAGTTTCCCACCAATGGTAAGTACTAGTAGTAGACGCTTCTTAATCCCAAAAAAAAATCTTTAAACCAGCGGACGTAAGAGATTTCGCCTAATTAGGTTACTCTCCTCTCCAAGATAGTATTACAATTAATATTATTAGTCGGCTACATCGGTGACTACGAAAATAAGTTCCTGCTTAGACCAAGGTAGTTTGGATGCCAAGGAATTTCCATAACCAAAAATATTCTCAAGATATGCAATAAAGCGCCTGAATTCGGTTTTGTCTAATCCAACCAATATCCAACTGTATAACCGCAATCTATATTGGAAAAACTAATATTAGCTAGCGCTTAAAATCAGTATATCTTTCTAGAGATATGTTTTGCTTGATAGTATAACAAAAACATATTCATTCGAGAATCTTGAAAAGATTTTCAAACAAATATCTTTCAGCAATTAATAAATAAGATTTCTTCTCATGTTCAAATTATTCATTATGTCGACATCTTGAACCTTCCTATTTTGCAAATCCAATTTCCAAATCACAAAAACCCTAAAGTGTGCGTGATTTAAGAAAATTGGTTTTGCCTATTGGGACTGGTTCTACCTATGTTGGTTTATATAATTAAAAGTAAATACAGTGTATCTTAATCCAAAAGCACTTGATATTGATCATATGTTAATGTCGCAATTACGAAGTTCAAAAGATACGTACTATACTTCGTAATTCAATATACCAATACAAAAATTCATCATTATTGATATATTGTTCCTTGAAACTTTGATCACAATATGATGCTCAAGTCTCTTTTACTAGATTTTCATGTATATAACTTTGCATGTTATGTGTTCAATCAGAAACGACTTGAAAGCTTACGATATAGAAATGGAAACAAGTCAAGTCATGTTTTACTAACCTCAAGTGGAAGGATGATGTCAACATTGATGTTGATAAGTCTTTGGAATCTTCAGGTATTCAGAGTAATACTTGTATGTCTCAACATTTCTAGACTTCCTAGTTTAACCCAGTGAGTTCAATCTAGTAATCTAATCTAATCAAGCGACTTATGAGTTTTGATACTAAAATATGACAACCAACCTTGACATACCAACGCTTGGTGGGTTCAACTGGACAATGCTCTAACAAGATACTTTCCCCATTTTGAGGAGTGAGCCTTGTAGCCATGTAATGTCCTTCAAGATGTTATGGACAAGGGTCATTATGGAAAACCTTTTGCAGCTTTGCATAGAACCCATTTTTTCAAATCTTTGTAAAAATTAAATACAAACTTGAATGGCAAATTAGTCTTTTTTGAGATAGTTGTATCCTTCCTACCGGTCTTTCCCTAAGATTATACATATAACTTTTCTTTCTTGTGACTACCCAGCTTCCGATTTCTCTCACAAACCATTTCAAAGCGGGTATTGCTAGATTTACCATTCAAACCTAATACAGACATATCCTTTTTTGGCATGTTCTCATGCCCAATTCTTTGTTTCAGCATCATTTTCCCATGACTACATACATCAAAACATTAAGTTACAAAACTCGATAATTTGAAGCACACATAAATTTTGGCAACCACCAAGTCATTCACATAGTGATATGATGTATTTTCGTACAAAATATTAACCGGAGAAGAATCTTCCAGTGGTATAGTCGTACAAGTCCTAGTTGGATCTACGGGAAATAAAAATGATGTTAGTTGCTACATAAAAAGAAACAACAAGGTTTGGCATTGTCAACATATTCTTACCTAACCAAACAACGTAGATCGGTTATGAATATCATATACACGAACTAGCTGAACCTATGCTTATCCCTTTCCCGCTAATTTCAAAGTGAAAGTTCGACTAGGAAACACTGCACTCGAACTAGACGAACATTTCTCTGTAGAACCAAAATTCAAGTTCGGCTAGGAGTTCTTTAGAACTGGTAACTGAACTTAGACCAAAACATCGACAGATCTAAGCTTGGTTATTTGTTCTTCATTTTGCTACTCGAACTTTCCAAAACTCAACTTCAAAAGTTTTCATTTCACAAAATTTAAGTTAATTCGAGCAACAAAATGAGATTAGCATGTATACCTGATTTTCCCATACATCAGTTTCTTCGTTTTGCTCACGATTGGCTCATAAAACAACCATCATTTTGATATTGAGTTTGGGAAAGAATGCATTCACCATCTAAAGTATTACGCAATAACATATCGTTATGAAGACTAACGAATACTTTTTTACTTGAATCACTCATTTTGGATTTAAGAATCTCAAAACCTAATTTTTCAACAAAAAAAAATCTGAAACTCTTCTTCTCCTTCTTTTTTTTCTCTCTCAATAGTTCTAATTCTAAAACTAACACTAACTGAAATAATTTATCTAACTCACTCATTAATCAAATATTAAACTAAACAATCAATTAACTTAACTAACTTGACTAGTTAAGAGAGGGCACTTTTCATTATAAAAAAAAAAAAACAACATGGATAAGGTGCATTTTGATTTACTTCATAATGACCCCTTCAAAAGGGGTGAATGGTCCTTTCTGAAATGGTTTAGTCCTCAAAATTTCTTTCATATATAGAGGCTTAAACCTATGTGATATATGTAACTCTTATCTAATGAATGCAAGCTTTTTTTCTCTTGCACGTCTCTCTTTTTTCTATACTATGAGAATACTACAACGTTTTACATAATAGCTTTTGGGTTGCAAATATAGATTTTGGATCGTATTATTAATTTTGAGTTATAATGACATATTCTAAAGGCACATCACATGTTCTGGTTAATAGGGCGTACTTTATGTCATGGCTCAAGGAGCAATTTGGGTGAAGGTGGATATTACGTAAATTTTCGACTGATGCCTAAAATTTATATCGTAAAGCAAAATTTTGTTGTGTACCGGGTTTTTAGCCATAAAATAAAATTAAGTTTACAAGCAAATTCTGGATGGCAAGCCAAAATTTTGCATTATAGATTTTTTATCACGGGGCAGATTCTTCATCACAATTCACATGGCAGTTTTTATTTCATGGAACAAATTTCGCTCCACGAGAGATTTTGAGTCGCTTAATTAGTTTAATTTTGAGACAATGTGGTATATTCGAGTCGATGTAGATTTTGAGCCATGACCCAGGTGACTTGGCAAATTTTATGAGATTTTTCGTTCCATGTCACAATGTGCTATGAGAATAAATGGATTTCTTAATGTTTTCTCCATCTGAACTTTGTAGATAACAAAATATTACATCTACCAACAAACTCACGGCTGGGGAGTTCAAGTATTAAGAACTCGTAAAGAACCTAAAAGTTGTCGGAGAAAACCTGAGTTCGGGTGAACCAAATGAAACATGAATCCAAGTGCACCAAATGATCGACCTGATTTCAGTTGAACCAAGTGAAGACATGAAGTCAAAAATTGAGTTCAAGAACCCGGACAAGGAACTGAAGTCTGAAGAAGAATGTCTTGGACAGAAATATAATTCATTATTTGGTAACCAACTTGTAATTCTCTATATAATAACAGAGTTTTTTCGAGCGATCTCATTCACCGGAGCTCCTGTTTGATTCTAGCTTCTGGTTGATTATGGCCCCACCATTTACTTTTTTTAGTAATAAAATATTGAATTTTAACTAAATAAATATTATTTTCTAAAAATAAGACAACTAAATCTTGAAAATCTTATTCTTGCCTCGCATAAAAAAATCTTGAGAATCTCATAACATGCCAATAATATATCAAATCACGATTCCTTCATGATAATCAAAAAAAAAAATCGTATGATCATCACATGATGAAAAAATAAATCGAATGATCGTCAAGTGTCCAGTGTCCGTCTATATACACAAAAAATGTTATTTTCCTAATTACACCTCCAAACTATCAACTAAATCGAGAAAAAAAAAATTAAAAAAAAACCTGATTGGCCCGGTCACAACTCTCTATTCTGCAAAACTTGATTAGCCCAGTCATGAATATCTTTTCCGCAGATCTTTGTTGGTGGTTCTGCACATCAGTTGGATTTTTGTTAGTAATCTGTATAAATGATTCGAAACAAAAATTATGATTTGAATAAAGCTAATACAAAACAAAAATGGAGCTAATACAAAACAAACAAGCACTCAAGAAACTATGATTTCAAAAATTATTTTTCTTAATTTGTTTTTTTCTATAATTAAAAAAGCATAAAAAATGTAAACAAAATCCTTACATATTATTTTCCTTATTAAAAAATATATTATTTTATGGTTAATAATTAATAATTAATTAAAAACAAAGAAAATGTAAACAAAATCTTTACATGTTATTTTCCTTATCAGAAAAATATGAGAACCAAAAAATCAAAACGTCAATAAAAAGTGCAATGAACAATATTGAATGAAATTTAACCATATTTTACTTAATATTTGAACATTCCTTAAGAAAAATAATATTCCTAAACGTGCAAAGGATATTTTTGTGGAAGAAATATACAAGAAATAAATGTAGGTATTCCAAACATAGAACATGTCCAAAATTATAAAAATGGTACGGATTTAAATTACAGAAATTACATCAATTTAAAGATATTAATCGATATCATTTCCAAAAATAAAGAATATTTTGTATGGAATTTATAATTTTGGTTCCTCTATATAAAGCACTCGATGAGAGGCTAAATTCCATTGTTTCGCCTCTCCTAATGGCTTTCTTTTCTGTTTTTTTAGGGTTTTGTTGTTGATAAGGTATGCAGCTGCAAATGTTTGTGCAAAGCTATTTCTAATTATTGTTGTGGCCTGAAGAAACTGGTAAAGTTTTTTGTCCCTTTCAAATCTTAATATACTCTGTAAATGTTGATGCATCATATACTATTAGTATGGTTATGATCTTAGTGTATCATGTAAACACTACGTGCCCAACTCCAAAGTTCCTTCTTAATATGTGGGCTTCTATATACGCATGGTGATTTACTTTACTCTCTCTTTTTCTCGCTATATAGTTAAACAGCTAAGTTGACAAATGATTTTCAACGTGATTTATGTAAATGGTGTTCATACAAAGGTAACTTCGGGCATTAAGCAGTGTGGTAAGCTCAATACGTTACCGGGTTTTTGGCCGCCCGGGGAAGCTCTATTTTTTTTTACTTACTTTTTGCGCTTTAGCTGACCCATTTTCTACTTTTCTTTGTATGTGTACTAGATCTTAACCCGTGCCGTAACGGCACGGGATGTTTTGTCTCTAATACGATATTGTTCACAATCCTCTTGCTTCATTTTATTCGTGAGTAATTATTTTGATATTCAAATAGGTTTTGGGAAACAAAATGGGTTACCTGATCTTTTTATTTTTTACTTAAGCATGTTATTCCAATTTATTATCTGGACGGAGTAATAATGTTGTGCCAACATGAAAAAGAAATAAAAAATACAATAAATAAATTTTTTTCCCATTTATTGTTCCATCATATTATAATTTCAAACTTCAAAAAGAATATTTCATCTAACAGTACATATACCTAAACTGCCAATCCAACTCCATGATGTTTATGAATATATTTGTTCTGAAATTATTGATAACTAAGGCTCTAAGGAGTGAAGCAAAAACCCATAATATTTTCCCTACTATAAATAAACACTATTTATTTATTTTTTGCAAATGTGGGAGTTATAAAAATGAAGAACCCTTGGCTATTGGAAGGCTGAGATATACACATGTGAGTTAAAAAAAATAAACTTATAATAGTAAATCAAAACATGTGTAAGATTCTTTCTCAATCATATTGATAACATAAAATTAAAGAAATTCGTGGATAAAAAGATTTCACGGCAACTATGCTAAGTAGTGCATGAATGACGTTCTCACATCTAGTGTTACTCAAGTAATTTGGAGTTTTAAAGAGCATAGTCATATTGATATTTGTATCTACATAAATTCAACTAACCTTCCGAAGAAAAATTATTAGTTTCAAGGTAGAGCCGACACAAACTTCTGTCGCCTTCAATGTATAAAACACACATTGGGTTTAATCGGCCTTGAGATTAAACAAATATCCCAACATTAGTCAAATAATGTCTACAAATACGGGATCAAAACAAAGTGCTAATGGGAAAAATGAGAGACTAACATCAGTTCTACAAATAAAATACCCTATATGTATCAAAGTTTGTTAACCAAACATGTATTCAAATTAAAAAGTCATCAACTTAACACAAAAATATAAAAGAACCCAAGTTAAATCAATACTTGCATAAACAACTTATAAGAGGATTTTGTAATTATTAAATACCTTTAAAATCACTATTAGAGATTTAATTGCATGCCTCGTTAAAAACTACGGTAGGACGAAATCACCAGATTAATCTGTAGAAATTTCACTGGATATGTAGCAATTAAGAGAAGTTTACACTGGTGGTGATGCATTCCATCTAAGTGTTGTTCGATTGATTATTATTTTAGAAGGTTTCGGTTTTCATTGGAGAAACCGAGAGGGAGCGTTTCATTATATTCATTATCATTCAGAAATCCAAGACCAACTCGCCCCCTGCTTACGGGATCTCAATACAACCTTAGATTTATCTATTGGACGGAGAAACCTTGATACTAAGAGAATTTTGTAATTATTAAATACCTTTAAAATCACTATTAGAGATTTAATTGCATGCCTCGTTAAAAACTACGGTAGGACGAAATCACCAGATTAATCTGTAGAAATTTCACTGGATATGTAGCAATTCAGAGAAGTTTACACTGGTGGTGGTGCGTTCCATCTAAGTGTCGTTCGATTGATTATTTTTTTTAGAAGGTTTCTGTTTTCATTGGAGAAACCGAGAGGGAGCGTTTCATTATATTCATTATCATCCAGAAATCCAAGACCAACTCGCCCTCTGCTTACGGGATCTCAATACAACCTTTGATTTATCTATTGGACGGAGAAACCTTGATACTAAATATGTAGTTTTTAGTGTTATTTATTATATAACGTGACATCCAAATGTTTTTTTCTTCTTCTTAATATTCATGTATTTTAACCGAGTTTATATTAGCATTAAGAAGATCAACCACATTTCTAATTTATAGTGTTATCCTTTTGTAGCAGCACATAATTAACATAGTCAATTACTACTCATCAATACCGGTCAGTACCACAAACCACCAGATATCACTTCTTTCTCCACCACCACCATTTTCCATCCCTCCTAGAATATTGGGCACACCTATAACGTTAATAATTAATAATTAATTAAAAACAAAGAAAATGTAAACAAAATCTTTACATGTTATTTTCCTTATCAAAAAAATATGAGAACCAAAAAATCAAAACGTCAATAAAAAGTGCAATGAACAATATTGAATGAAATTTAACCATATTTTACTTAATATTTGAACATTCCTTAAGAAAAATAATATTCCTAAACGTGCAAAGGATATTTTTGTGGAAGAAATATGCAAGAAATAAATGTAGGTATTCCAAACATAGAACATGTCCAAAATTATAAAAATGGTACGGATTTAAATTACAGAAATTACATCAATTTAAAGATATTAATCGATATCATTTCCAAAAATAAAGAATATTTTGTATGGAATTTATAATTTTGGTTCCTCTATATAATGCACTCAATGAGAGGCTAAATTCCATTGTTTCGCCTCTCCTAATGGCTTTCTTTTCTGTTTTTTTAGGGTTTTGTTGTTGATAAGGTATGCAGCTGCAAATGTTTGTGCAAAGCTATTTCTAATTATTGTTGTGGCCTGAAGAAACTGGTAAAGTTTTTTGTCCCTTTCAAATCTTAATATACTCTGTAAATGTTGATGCATCATATACTATTAGTATGGTTATGATCTTAGTGTATCATGTAAACACTACGTGCCCAACTCCAAAGTTCCTTCTTAATATGTGGGCTTCTATATACGCATGGTGATTTACTTTACTCTCTCTTTTTCTCGCTATATAGTTAAACAGCTAAGTTGACAAATGATTTTCAACGTGATTTATGTAAATGGTGTTCATACAAAGGTAACTTCGGGCATTAAGCAGTGTGGTAAGCTCAATACGTTACCGGGTTTTTGGCCGCCCGGGGAAGCTCTATTTTTTTTTACTTACTTTTTGCGCTTTAGCTGACCCATTTTCTACTTTTCTTTGTATGTGTATATATTTTTCCCGGCGAGATTGGGGTATACCCAGATTAATTGGGTATACCCAATAAGATAAAATAAGGTCATTATGAAGTAAAACCAAGCTACTCCTTAACCTTGTATTTTCTAAATGGCTAAAATATCCTTGGTTAATTAACATTAAAATTCTGATTAGGTTAATTAATTGAGTTTAGATTAAAAATTAAAAATTATGAATTCACTAAATTAAACTTTTCATCCCAATTTCGATTTCGATCAAAAAAATTAGATTTTGAAAATACACAAGGCCGGCAAGGTTATAGTTTGAACAAAATGCCGGCTAAGATTTATCGGCAGGGTCCACTTTGAATAAGTTGCCGACTTTGGTCCGCCGGCATCAAAGTGGCCGAGCATGATCTTCATCGTCGACCTTGCCGACTTTTGTTTTTTGACATACAGGAGATGACATAAAAAAAAATTGGCCGGCAAGGTATTCAAAAAATACCCTTCCGTCGGTTTTTGGCCGGCAAGGTATTCAAAAAATACCATTCCGTCTGTTTTTGGCCGGCAAGGTATTCAAAAAATACCCTTCCGGCTGTATTTCGGCCGGCAAGGTAGTTAGTTGAATATCATGCCGACCTTATAAATGTCGCATCCAGGTATGAAAGGTCGGCATGATATTTAACCTGGAACCTTGCCGGCCCAAAACCCGTATGATTCAAAAAAAAAATCTGTTTTTTTTATCTCTTCATGTATGATTAGAGTGAATAGAATTTTTGGGAAAATAATTTGAATTTTTTTTAGGAAGGATTCGGCCGGCAAGGTTTGAGAGGGGGGCAATTTGGCCTTTCAATATCATTTAGACACCCCTTAGCACACTAGGTTGGATGGCTTTAAATTTGGTATACCCCAATTAGTTTGGGTATACCCCAATCAAGCCAGAATATTTTTCTTTGTCCAAGGAATATCAGTGTAATTTTTTTTATGTATTCCTGATTTTCCCTATTGGAGTTTGTGGGTTTGGTCTCTCTATAAAAAGCATTCGAGGAAAGGCCAAACCACTGTTTGCACGTCGTTGTTTTTTTCTAGGGTTTTGCTCATTTTTTCTTCTTTTTATTGCGGTTTGGGTATTCTTTCTGATTTACTACTGTTTTTTGTTTTGCTGGTAATCTCAAAAATGTAATCGATTATCCTTACAAATATTCTTTCAGTGGGGTTCCTAATAATTGTCGCAAGAAGGAAATTTGACGGCTTGAATAGTTGGTATCTCTTTGTATCTTCCAATTCTTCGTATATGAAGATGTTCAAGAACCAAAAACACATTGACTGCTGATTTTGAGTAGTGAAATCATATATTTCGGGTATTCCTTGGAAATAGTAGGGAAAAATATTGTTTGGTACTTTTTTAGGTGGGACCATGTTTGTTTAGTCCTTTGGTCAAACACATTTACTGTTTGGTCCATAATTATTTAAAAATATAAAACTAATAAAAATACCCCTCCGTGTTAATTTTTACTTATTTTCTTGTAGCAGTTCATTCCAGAAATTAAGTCCATATAAAAACCTATACAAACCAGAAAATGAAGTCCATATAAAAACCTAAAAAAACAGACTTCATTCCAGAAATCAAGTCCATATAAAAACCTAAAAAAACAGACTTCATTCCAGGAATGAAGTCTATATAAAAACCTATACAAACCAGAAAATGAAGTTCATATAAAAACCTAAAAAAACAGACTTCATGTCAGAAATGAAGTCCATATAAAAACCTAAAAAAACAGACTTCATTCAGAATGAAGTCCATATAATTCCAGGAATGAAGTCCATATAAAAACCTAAAAAAACAGACTTCATTCCAGGAATGAAGTCCATATAAAAACAAATCATTCGTCATCTTCATCTTCACGAGCAGCAAAATCTTCTTCTTCATCTTCAAAAACAATGAAGATCGAAATAAAACTTCATCATTTTTGTTTGAATCTTCATCTTCTTTGATAACAACAACAACAAAACAAAAACAAAAACATCTTCTTTGTTTTGAATCTTCATCATCTTTGTTTGAATCTTCTTATTTCTTTGTAAATCGTTGCATCATCTCTGCAAAAAATCAAAAGAAGAAAAAAATTGTTCCGCCATTGACAGGAGGAAAAAGAAGAAGAAAGAAAAGGAGAGAGAGAAATTCTAGATCTAAAAATATAAGAGATAGAAAGTAAATCTGAGAATGATTTATTCTCTCCTACTTTTTGACTATATATATGGTCCTTATACAAAAGGGTATTTCTGCCACTATAAGATTACATTTACATCATCCATGACATCAGCGTAGGACCAAACTATAATTTTTAGGACCAAATGATAATTTATATTACCAAACAGGACCAAACAGACAATTGACTAGGTCAATTGGACTAGACCCTCTCTAATATATTATTTCTAGGACCATATGGTATTTCCTACAAAACAGTATTGACCATAAGTAATTCTATACGAGTAGGAATGGCTATGACCTACAATCGAAACATAGGAGAGAACAAAAAAATATTGGCTTATAGTTTTGGTCTTCAGAGCATCCACAACCGACGACCAAAACTACAATTTTGGTCGAGAAATCAATCACAATTGCGTGACTAAAACTATAAATCTCGACCAAAACCAAATTCTGGAGTAAATTTGGTCTAAAACCTCGACCAAAACTATATTTGGCCGAGCGAACGTTAAAAATGCGTTTCACTACAGGCGAAGATTTAGAGTTGGTTTGGAGTGGGACGAAGATATAAAGTTCGCCTCACACACAGACGAAGGTATAAAGTTGGTTTAAATGGGGCGAGTTTAAAATGTTGGTTTCACCAGGCGTTAATATAAAGTTCGCTTGGCTTTCAAACCAACTTTATAAGTTGGTTTCAATGGGGCGAGTTTAAAGAGTTCGCCCCATCAAGCTTTTTGGCTTCAAGCGAAGCTTTAATCTTGGTTTGAAAGACCAGGCGAAGTTATAGAGTTCGTTTCAAATGAAACGAAGGTATAAAACTCGTCCGTTGTCGGGCGAAGTTATAATGTGCGTCCCATTCAGCGCACTGTAATCTTCGCCTGTGCGTGAGGCGTAGATTATACATTCGTTCCATTTTGGGAGAAGGTAATAACTGCGTTTGACTATAATTTGGTCGTACCCGTTGCGTTTAAAACCTACCATAAACTAAAAAAAACCAATTTTTTTAGTTTATACTCTTTGGTTTAGTCGTATGGATGTGGATGCTCTCACAAAGAAAATATGAATGTGGTGAGCAGTAGCAACTACAAAAGCGAACCTTTATGGCGTATGCTTCTCAGTAATCCGTTTTCTAGAGATTTGTTTCATGAGTGGTGCGATCATGCGAAAGATATCGCTTAGCACCAGAAGAAGAATAAACAGAAAATACTAAACATACTAGGAATTCTCAGAAGAGAATTCCATTGAGTATTTAATTGTAACAAATGGTGTTGTGGAAGCTATATAGTTGTAGTTCCAAAGATCAACTCTAACGTTTCCACAAAATTCCATCATTATACGGTTTCCTACTTTTACACTACTTACTAATTGGCAATTCTATGACTCAAGCTTATAAAGATGATCTGCCATATTCCTGGTAATCTGCATACCAAGAAGAGAAAAGGACCGGTCCTAACTTAACCGTATTCATCTATCTATGCGTAATCTGTAATGCTCTAAGAGGTGCTTTGAGAGAATGTGGTTAGAGACAACAGTATTACGGACAAGCTTTCACTGTGTAATAATTATCCATTCCCCTACTGTGTTACCATCCAGTCACCATTAATTAAGGACTCGCCATTGTATGAAATTAAAGCCAATCATAGTGATCCTTCCATAACAAGTGCCCAAATAAAGAACATATGTATAATTTAATTTGATGATAATGTAAAGTGTTATCTCTTCAAATACTTTCATCTATGTTGGCTTGAAAGATGCCCAACTTGTTGGAATATTTTCAACTGCGCTAAGGGGGGTCTAGGGGGCAACGCCCCCGGAAGAATTTTTGCGGGTATGAAACTGTTACGACAGTTACAATGTATATCCAGAAAGTTCAAATCCAACAGACACCATTGATGTCTGTTGATGAAGGGACTCATCGTTTCAGAGAAACATGTTGGTGAAAAGATGTCTTTTCCCAACAGATGCAAAACCCCTATAAATAGCATCTCTCTGAACTTGCTTTAATAACATCAATCAAAATTTCTTTCTCTCTAAGCATCTTCAGAAACAATAAACTGTGTGTTCTTGGTTGAGTCAAGGGAGTACAACTCTTGAATTCAACAACATTGTTTGGGTTCATTTTATCATGAAGGCAATATTTCACTGACCAATTGTACTCGCCAATTCTTTGGGAAGGGTCGAAATAATTGCTGAAAAGAATCGTAAGGGCTTGAAGCTTGTGTTATAACATTCTTTTCAATCTCTGTCTTCATCCTCTATTACCCTGTAATTTCCTACACAACTTAGTCATCCTCACTCCAACTTTTACTGACAGTGCATTTTTCATATCATTTTAGTGTAAAAACTTCAAAGGGGTGCAAGGCCAACAAGGTGCAAGCTACTATAATTACCGATTAGGATTCAAAGACAAAACAAGAGGACCAATGCAGATAATTAGAGCGCAATTGTAGTCGATTTAAAAATTCTTGATCAATTTGGACTAATTCTTAACATCAATTCTTACTTAAACGTATTATTGTATGCATGTAAGTGCGTACATAAAGATAAAACAAGGTCGTGTTTGATCACTGGGATTGCAAGAAATAAGAACTGGAACATTTTCGAGCAACGGAAGAAAGTTCATTTTCTTTTTTTTCCTGCAAGGAATAAGAACTGGACCATTTTCTGAGCAACGGAAGAATATTCCTCGAGCATAAGACACATTGGAAGGAATGGGTTGTCAAACTTTTGCTTTGAATATGATCGGTTGGGTTTTTAATAATACTCCCTCCGTTCCATTTTAGATACTACTAAAATGGAGTAATATTTTAGGGTTATTTTTTTATTCCATAATACTTGAAAGTTTTCATATTTTTACACAAAACTACTAATAAAATCCTTACATTTTGTCTTGGAACTATAAGTTTATTTTTAAATGCACTAATAGCATTTAATATTTGAAGACTTTTTTCAAGGGTATAGATGGAAAATCTTCATATCTCTCTCCATTTCTTAATCTACGTAAAAACACCAAAAACATTATCTAAAATGGAACGATCGAATTTTTTTTTTTTTTTAAAACATAGGGTATCTAATAATAATGATTACGAAGATTACCGAACTACTTTTTCTCTGTGCCGCTATTGTGGCACTTATATACTACCCTCTCCAAACTAAAAACTCATTAGTCGAATCCTCGGAAATTTCTGCTTATTTAATTTTTTGTAACGTCAAAATGAAAACCACGAGTACTTATATTTAAACGACAATGAAATAACGGAGAAAAATGGTGCCAACTCAATAATAACTTATACGTGGTCCACACAATTGCACCATCAGAGAGACGAAGCCACTGCATTTCCACAAACACGACGAGTTCTTACTTATCCTTATTTGCACTAATTGTTAGGCTACAAATCACATGATGTGCATTGGAACTAAACCATCTAGCTAGCTGCACGCGAGCTCATACAGGACGGAGGGCAAGACAATTAATTTGGGGGACGAAAAGAGGCTGAACAAATTTTTTTATATTATCATGATGTATCACTATATTGGTGATTTTCCTGATGAAGAAGTAAAGACATACAATTAGTAAGGTCAGGCGGAACCAGCCAAATTTATCATTTTATCTCGATATTAAATAGTCAATAAAATAATGGTTATCAAATTATATACAGTATCATTTAATAAGCCAGAATACCGATGTTACGGTGAGGAGGTACGACCAAGAAAAACAAAACACTGTTGATCAGGGACGGGCTTAGCAAGGGGCTATAGCCCATCCCCATTTTTGTTCGAACATAAAATTTGTATAGGAAATTTTGGCGAATTTGTATCCAGGCCACCCAAAATCAGGAGTAGCTACTAGCCCAAGTAATTTTTAGCCCATAACAGGATAAAGTTTAAACAAAAATTTAGTTTAAAATATGAATTTCTTCTTCGCACCTCACTTATTTCTCATTTTTTTTATATAAAATATATTTTTTTTTCACTCTATTCATGTTTTTATATGAATTTTGTTCATTTTGAGCTCTATTTGTCTATTCTCTTATAGGAAAATCTCGACTTTTCATTAATTGTTCGGTTTGTTCCAAAAAAAATTGTCGCGACCTTCGGCCACATCGGGGACGAATGATATTCTAGCCCTACCCAAGAAATTTGTTTGGGTCCGTCCCTCCCGTTGATTGCGTAGTGCGTTGTACATCCATTTTTTGTCAGATCAGTATTTTTGAGGCGTATATATTGTTTTAATGGTTGCATAACCAAATTAGTGGATGCATGAATCAAAATATGACTGTCTAAACTGTTATGCATTTTTCTTTTCTTTTTTAAAAATGATATTTTTAAGTATGTACTACCTCTGTTTCAGAAAAAGAGATACTCCCACAGTTTCATTTTTGCCTTAAAATGGGCTAAATTGAATAAGTGAAAATATCATTTTTCCTGAACGGAGTAAAAGTATCACTTTTCCTGAAATGGAATATGAAAGTATCACTTTTTCTAAAATGGAAAATTAGTCCACGCACAAACCAAAATATGGATGCATAATATAATGTGTTATGCATCCTTTGTGGTGGTTTGTATAATGGCTATATACATTCAGTTTTCGAGAATTGTGCCTAAAAATTAAAGTATCACTTTTCTTGGAATGGAGGAAGTTCATTGTTTTATTAGTTGCAACGGAAAATTAGTTGATGCATGAACCAAAATATGGCTACAAAAAGTATTGTTTATCCTTTGTGGTGGTTTGCATAATAGATATACATTTATTTTCTAAAATGATAAATAGCTCCGAATTTTTCCGTAAAAACTCTAAATTTGATATTGTTATTTGTACTCATTACGTAGATTTTTTTAAAACTTTTCCAACGAAATAAAATTTATAAAATTCCAAGGCAAGAATTTTTGGATATATTATATTAAACTTTGGTTGCCAATTATACCCATAAAAATAGGATACATAAGGAATTATAATATAATGTGACTCTTACGTCTATTTGCCTTTCCTCTTTGATTTATTTACGAAAATATCTTATACCCCTATTTGTCCTTCTTCTTTGGTTTATTTACGAAAATGTCTAATACCTATTGTCCTCCCTCTTTGGTTTATTTAGGAAAATATCTAAAAGAAAATAAAATGATTTAGAGGGGCATTTTTGGTTTTTCAACCCGGCCATTTCCAATCTTTTTGTGTCAGTTGATCAGTTACATTTTATAAAAAAGTGACCATATAAAAGGTCCCCCGTCCCTTGCTTCGCTCGGTCGGTCGGCCTAATTATTAATTTATCAGACTGTAACATATTTTTCAAAAGATTAACCAATGAAATATCGCACCGAACTGGATGTGAATACCTATTAAATTATCTCTGATAAAAAACAATTTCACATTTATTGACTGACATGCAAATTGAAGATGAAAATGTAGTACCACCTTCACATAAATAAGTTATGATGATTGCAAAAGTATTGGACATTTTATTTATTGCGTAATGAAATAAAAACATGAAAACTCCTTTAAACATCAATAAAAACAAAATGAGATTTGATATGACATTAATTTTAAGAAGAAATTAGGTCGCATCTTCATAGTCCAAGGACTATTAGATCACCCCCAGAATGAAAACGGTGACGGGGAATCACACCATTCGAGCATTTTCGTCATGCTTTTCTTGATAGATTTAGAATAAGAACCTAAAGTGTTCGGGGTTGGGCTAGGAGGGTCGCATAAATGTAGAATTTTCGTATATATAAATTAGAGAGCTATTAATTTATACTTATATAACACTGGACATATAGAAAGTTATAAAATTTTAATTTATAAATTTAGCACATCGCCTGATTCAAGAACGACAAAAACTATTATTTTGTTGTGATTGTCGAATTGTTCAATGGGGTTCTACTGTATAATAATCGGATGTAATACAAAAAGCAAAAGTATATAAAAGAACGAAATCCTTAATTACTAAAATTTTAGGAACATCAAATTTTGCAAGCTTGGTAAATGGGCGTCACATATTGGTAGAGGGGCGGCACCCTAATAAGACAAAAAGGTCATTACAAGTAATTTTCAAGTGTCCCTTATCAAATAAAATCTGGAAATGACTAATTAGCCCTTATTATTGATAATCAAGATTAGTAATGATAATCAAGATTAGTGTTGATAATCAAGATTAATGTTGATAATTAATTTTCACTTATCATATGATTCATAACTCTAAAATAGGTTATAAAAAAAATTAGAGAAGAAAAAAGAAACTTTTGTGATATTTGTGAAGGTTAACCTCAACCAATTGAAGAAATTAACCAACAAAGTGAAAAACCCAAAGATTGAAAATGACTAGGTATACTTCAAAAGTACGTAACAAATCAAATTTTTTAAAATTTCGGAAGAACATACGGTTGGAATTGAGCTCGTTACCAACCGTAACTATATATTACTGATGCGTAATGTATCAATTACCAACCAGAATCGGTTCAATTTTGGGAAAACCCAAAATTTCAAGAACATACGGTTGGAATGGAGCTCGTTACCAATCAGAATTAACCTACGGTTGGTAACTAATGAATAGAAACCAACCGTAACTAACCTACGGTTAATAACTAATGAATAAAAACCAACCGTAACTAACCTACGGTTGGTAAGTCATCTTAACTTTTGAACCGTACATAACTATTTGATAAGTTGTTAACCTTCAGGATAATTTACGGTTGGTTAGTTTAATTGAGTTTCAAACCGTAATCAACATATTCTCAAAACTAAGAACTTACGGTTGGTATTTGAGTTTAAACCAACCGTAACATCAACCCAATCAACAGATTCACGTTCAGTATTTGAGTTATTACCAACCGTAACTAGCATAAACCTGAAAATTTCAATTTCAATTTTCATTCAAAACCCTAATTTTTGATACAAAATTAACTTAAATCCAACACGATAAACTAAACCCTAACTCGGGTTTTCCAAACATTTTTCAAATCGCCGATTAATCAAGAGACGATGACATTTTCGGTTTTAATGGAGGTTAGGGTTGATGGAGGAGAAGAGAAGATGAAAAAAAAAAATTTGATTTGATTTTTGATTTGGTTAATTAAAAAAAATTGATTTGATTTTGGTTAATTTAAGGTGAAAGGGTAATCTAGTCAATCTACACCCATATAGGACACCCCCTAACCAATAAGAGGGACATTGCTATCACACTTGACGCCCCTCTACCATTTCATGAAGCCCCTTCACCAAGCTTGAAATTTTGAAGAAAAACTCAGCATCATAACTTTTAACCTATTTATGAAGCTCATAAGTACTCCTATATGCTATATATGCTCTGAAGATGTGGCACTTCAAGGTAATGCTCTAATTATTTTTATTGGTTGATCGGGTTTTTATTATTTTTTCACTGTTTATTAGTTTTAAAGTCATGAACTTACTGAGTTTTTGCTCCCTCCGTTTCAAAAGTGACACATACCGTGCATAGCACGGGTGAAGAACTAGTTAGTATAAATACCCACTTACAAAGACAAGTGAAGGATATTTTCTCTTCGGCACTTTCTCTCTCATGAGAAATAATATAAACTCTATGTAACCTAAAACTACATTAATGAAAACACCAAAACTACCGTGGACGTAGATCTATTAAGATCGAACCACGTAGATCTCTGTGTTCTCAAAATTCAGTAATTGATATTAACTTGTGAAGGGTCCAATAGAGGCATCTTCAAACTTCAAAAGAGCTCATCATTCCAGTTAGAGGATGGGATGATGTAACTTTTTCCTCGAGAGTTTGTATACACCTATAAAAATAATAACGAGAAAAGGCAGCCTTCTTTGTAGCAGAGGCACCAGTACATTTAGCCTATTGTATATTGTAAAACAGCTCAGATTTCTTTGTCGCAACAATTTGGGGTGCGTAGAGAAACTCCATATATATATAAGTATAAGCAAAGAAAGAAACATGTCATAAAAGAGGCGGCGAGGAAGAACTATGTTGAGTATCATCAACTGATATTTCAGTCTCGTCGTCGACAGAATTAGACAAAACCAGTCTGCCAATTCTTTGGCCAATACCACCCAACATCATTTCCTTTTCCAAGTGCAAACAATAGCTTTCGAAAATCCGAGAGCTCACCACAAGCCTAAAATCCAACAAGAACAACAACTCCATTTCAAGCTTGTTCAGTTCAGCATTGCTAACTCCTCCAACTCTAGCATAAACTGCATTGTTATAGTGCCTGGTTACATTGCAATTAAAACAAGAATATAGTTAGTTAGTTGATGAAATAATACTTCGAAAGCAAATGACTAACATACTAAGCCAAAATGTTAGTCATTAATACGCACACATCTTTTTCATCCTAAGATAAACTTAAAATGCAAGTTCCACTCAACCATCCAAACATAGATAGTATTTATGTATTTGCCAACACATTCCATTTCTCCAGAGAAAGAGAGAGAACTTACTCATCGTCAAGAACCTTGGACGCAACCATGACACTAGTAACCAGTAACCTGTGTACATTTAATGAGAGAACAAGAGAATCAGGATGTCTATGAAGCAATCTATCAATATAAACATAACCCACCACAAAACAAGATGGGCTACAATTGGTAAACTTGTATATTCTCTCCAAGTACTTTGCTATACTCATACTTGGAGCTCTTACTCCATGGAACACATTCAGTGTCTTCTTCCTTTCACATAACTTGATAAATCCTCGACTATTATTATTATCAATTTTTCCTTCTTGATCTATTGTCAGGAGCCGGTCGTTTCGAGCCACCAATTTTTCTAACAAGAACGATAACACTGTCAACACTCTTGGCGTCGTCGTCTCGGTGCTATTGCTCAACTCAGTCAGCCGAGGACTCTCATCCACACCACCGTCTAACATCTAAAGCTCTACACTACATCACCGTTTCTGAGTCCTCTCTCTGGACGTAAATCATGAAAGAATGCTCTCACGTTATCGGTTCGGAAGTGAAGTAGAAATGTTAGGTTGTTGCTATCCTTTGTTGGCTGATGCACAAAAGGATCAACGATAATGCCAATTAACAAGGGTGTGGCTAGATGTTAGGTTGTTGCTATCCTTTGTTGGCTGATGCACAAAAGGATCAACGATAATGCCAATTAACAAGGGTGTGGCTGAGAAAAAAAAGCTCTATGAAGGATATTAACTGTTTTAAAGGTTGGCATGGTCTGTTCTTGGATAAAACTAGCAACCTTTAATTTAAATAGTAGTCGATATTGTTCCGTATGTCAGGTTAATACTCTACTTATACCAATTCATCCGACGAACATAATTTTTGCGAGTTCAATTTTACATGGTCAGACTTCAGATTATACCCCTAACAACTAGATGTCAAAACCAAGTGTTGCGCCCTAACCTGGTGGAATAATTAAGACCCATCAAATAACTGTAACAAGAGCACAAAATATAATAAACGTTTTGCTGCTAACATTTACATATTACAGCTTCATTTATTAGAAATACATACAGTCATGAACATTGTTATTTACAATCTGATAGGATAAACAACACAAGAAACTCCCTTTCCCACCCAAAACACAGCCAGATAATCTTACCACTGAGACTTCCCATTTCAAAGTAAACCTCTATTATGTTTTTGTTCACCTAATCTCTCTATTTAACCAACCACAAGTACTAGCAGCTGTTAATACGCCTCTCCTGAAATAGAATGAAGTTAATAGGTTTGCACACCTGAAGAGAAGAAAACGAAATCACAAAGTTGAAAATCAAGCCTCACATAACCTGCGTATTAACATTTGAAAGATAGTGCTCATCAGAACTTAGGATACTAGAATAAAAAATAAAGTTAAATTCCAAGTAATTTGATAACATTTAGAAGGCAAGTTTTGCGAACAGTTGCATATCAAAGTGATTAGTGTTCCCAGCCACTACCAGTCTAATTCTAACACCATTCACATAATTTAAAAGTTACCAGGGCGTGCAGAACTTACCTTTTTTTACTCGCCAAGGTGAAGAACAAGTTCCACTTAATTCAACTGATTATCAACATCTTCAGACTGATTCTCCATCTTCAGGTTCTTTTGGTTAATATTTACAGAGTCAAGATGGGTGTTCTTTTTCCGGTTCTGTCTATTATTTACAAGATCGGGTTGAGTCTTCAGTTTACAGCTGGCATCTCTATTCACAGGCCCCTCTTCGGATGACAGTTTTGGCATTGGAAGACTACTCACACTAGCTTCTCCAATGCCACATTGAATTTCAGCCACACAAGCAGCACCACCTTCAGACATACAGTCAAGAGAGCTATAGCTGCAACTAAATGAAAGCTTCCCATCGTCGACCACGGCAGACTTCTGTTCTGCATGTGGTCCACTAAGGCTGTTCTCAAGAGCAGGTCTATGAAGGGGAGAAAAAAGGAAGCAGTTCAGAAAAGGAAAAGTAGAAAATCCAAGCATTTATTAAAAAATAATAGAAAGCATACTGTACAATGAAATCTAATGATTGCTGGATCCCATCATCCACAACATATCACAACACTTATCCAGCACAATGATATGATTCTTGTGGGGGTTATGGTGGTAATATGAGCATAACTTGCGTAACCCAACTATACTATACAATTTAGTAAAAGCAATTAGCATAAATCAAAACTCGGATGAAAAAAGAATAGTAATGGTAGTTCGACATGTAATCTAGGGTCGCAACAAAAGAACGTGCTATAAGATTGAAAGCATATTTATAACTCCTAACACACCTCGAGTGTGAAAGTTTCTGAGTCTGGAGATGGTCATAGACAGGTATCAAATCTTTCGTTCTTGCTGCAACCATACGAGTTGGAATATTTTCAATTTCAGTCTCCCCTCCTAAAGCTTTTTCATCTTTCGTACGGATGTCATCCGTCATTATCATGTGAAAGTATATCTGCACCATTATTACAAGCAACGCAAGGACATCAAAAAGGAAAACTAGCAGCTGCAAGAAACAAAAGAAGGTAATTTTTTCTCTTCTATCTGCAGATAGAAATATGGAACTACCTCAGGTCTAGCCCATAATGGAACAGAAGACTGATGCATCTGCAGTTCAGCTACAGAAATATACAAATGATGACTATCTTCAGCACTGATCTTCCCTTTAGTGACAGCACCCTTAGTAAGGCGATTACTTGCCCCTCTTATCATCCCTTCAGGATACACTTTATTGCTATCCCCATTACCATGCTCACCAAAAATGTCAATGTTATCTTCTCTGTCTCTTCTGTTACGCCTCCGACGGATATCCCACTTCTGCAGTGCTTCAACAACTAATCTTCCATCACTATCTGGAGATGATTCAAATGAAGCTGAGGACACTTCAGAAAATCCTATCCTGGAATCTGGTCCACATGATGGACGCAATGCATACTGTATCATGCAGCCAGGAGAGAACACCAGAAGATGGTACTTTGTTCTGAACGAGCCGGTTTCTGCATACACATTACTTCGTTTACAGTTGTGGAAGGTAGAAGCAATAGCACCAGAAAGTGAACCAACTCGGCCTGTAGCAGCAGCAGCAGCACCGCTTACAGTGCCGATCCAGCCATTGTTTCCATTCTTTATTCTGCTAACAACAGACAAAGTAACGGGAGGACCAGCTGCACAAAGGCTCTGTTGATTAAGTTTTGGTGTGATCGTACTAGACCTAAGCATTTGCTTCGTTGACGCACTGAATCCATTATTTACAGTAGTTAAATTACTATCATCAGAATGAAGTTGAACAGTTCCTCCTGAAGGTGATATTGCAAACAAATGATTCGTACCCCTGGAGGAACTTATCATAATCCAGCGACTGTCCTCACTGAAGCTTATGTCTTGGATAACCTGAAAAATTTGATCAAAAATAGCACACATCATAAAATGAGAACATATGCTCCCGAGAAAAAAATTGCTGGCAAATAAGAGGTTTTTACCGCATTAGTGAAGCCACGCTGAAGCCTGTAAAGATGCACGCATGTTTGGCCAGAATCAGATCCCGAAGAACTTCCAGGGCATGAAGGCATAATTCTGAAAACATTAATGTTATGACCCTGGACAGAAGCCGTCACCAACAGGGTCCCACTAGGATCGAAGCACAGAGCTGATATAGGACTTTTATGTGCCCTGAACTGGACAATAACTGATTTGCGCACAATGTCTCTTACAATGACCTGCAGAGATCCCATGAAAAAAATTGCTGATAAATGACACTGATAGCTAAGAATTACCAATCAACATACTGTTGTATTGTCTAAAGAGGGGCTCTATATATTCATAACGAGAAGTCACAGAAGCAGGCAATAGCAGAAGAATAATAAACGAGTTTGCAGAGGAAGTTACAGCTTGAAATGAAAAGATTTTACACTGCACAATATATAGTGTTAATTGAGAAAGAAATCATACCATTCCCGCGCTATCTTCATCAAGTGAATGCCCATTTAAGTCGCCATTGATTCTCCAGTTAGAAGTCCCTGGTTTTGAAGAATTATCAGGCAAGAACTCCGAGCAGTACCTGGATAGCTTCTTATAGCCAATATCTCCTAAAGTAACTATACCAGCAGCAAGTTGTTTGCTCGACTCTTTTGCATAGTGAGCAACCAAACTGCCATTTGACGGGGATCCAGAGAGAGTCCCAGAATGAGCCAGATGCTGCGGACTAACACGGCCAGTATCTGAACCTTCAACTGGATATCCACTATAAGCTATCCATCTGGGACCAACTGCAAGTGGTCCATAGCCTATGCCTCCAGGACCAAGACAACTCGAAACTATTGGATAAGTAAGAATAGTGTACTCTCTCTCTAGTGTACTGGCGTCAAAACAGTGTATCTGCATTCATAAACAAGTTAAGACATGTTTGCGTCACTGGTCAGGTAATTATTGCTAGTATGCATTTATACATATATATATACCTGAGTTTCTTGAGAAATAGCGACAACTCGGGGACTACACCTTAAACTGTAAACAGCTGTTCTGAACTTCAAGATGTGTACATATGATTGTGAGGCTAGAGAATAAAAACGAACAACGGAAGGCAGAAAGTTGCCGCTTCCGTTCTCATTGGAGCCGTTGAAATTTCCATTGTACGAAGGACCCAATCCATCTTGTACATTACCACCTCCAGAAGAAGATCCATCACCAACAACCACTAGCAATGGGCGAAGATCTGTAAACTTGTCTTCTGAAGTCTTTGATGCTTTGGGTTTTGGTTGCATTTGCAGAAAGGAAACAGGGCCGTCAAATCTAGATGCTAATTCACGCACATTATCTGCCTCCTCGACATCCCAAACTTGAAAACCAGATTGATATCCCAGCAAAAGGACTCGACGAACGCTATCACCTTCACACTCTAACTTGTCAAACCCAGCCCAGAGCACCTGTGTTATACATAAGGGGAAACTTCAATGAGCTCCAAAAGAAATGTATGTAAATGACAGAATAGTAAAATTGAAAAAAATTCTCGAGGATGTAGTTGCCAGGAAGCACGTTAATGACGTATTCTCCTCACTTTTCATTCGTTTCACCTCCCTTAATATATAAAAAGAAAATGTATATACAGAGAATTATTCAACTTGAAGCTAAATCTCATTATATCTTCTATACCTACGAGAAACACACCAATTTATATTGAAACGAAATCACACAATCATTCAGATACTGAAGCTGAAAAGCCAATACATATTTCTCTGCCTTGAAACCCTAGAACATCATACAGTATATCTAATACTGACTATTCTTTCATCTCCATGCATGCCCATTAATGTTTTAAAACTTTAAGAAATAATCACTACCTTCATTACGTCAGCATGACACAATGGATCTACTTATCAAACTCAACCGGGATACTTTTATATGGCATGTGAAATCCGTTAAGAATAACCCTTAACAAATTCTACGTAGCCAATTTTTTATACTTGCGATTTTTTTAACGTCTAGTACAACTTTACAGCCGATAAAACTACAATCACGTCCATATATGAACCGTCATGATTTGGATATATGTTCCATATATTCTCCAACATACTGGTTTAGTTTTAGAATCTGTTATTTATGCAAGAAACCGCACTACAAAATACTGAGCTTTAAATATTTTTCATATGCATTGCTTAAATTTGCCATCCAAAATTTGTATCAAATCTTAAGAAGCCAGGAAATCAACCTTCAAACATAATACGACAAGAATGACTGCATGGAAAATGCAGAACCGATACCATGAAAATTAGTTTGCCCCAAACTACCGGACGATGTGCAGTTTGTGTTGTGCATTTTTGACATACAAAAATCTACGACATTGTTTCCCAACAGACCACCTTAACCTAAACTCACATAATCCATGCAGGAGACAACACTCCAGATTGAGAGCTTTAATCATTGGAAACATACATCCAAAGACATATCAAATCAGTCATTCTTCAAACTTGAAAGCTACATGATTACCTAAATCAACATGCATGACAAAGACCATGAAAATTAGAAGGTTATAAATCACCAGATACTATCAGCTTCTTTCCCAACCGAATCACAAGTGACTAGGTGTTACAACTAAAATTTGAGTTATTGTATTAGCAAAATACAAGAACGAGTGCCACGCTAACATCTACCTGAAATCTATCTATTCATGACTCAAAAAATCTAAGTAACCATCACTCATACAGACCACAACCACATGCAAAGCCAATATCATTCAAATTACCACTTGAAATTCTTTTACAAATGAAATAATCATGCAACAAAAAAGGACAGCTTTCTTTATTAATGGAAATTAAAAACCTACTAATAATGTATTGGATCACATTACACCTGATTTTTGAATTATGCCAAAAAAGTGCTGAATCATTTGAACTTAACAATATTGATAATCATGACAATACCATCTTAAGATGAAACTACAGTTAGTTACCTGATCGCAATTGGCATCACCACCATCTTTATCCACAAGTGAGGAAGCAACAGATGCTCCAGCAGACCTAACACTGGAGGCAACACTTGACGCACCAGAAGAAACAGTTCTCAAGTAACCAGATAAAGTCCTAAAGGAAGTTGGTAAGAATCCATTAACAGGTTTCTGTGATTTCACCCCATCATTCCTCATCCCCATAACCCAAAATAAATCAACTCAGCACCAGAAATGTATAATAAGTGTAATGATCCAAAGTGTTTCTCAATCATAACCACAGGCCGTTCCGTTCAGCCTCAAGCAAGAAACAGCCCAAATTTATAAATTCAATTAACCAATTTCTCCATTATTTTTCCCTCTCCAAATTATCCCCAAAAAAAGAAATTTACAAAAATAGAACCTTTTTAAAAAATTCAGTCTTTTTTCTTAAACTTATCAATCAAAAACCTTTAAAAAAAAACACAGGTTCAGAAATAAGAAATTTTTGGTTTCTTTTTTTAGTCAAAAATTAAAAGAAAAACCCAAATAAAAATTTACAAAGAACAAAATGAATAAAATAATATACAATTCTTTTTTTTCCTCCTGTTTTATCTATACAATTATTACAAGTTCAAATCTAAACAAGATTAACAAAAAAAAAAAAAAAAAAACTGTAATCAAGACATGATGAATTAAACTTTGTTTAAAGAAAATTAGAGTTCTTTGATGAACGATCAAAAGAAAGAAGTTAGGGTTAAGATTTTTAGGTATGTTCAGATTTTGATGATGATGAAGACGATGATCAGTAGAGATAGATAACCAAATAATGACTCTCCCCTTTCACGTCTCTATAAATCTCTTGCTTTCCTCTCTTCTCTCTCACACGTGTTCCTCACTTGACGTCAAAATCTTTTCAACTTCCTGTAAATTAGTGTTTAGGTTAAGGAGAATCCCGATTCTATACATTATCATATCTCGAAGTCAATATACATCCCAATTATCTTTTCGACGCGTGTCAATATATTTTGTTCGATGATGATCTGAAATCTGTATATAATCCATTTAGCGGTACTATCGCTTGCTGAAGTTATTATGGTTTGTCGGTGTTTTGGGAGTCGGTTTTTTCTTAAAGTAGCATATCACTCGGTTCCATTTAGAATCCAATGAATATCCATCCATATATACTGAATAGTTTTCGCTGTGGTAAATTACTTTTTAATTCCTCCTTTCTCTTATAGAGGGAGGATCCCTTTACATGCCTATTGTTATATTATCTCATATTTTGCATGTTTCTTTTTGAATAAAAACCAAACGATAGCGTATTTGAAGCTAAAATTTTGGGGATATATTCTTCTTATAAAGATCTACATACCCACCAAAAATGAGCACATTCCGAAACGTATAACTTTCAATCTTATTATAGGGGCGTCATTTTAATAGGACAAAAAGGGTCATTACATGATCATTCAAGGTGTCCCTTATAAAAAAAATGGAAATGACAAATTAACCCTCATAATTGATAACCTACTTTAGTGATGATAATCAAGTTTATTGTTAATGATTAATTTCACTTATATTAACTCAAATTCAAAACCAAAATCAGATTTTTAGAGTTAGAAAGAAGAAAGAAAAAATTAGGGGAGAAGGCCAATCTCAATCAATTGAAGAAATTAACCAACAAAATGAAGAAACCAGGACATGAAAATGACCGGGTATACTTCTAAATTAGTCCCAACTAGCTTTTTATTGCTCAAAGTTATCTAAAATATGTAAAAAATTCAAAATTTTTACATTTTCAGAGCTAATTACGGTTGGAATTTTGCTCATAACCAACCGTAAATCGAAGTTACGGTTCATAAAAGATGAACTACCAAACGTAACTGGTTAGATTTGAAGAAAACCCAATCGCAAAACCAGTTACGGTTGGTAACTAAATGCTCGATACCAGCCGTAACTCAGTTACGGTTGGTAACCAAATGCTAGATACCAACCGTAACTGAAGAAAATTCTCAGATATAAGAACATACGGTTGGTAATTGAACTATTACCAACCGTAACAACATCAAAATCTCCACTTACGGTTCGTAATTGAGTTAAAATCAACCGTAACTCACATAAACCAAGAAATTTCAATTTCAATTTTCATCTAAACACCTGATTTTTGATAGAAATTAAACTTAAATCAAACAAATAAACCAAATCGTAAATGGGTTTTCAAAACATACCCCATATAAGTCATTACACTACATTTAATTAACTTTCCAATCGTCGATTAATCGAAGACGATGAAATTTTGAGTTTTAATGGAGGTTACGGTTGATGGGAGGAGGAGAAGAGAAGAAGAAAGAAAACAAATTTTCAATTTAGCTTTGATTTAGGTTAAAAAATGGGGAGGGTAATCTAGTCAATTTACACCCCATATAGGACATCCCCTAAGAGCGTCTGCAGCGGTACGACCAAAACCAAAGACCAAAGACTAAAAAAAAAAGACCATATATGGGTTTAGTACCTTGAGTGACGCAGTGGTGGGCGAGTAAATTTGGTCGAGCGTTGGTAAAGATTACGCTCGGTGTGGGGCGTTGGTAAAGCTTACGCTCGGTGTGGGGCGCTGATATAGTTTACGCGCGGTGGGGCGTTGGTAAAGATTACGCCTGGAGAAGGGACGTTTGTATAGTTAACGCCTGATGGTTTTTTTCTACTATTCACGAAATTAAAAAAAAAAAATATGGGGCGGGGGTATAGTTCCCGCCCCAAACATATCAAAATAAAAAAATAAAAAGAAAAGTATGGGGCGTTTATATAGTTAACGCCCCATCGTAAACAGTTTAATAAAAAAAAAATATGGGGCGGGGACTTTATAAACGCTCGGTGTGGGGCGTGAATTTCAGCTTCGCTCGGTGTGGGGCGTTAACTTCAGCTGCGCTCGGTGTACGGCGTTAACTTCAGGTGCGCTTGGTGTGGGGCGTAAAGTTTATCAACGCCCGACTATATTTGGGTTTGGTCTTGGTCGCAGACCAAATTTGGTCTGGAAATTTGGTATGGTCTTCGATTTAGTCTTTACTCCGTCCCACTACGTCTCTGCTGCAGACCAAATTTTTACTCTTGGTCGTCCACTGCAGACGCTCTAACCAATTAAAGGGACATTACTATCACATTGTCGCCCCTCTAATAAACCATGCCGCCCCTATAACAGACTTGATAACTTTACCATCTACTACTTCGAAACCTAACCGTCGAAAGTCGACAAATTCTCAACCGTTTAAATTAAGATTGATAAATGATGAGGTTTGGTATTTCAGAATGTGCTCATTTTTGGTGGGTATGTAGATCTTTATAAGAAGAACATATCCCCAAAATCTTAGCTTCAAATACGCTATTATTTGGTTTTTATTCACAAAAAAGACATGCAAAATGTGAGATAATGTAACCATAGGTATGTAAAGGGATCTCCCTCTCTCTTATATACTGTAATTGTTACTCTTTTCGTTTTAAAAAGTTATAAACTGGTTTACGTGTAATTTGTATATAAAACCAGTATATCTTTTTAAAAAGAAGAGAATAGTTTCCCCGGTGAATAGTTTTCTCATTGGAAGCTATGGAAGTTTCATTTTATTAGCGTTGTAATATTAAAAATTGGAGTATTTAAAAATGGATCATTCTATTTTTAGTTTACGTACTGATTTGTTATGCAAACTGTACAAATTGGAACTTATATTCTATTTCCAATTAGGCGAATACCATAAGCTAGATACGTAAAGAGAAGAAGTCAAAATACGTGATCAATTTTACACGAAAAGCTATCTAAATCTATCTGGTGACGGAAAATTGCTTGGAAAATTGATAGTATAGATGTTTTTTTAAATGGACGAGGTTACAAGGAAAACAACATGGAAAACAAAAGGGAGGGTGATAGAAAATGAAAATGGAACCATGGTAGATGCTAAAGAGTAAAGAGACGTGGATTGTGGATGGACATGGCAATATCTCGTGGAACGATTATAAATAGGTGAGAAAATGAGGAGATGAGTATTTTGTACTACGATCGGCGCCTGCATTTTGGCTTTGGATTTTAGTGTTGTCAGATGGCGTTACCAAACTTGAATTAGTATTAACAAGTGTTTGATTGTGTACATTTCAGTCCAAATTAACTCAACTAACTCACTTTTAAGTAGATCAGAACTCATTTTTACAAAGTATACTCCACTATCCACCGTTAAGTTTTAACATCATAATAGTATTATTTTACCAAACAGAAAATGGGCTATATAAAAGGTGTATTTTCTGGGCCAAATGGACGGGTAGAGATTTCGTCGGGGTCAAATGGACAGTGAAACTTTTTAATTGAAACTGACCCAATTACCCTTTTCTCTCCATCGTCTCTTTTCCTCTTTCTTCTACGTTTCTCCTTCACAACCAAAAACACCATCGAAAAGATATCAACTTTCTCCATCATTAACATCGACACCACCACCACCATCTCTACTACCTGAAAATACCAACGTCATCGACAACATCGTTTTTATCCAATACAATCACCAACGCCTCCACCAACACCACCGTCCATGAAGAAATTTATGATGCCCTAATTCAAATTTCTCAAATTTACAATTTGACAATTGAAATATCCAAAAAAGGGTTTTGTGTTAATTGAAATATATGCTCAAATTGGTAAGCTTCAGACCCTAATTGTCTTTGATTACATTCAAATAGTTTAACTCATCGTGTTTATATGTTTATCTTGATTGGTATTGGAAACGGGTTCATCATGTACTCAATTGGGGTGGATACGATTTTGTCTAACTTTAAACTTGGATGAACTTGGTTTCACCCTATCTTAATTGATTGGATTTGGTTAGATGAAAGTGGTTAGATCTAGATTTAAGCTCTATAAAATCTAGTTTGAAGTTGATTGAATTTGGTTTGGATGAAATGTGTTTCATCTAGGTTTAACTTTTGTAAAATCTAGTGTGAAATTGATTGATGAAACTGGTTTCATCCTGTTTTGGGTTGAACTGAAATTGTGTTGAAATTGTTTTGGTTTGGATGAAACTGGTTTCATGTATTTTTAAACTAAGATGAATATGATGGTTAATCTATGGTGTACATGGTTAATCATATATTATACATGAGTCACGTCTTTGTTTCTTCTGACCATGTTAATATGTGTTAATGCCATTATTGTTGAATCATCAAAGATGAGATATAGAAACTGGGTTTCATCTAGCTTTAATATATATGACGTATCTGGTTTTCATCTGATACCTGCAGAAACTGGTTTTCATCCATCTGTAAAATATATGATGAAGTTGATTTTCATACAATCCTAAAATAGGATTTAACTGGTTTTGATTTAAATTTTTGCATGAAGCAATATCAAGAAGGGTGTTGGTGCTGAAAGAAGTACCAAGAATAGGCATGACGTGAACATGGGGTGGTGAATCAAGCAAAAGGAATATAGATGATGTGAATGTGGATGGCGAAATGGATGATATGAATATGGATGGCAAACAGATCTCGCATATGAAATCCTCAATGATGAGAATAGTTTCTGGAAAGTTTGATGTATTTAGGTTGTTTAGTAAAATAGGTCGTTATAAAAAATTTATTAATGTAGTTCATCTAGAAGTACATTTATGATCTGGGATTCGTCTATATCTTAATTGCAGGTTATTTAAATATGATTTTTTTACTGAAAATTGCTTATACTTCAATTTTATCAGTATAGGTTATATGCACTCTACATATGTGTTTGAATATGTTAGCCAGAAATGATTAAATTTGCAGGTTGAAAATATATTTTTTTGTTGGAATGTAACTAGTCTTGGATGAAACCCAGTTACATCCTAGCCTGTACAAAACTGCAATTTTTTGTCAGAGTGTAACCAGTCTTGGATGAAACCCAATTACATCCTAGCCTGTACAAAACTGCAATTTTTTGCCAGAATGTAACCAGGCTTGGATGAAACCCGGTTACATCCTTGCCTGTATAAAACTGCAATTTTTTGTCATAATGTAACCAAGCTTGGATGAAACTCGGTTACATCCTTGCCTGTACAAAACTGCAATTTTTTGTTAGAATGTAACCAGGCTTGGATGAAACCCGGTTACATCCTAGCCTGTACAAAAACTGTTTCAGAGTGTACAATTAAACTAAATCGACACATTAAATTTTTACAGTGAACACTGAAGGGAATGTACAAAATATGTTACATCATGATGAAACCAGTTACATCATGATGAAACTTTTCAGAATTTACAGGATGCAACCAGTATCATCGTGAACAAACTTGTTTTTTCGTCACCTGTATTCATTGAAATTTGAACATAAAAATTGTAAAGCAAATAAAAAAGTAAAAAAGACATCAAGGTTTATATATCAATCAATACAACCTAATAAAAATATCTTTTTACAAAGTTATCAAATATCCCACAAAATGATATATTAAAAATACATTTCCCACCAGCAATCAATACACTGACCTCCATCACATTACACTACCTTCACCACCCACTGCAGAAAAATTAGCACAATCCACCATCCTCGCCAGCATCCTTTTATGAAAGCATATTAAGGTTCATTTGTGCAGTAAGCATTTCCAGTCTCCTTAGGTACCATCCTCCACCCGTTTGCAGGGTCCAAAAGTTACATCGATGAACCATCTCAGATTTCCTTGGCTGCAATGCTCTAAGCATCCACTACAGGGTTCGGTGAGTCTAACCTCAGCGTGTGGGCAACGTGAACAAGTGAAATGCTAGAATAAGAGATGCGTACATTGTGAAGCCCTGTTCGGATGACAATATGTCGCAGCATCACAATCAGATTGAGAGTCATGTCTGAGCTTGCAGTACTTGCAAACTTATCCACAACATTCCTATATAACTCTAAATCACCTATACGAACAACATGAAAACCAAAACAAAAAATCCTTACATAATGTAACATTTAATGTGCTTGTTTCCTAATTGACTAGTTGAAGGGCTCACGTGGAGCAATAACTCAACAGTCCGCACCCAAATCTGAGATGGCAGTACTTGCCAAAACATTGTATTCGTCTTTGGTATCTTGTAAACTTGCTTAGAGCATTGCAGCAATGGACAAGGAGCAAGTTTCACAGTATGTTGTCCCAAAATTTCTTCGTAGTTTCTTTTCCAAAAATTCATGCATATGGTTGGAGTTCTCCCTGTTGCATTAATCTGAACATTCAAACACTAACCACCAGCACATTACACTATCTTCACCACCCACTGCGGACAAATTAGCACAATCCACCATCCCCGCCAGCATCTTCCTCCCCAACCACACCAATTATCACCTACCACTTAACACTCAACATCCTTACCGATCAAAGACTAACCACTGCATTATCTACCGCTTGCACATTTACTGACCTCACCAACATGAGAATCTCCCTTCACAACACAAAATGATTTCAAATATATCAATGTTAATAATTTCATTCGTATCTAGGTTTTAGTTACTAATAAAAACACTGACCACCAATAGAATTCACTATCTTCATCAATTACCACTGACTAATAACATCTACCACCCCCATCCACTACCACTGATCACTTACCACCCATCAGCACTACCACTCAGTAACCAACCACCCCAACAAATGTGATAATTAAATAAGTTTATACACAATTGAAAATCATATTATTATTAAACTTAAAATTGATTCAGAACTAAATTACACTAAACAAAGCTAAGGTTGAACAATTAGTCTTAATTTGTTATTGAATTTAGGCAACCCTAGAAAATCAACAAAAACCCACATCATCAATAACTACTGAAACTTCTAATTGTAATGAATCAAAGGATTAAAATTTATATCAAACTTTCAATTAGACGAAAACGAAATCATAAATTCCACAAAATTAGTTTTGAATTAAGTAAAATTAGAATCAAACTAATGAAAATTTGTTCGAATCCTTAAAATAAAACTTACCATGATCGAACAAAGATTAAGGATCTGATAGTAATTCGAACTCGAACGTCGAATGGATAAAGAAGTTGAAGCTCGTTTACTTAAGATCTACGTTTCACCATTACGAAATTAGTATGGGTATAACTTATACTGATTGAAGGCAGGTGGATCGACAGGAAGAGATGATCTATTTCACCATGATTGAGCTCTGAAAATCGTTCAAGATCTTAAAACGAAAAATAAAATCGTTCTAGGGAAGAAGAAGGTGACGAGAGAAAAGAAGAAGAGAACCTTTCTATTTTTGGTTGAGTTTGAAGCAGGGGGTTATTTTAGGTAGAACCTTTTTCTTTCTTTTTTTCCTGGATGAAATATCCAAATTGGTTATTTAAACAATATATTTCTAATTTTTGGCTATATAAACAGTATCTAAATCTAGAAATCTATTTCACCCAGGAATTCTTGATTTTGGTTTTTTGACCAATTTTGTGTTTACCGAATAAGTTTCATTTTGTTATAGGCAGGGCTGTTCGTTCCAATTGGAAAAATCAATCTTAGGAGTCGGCATAAACATACAGCCTCGTTGAATTTTTCGCACGCGGAGGATTAAGGAGTTCTCAGATGCTGCATTCCACGCATTAAGGTCCCCATCAAGCAACATCAAACATTTTAAAATTAGCATTTAACTTTTATTGTCATTCGAGTTTAAGGTACATGCAACCCACTGTGTGATAGTCAGAAATGAGCCAATGCAGACAAAGATTACGTCGATTTCTAAGTAAAATTAAGTTTTTAATTATATTCCTTAATGATGCCAAATTGTCTGCAATAGCTCCTACGTACCACATGTTTAAGTAGACAAACACCGGTTACTTCTCGTTTCATTTTACTGCTTCACTTGGTAGGATCTAGGCAGACTCTTATATATACACTATCTTACATTATTTTGTGCCATTTTTCCAACAAAGATTAAAAGACATTTTCACATATTTTTCCATATAAGAATGAACTCTATATAAAAATAATTTTTCATGGTCCTAATAATATTCTGAAACAGAGGTTTTAATGTATTTGGGCCTTTGATCACCAAAAAGTCCCGTTCCAAAAAGAATAAAGGTCCAGCAACTGAGCAACCAATGGTAATAGGAGTACTGAATATTTCATGTGGACTCCTAAGATAGTAAGTTGGACCTTACCACGGCTGAGAGTCTCACGCCACAAGACCATTGATTTAACGGTTGAAACAAATGAACCCTCTCTGAGCTATAGCAAAAAAAAAAAAACACTTGCAACTTTTCAACCATCAGAATTTTATGTGTATCGCCTTGGATATATATTTGGAAGTGTACTGCTACATATTAATGGAGTATATCCATTAATCATGCTAAACACATTAATGGCGACAAGGAAAGGAACATGAAAGTAGTTTTAATCTTCACCAGTCCACTGATCGCCTAGTTGGACAAATCAACTTGATATTTTGCTAACTTAGCTACTGTTGTATCTATGATATCAAGTCGTAACTCGTAACCATTGGTTAGATTTGATTCTATCTTACTTGTTGTTTATTTGTCATTTTGAGTATAATATCTAAGTTGGACTGGAGTCATGTATCCTGTGTTCTAATGTCGCATCATGTGTACTTGTTGATTAAAAAGAATGTCGACAGGGTTGGATATACTTTTCTACCTTCGTGCCTGCTATTGTTAAGCCGACCGAGCGAAGCGAGGGAAGACTCTATATATGGTGATTTTGTGTCAATGTGAAGCATGATCTTTTTTCCAATTTGACACAAAAAAATTGGATTTGGTGTTGGTGATTGTTTTTCACTAAACAAAATTATCCCTCCATTTTGATCCAATTACTATAACTTCTTGTAGTATATCCTATTTTTCAGGAGTATAATTGGTAACCAAACTTCAATATAACGTATCTAAAAATCCGTGCCTTGGAATTTTACAAATTTTATATCGTTGGAAAGGATTTAAGAAAATCTACGCAACGAGTATAAACAACAATATCAAATTTAAAGTTTTTATGAAAAATTTGGAGGTGTTTATCATTTTAGGCACAATTTTATAAATTTAAATGTATATGTATTATGCAAACCACCACAGATGATACATAATACTTCATGTAGTCATATTTTGGTTTATGCATAAACTTATTTTCTGTTGCAACTAATAAAACGATGTACTCCCTTCGTTTCAAGAAAAGTGATATTTTCATTTTAGGCACAATTTTCGAAAATTGACTGCATAGTCATTATGCAAACCGCCACAAAGGATGCATAACAAAATATGGAGCAATATTTTGGTTTATGCATCGGCTAATTTTCTGTTTTAGGAAAAGTGATACTTTCACCCCGTATCAGAAAAAAAGATATTTTCACACTGTGTCAGAAAAAATGATACTTTCGCGCCGTGTCAGGGAAAATGATACTTTTGCGCCGATTTCTTCGGGCGGCCGTCCCACCGTGGAGTTGTCATCTAGTTATTAACTTATTATTGTTGTTGTAAAACTCGTTAGCACAAAAAAAAAATCTTATCAAAAAAATTAAATTATTATTATTATTTGCTTGGTAAAAATAATTTATATAAAAAAGCAAACTTAGCAGCAGATTACTTAGCAAAAAGTACGAGTTGCAGACAATTAAAAGGAGTTTGGATCAGACGTCCTCCTAACGTTATGTAGTTATCTGTTAGAAGATTTTACATCTTTCCGTCATATCGTAAATTTGATAAGTTGTTGTTAGTTCTTGCCAATTTAATTGGAAGATTATAAAAAAGCTATAAAAAAAAAAGGGTTTTGTTATCTTGTGCACCCATGCATAAGATAAGAGCCAATCATTGGTCTTGGAAATGATAAAAAACAATAAAAAATTATGAGAGATAATATATTTTGCATTGGAGATTGCAAATATTCATAGATTTTTTGAATTTTTCTTCATAAAAGTGCAAACTTTACCTTCTCCAATGCAAAATACATTATCTCTCATAATTTATTATTATTTTTTATCATTTCCAAGGCCAATGATTGACTCTTATCTTGTGCATGGTTGCACAAGAAAACAAAACCCAAAAAAAAAAGCAAAAGAAATGTTACATACACTATTGTACATAACCCTCGTTATCACAAAGATTCGGATAAACGCAAATTCTTACATAAAAACACATCTTAATTAGGTGAAGGCCCAAAATTAATAATATGATTTCAGGTGAATTTCCTCTGTTGTGATTAAAAGCTGAATCAAGCTCTCTTCCTGGAGCTTCTAAACCATATTTAGACCAATGGGAATTTGTGGTTTGGAAAAAAATTCGGTATTTTTTCTCCCGGAACCAACATATAAAATTGTGCGTCTAAACCCTATTTGCGGCTTTCACCCTCCTCCGTCTCTTTCTTTCCTTCTAGTTGAACAGAACTAGTCATAAAAACTCAAGGTGATCAAACTTGTGGCATGAAAACCCCATTCAAATGTTGGGATCCATTAAAACTCCATCTTAAACAAAATTGATACAAAAACCCCAAATTTTTAAAAATTGATACAAAAACCCCAAATTTCAAAATTGGTTTCATTGAATTTTATGATGAAACCTAAATTGGTTTCATCAAATTCTTTGGGGTTTTTGTGTTATTTTTGTTTTGATGGGGTTTTTGTTTTACTTTTGTTTTGATGGGTTTTTTATGGATGGATAGTGACACCTTTGGGGTTATAACTGTTAAGATTAATGCCTTAGGATTAACCTCACAAGACACTAATAGTTCTTTGGATCAACGTAGAACTAAAGAAAACAGAAATAAGATGCACTAAACGAAACAAAAAATGACACAAAGTTTAATGTGGTTCGACAATATGCCTACGTCCACAAACGGCTACGATCAACTCTTATTAGAACAATTACAGAGAATTAAACCACAACTATGAGCAGCAGGTTGTTGTTCACAAACACCAAACTAATTCTCTATGAACAAACGTTCTAAACCCTAAAATTCTCTAAGTTTAAGAATTCTTCTCTAAACTGTTGGGTGTGTATTTCCTTAGGACTTGTACACCTATTTATATAGGTTACAAACTTGTCTTCCAAGTATATGAGTTATACTAGGAAACCTAAACATAGCTAAGAAAGGAAACCTTGATTTTAACTAAATCAGGAAACCTCTAGCTATACCAAAATAAGGAAACACCTAGATGATTCTAGAAAATTCTGGAACCTTCCTAAAACATCGACAACTTCTAACAATTCTCCACCTTGCCGATGTTTCCACCAAACTGAGCTTGATCTTCACAAGTTAACCGTAGCCACAAATGCCCATAGGGCCTCAACAACGAGCAGTATTGATCAAGATGAGACACCTCTCAAACTTGACCTTCGGAACGACTTTCGTCAACATATCTACTGGATTATCTTCAGTATCAACCTTCAATAGTTGTACTAATCCGTTATCAACCACTTCTCGAACCTTATGATAACGAATATCAATATGCTTGGTGGATACATGATAAACTTGGTTCTTAGCTAAATGAATAGCACTTTGACTATCACGGTTCACAACAACACTCTGTTGTATAATCCCCAGATATTTAACTAAACCACGAAGCCATAACGCTTCCTTAACATCCTCCGTCATAGCAATATACTCTGCCTCCGTAGTAGACAAAGCTACGATTGGTTGTAACATAGACCTCCAACGGATAGGTCCTCCATTCAATGTAAAACAATACCCCGAAGTAGAATGACATTTATCTCTATCACCCGCATAATCTGAATCAACAAATCCACAGACCTTCAAACTTTGCTCCTTCTCAAACACTAAACCAATATCCAAGGTCCCATTAAGATATCTCAATATTACCTTCACCGCATACCAATGTGCTCTCCCAGGGTTAGCCATATAACGACTAACTAAACCAAATGCATGTGCAATATCCGGACGAGTACAAACCATAGCATACATCAAAGAACCTACAACATTAGCATAAGGAACCTTTGACATAAACTTTTTTTCCTCAGTTGTAGTAGGACACAACTGTTTTGATAACTTAACTGTAGGAGGTATTGGAACAGTAATAGCTTTGGAGTTATGCATTCCAAAGCGACGAAGAACCTTCTCAAGATAGGATTTCTGAGTAAGACATAACTTCCCCTTATATCTATCTCGAGTAATCTCCATACCCAAAATCTTCTTAGCTGGACCCAAATCCTTTATCTCAACTATAAACCCTAGTTAGCAATTCGCCGAATCATTCGCGAATTATTACGTATCAGTCGGGAATAATTTCCGTCCAATTGAAACACCGGACTGGATACGCGCATTTTCTGAGCATGCCGGATTATATGCGACTTTGCGACCCGAACTGAGAAACGGCAGATAAGTTCTCCAGCTATATCTTGATGTTTATACACCTATCTTTACTGGGCCTATCCACTAAGCATATCTTCAAGCCCACACGCTCGTTTCACTGCATTTAAAGAAATTTTTACAAAAATGCTTTATGTTGGGATTGACTCTCCGACCACATAAACACTAGCCAGACAAGAAACCAACTGGGCTAGCTTGTCTTTATTGATAATATCCAATATATTTTAGATATATATCATTTAAACCTCAAAATCATGCATGAAATACCCTTTTCCTACATTTATTACGTGCCGAATTTTTAATACTGAATTAAGATCACAAAAACGAATTATTCACGCACGTATGCCGTTCCGAACGACCCCCGAATCAAAATTGGTTGACCGAATAGTGAACCGAATTTACAATCCATTAAAACGAATAATACACGTACGTATCCCGTTCTGAATGTTTCCGTACCCCGAATTTCTAACTAGGATATAAACTCAATTGCTTCTTTAAAACATTAATTTCTAACTTGCTCTTCGCAGCTATGAGCATGTCATCCGCATAGAGTAAAAGATAAACAAAACTTCCATCTGGAAACTTCTTAAAGTACACACATTGATCATATTTACTACGAGTATACTTTTGCTGCAACATAAACGTTTCAAGCCTCTTGTACCATTGTCTTGGCGATTGCTTCAAACCATACAATGATTTCTCAAGTTGACACACATAATCTTCCTTACCAGCAACTTCATAACCAATGGGTTGTGACATATAAATGTCTTCCTCCAAATTTCCATGCAAGAGTGTTGTCTTGACATCTAATTGCTCGATCTCTAAGTCAAACTGCGCCACAAATGCTAAAAGGACTCGGATAGAAGTGTGTTTAACAACCGGAGAGAAAACTTCATTATAATCCACACCTTCCCTTTGTGCATATCCCTTAGCCACTAACCCTGATTTGTATCGTACACCACTAATGATACCCTTGGAATCTGGAATTCCATCCTTTACCGTATAGACCCACTTGTACCCAATCTTCTTTCGACCCTTAGGCAACTTAACAAGTTCCAAAGTGTGATTCTTGTGAAGAGACTTCATCTCCTCATCCATGGATATTTTCCACTCAATGGCGTGAGTATTACTCATTGCCTCCTCAAAGGTAAACGGCTCATCCTCAAAAACAGATAATGCATAAGACGCATACTCATCAAAACCATAACGGGTTGGTGGACGTCTCTCACGTTGAGACGCCAAGGACGGAATATTCTCAATCTATTTCTATATAGATTCCTCACTAGGAACCTCAAACTCAACTTCATCTTCTACAAGAGTTTGTTTTCCTTCTTCTATAGTAGATGAACTAGGAACTCTTTGCTCCACTTGCATCGAATCATCTTCAACACCACTACTACTCTCACTTTCAATTTGAGAGTCCCAACATGTGAACTTCTTTGAATAAAGCATTGCTCTTTTATTGAAGGTAATATCACGACTAATTATGAACTTATTCAATTATGGTCACCATAGACGGTATCCTTTCACACCTAATGGATAACCTAAGAAAATTGCTTTCTTGGCTCTAACTCCAAACTTATCTTCTTTTACATGAAGATAGGCTGGACAACCAAACACCCTTAAATTAGAATAGTTCACGGGATTATCGGTCCATACCTCCATAGGTGAATTACACTTAATAGTTGTTGATGGTGATCGATTCACTAAATAGCACGCCGTATTCACTGCTTCAGCCTACCAAATCTTGTCTAAACTTGCGTTTGACAACATGCACAATGCTCTCTCAAGTAACGTTTGATTTATTCTCTCTGCTACTCCATTTTGGTATGGTGTACCCTTAACTGTGAAGTGCCTAACGATACCTTGTTCCTCACAAAACTCCTTCAGTGGGTCTTCGATATATTCACCGCCATTATCGGAACGTATCTTCTTAACCACACGACCAAGTTGTTTCTCTACCATGGTCTTTCACTTCTTAAACACCTCGGTGACTTCATTCTTATGCTTCATGGTGTAAAGCCAAACTCTCCTCGAAAAGTCATCGATAAAGATCACAAACCACCTAGAACCTCCCTTAGAAACTGTACGAGAGGGACCCCAAACATCCGAATGGATGTAATCTAACATACCCTGCGTGTGGTGAACAGCGGTACCAAAACTGCTCCTACATTGCTTCCCAAAGATACAATGCTCACAGAAATCAAGCTTGCAAGTCTTTTCACCACCAAGCAAGCCTTTACTACTCAACACCGACATACCTTTCTCACTCATATGCCTAAGATGCATATTCCATAAACGTGTTGACTCCACCTATTTCTCATCAATTGATTGAGAAACCATATCTCCACCACAAACTATATCTCCTTGTAGAAAATATAAATTGCCATGTCTTTCACCGGTCATCTTCAAACTACCATTGTAGAATACCTTCAAGAATCCATATTCAGCAGCATACTTGTATCCAAGACATTCAAGTACTCCCAAAAAAATCAAACTCTTTCTCAAATCTGGAACATGTCTAACCTCTGAAAGTGTTGTGATAACACCATGCGAACAAACCTGTGCCGTACCAACTCCAACTGTTTTGCAGGCATTAGAATTTTCCATCATAACAGTATCACCATTCACCTCTCTATAAGTAGTGAAACAATCCTTTATAGGACATATATGATACGAAGCACCGGAATCAAGCATCCAACCATCATTGAGATAACTCTTTGATGTAATGGTTAACACTTCCTCATTAAAACCACGTATAGGGTCTTCTAAAACTTCACTGCCTTCAGCAACAGAAGCAACGAAATTCTTTGAATCTGATTTCTCACGTTTCTCATCTCTTGCATTAAGCTTGAGACAATCAGCCCTAATATGACCCAGTTTACGATAATAATAACACTCAATATCGCTCTTTTTGGAATGACTCTTTGACTTCAATTTCTTATTGCCATTCTTTCCTTTATAAACAAACAAGCCGTCTACTTGTGCTTTATCGATGAACTCTTGCTTCCTTAACGCCTTAGCTTGTAAAGCAGAGACCACGTCATCGAAAACCAACTTATCTTCATCTTAGTCTTCATCGGTTTTCCCACTTAGCAAATTGTCAATAAACTAGATAAAATTTCTTATAATCTTCTCACAAATCTTGATAATTGAATCAGGCCACTCGTATATAGCCATATTATACATTGGAATTCTAAAGAGAACTGATTTAACCAGGATTATTCTCTCTTGGAAGGATAATAATTTTCCTTTCCATGTAGCTAACTTTTTCTGCATCAGTTCAACTATTGGCCAAACAACACTAGTTTTAACTCTTCCACTTGTAAGTATTACTCCCAGGTATTTATCTGGAAAATGACTAACCTCCATTTGCAATATATATTTAATCAAAGTTTTCCTTGAATCAGAGGTGCCATCAATGAATAGTTTACTTTTATTTTTATTGATTTTTTGACCTGAACTCTTCTGATAATCTTCAAGCAGTTTCATAAGAGCTATAAGACTTTTTTTCTCCCCATTACAAAAGATGAAAACATCATCTGCAAAGAGCAGATGTGTGGGATATATGTTTTTCCTTATCACCATTGGTTTGATATGACCTTGATTAACACATTGAATGAGTTTTCTTCTTAGAGATTCTTCCATTAGCACAAACAAAATAGGAGAAAGGGGATCTCCTTGTCTCAATCCCCTCCTTACTGAAAAGAACCCACGAGGTCTACCATTTACCATAACAGAAACTCTAGCTGACTTAAATAATGTGTGTAACCAATCACACCATTCTTCAGAGAAACCAAACTTCATAAGTACCTGAAATAAGAAATTCCAACTCACTGAGTCATATGCCTGAGAGATATCAATTTTGATGCCAACATTTCCTCCCCTTCTTTTTTTTTTTGAATTTCATTGACCATTTCTGAGGCTAATAAAATATGTTCTTGAATACACCTTCCCTTCACATAAGCTACTTGTTGAGGAGAGACCAATTTATGCATTAGATTACCCATTCTTGAAGCAATTATTTTAGTAAAATTTTTAAAACTTACACTGCTAAGCCCAATTGGTCTAAATTGATTAGGATTTCTTGCACCTTCAATTTTGGGAAGAAGAACTAGAAAATTGGAGTTTAAACCCTTTGGAATAAATTTTCGTCTCCAACAAAATTGAATAGCTTCAACTACCTCTTTAGAAATAAGATGCCAACAAGCCTTGTAAAACCAAGCAGAGGCACCATCAGGCCCAGGAGCACTATTGGGATCCATATTAAATATAGTATATTTAATCTCCTCCTCTTATGGAATTTGCTGCAACATTTCTTGATCCTCTTTTGTAATACTTTCAGGAATGACATCTAATAAGGAGTCAGATATTTCCACCTTCTGGAACTTGAACTTGTTTTCAAAATGTTTAACCAATGTATTAGCAATGCTTTCTTGGTCATAAATAATATTTCCATTTTGGTCTTCTATTTCATAGATTGAATTTCTTGCTTGTCTAATTTTGAGATTGGCATGAAAGAATCTAGTGTTAGCAGCCCCCTCTTTCATCCATTTAATTCTTTCCTTGTGCTTGAGAAATGTACTTAATTGGGCTTCTTTAGAATCAAGATTGTTTTGAGCAGCTACCAAATGATTAAGAGCTTCTTCATCAAAAGGATTTTCATCTAACAAAACCATGGCTTCTTTAACTTTGAACTCAGCATCTTTTATTTGATTGTTTATATTCCCAAAAAAATTCCAGTTCCATTCTTTGAGAATTTTTTTCAACTGTTTCATTTTTTGCTGGAACACAAAAGAAGGATCTCCTTGAATATCTTCAGCCCAACATTTAGAAACCACCTCTAAAAAATTTGGATGAGATAACCAGATCTGTTGAAACTTCATAGGAGTATTTCTTGGCTTATGACATTGTGCACAACCACCTAATAATGGAGCATGATCAGAAAATACCCTCAATCCAACTTTGTATCCCCAAGAATCATATTTTTGCAACCACAATTGATTAACCACTGCTCTATCTAAGTTACATAGTATTCTTTTATGTCCCTGCTGACAGTTTGACCAAGAGTGAGACAAACCTGTTTTAGGAGCCTGTAAAAGTTCACAGCTGTCTAAACAAGAAGTGAAATCCAACATTGATCTTTTATTATGACTTTTCCCTCCAACTTTTTCTTCAAGTAAAGTAATAACATTAAAATCACCAATAACCAGCCATGGTAAGTTGAGCAGCTTTATTTGTTCCATCTCAGACCATAAGTATCTTCTTTGAATAGCACTCATATGAGCATGAACACCAGAGACAAGGACATCACCAATTTGAACTGTAATCATTTGACTGGACATAGAAATTACTAAAGGAGTAGGTAAACTTTTATTCCAAAACAACCATATATTACCTTTTTTATTTGCAAGAGAGTTATGAATAACCATGTTCTGCATGCCTGGCAAATTCAGTTTATTACAGAATGAAGAAGTACAGTTAAATTTAGGTTCAGCAACCCATACTACTGAAGGATTAAACTGATTAACGAGAGACTTTAACTTATCCTGAGACCTAGCTCTCCTTAGGACCCTTAGGTTCCAATAGATGGCTTTCATTGTTTGTATTGGAGGCATATGCCTCCTTTCCCAGGATTCTTCCTAAAGTTATATTTACTGGGGTTTTGTGTATCTGCTGACACTTGAGTTAGATCTCTTTTGGAGGTTGTAATTTCTTTATCATGTACTTGAGTGCTAGAAGAAGCATTTGATTTAGGTTTTTGAATCACCCTAGACCATGAAGTAGTTGGTATTTTCTCTTCTGAGATGGATCCATCTTTACCATTGATATATTTAACCATATTTTCTTCTACATCATTTTCAGATACTATTTTTAACACTGTTGCAGGCTCAATAATTTTTTTATCAATAATAGTTTGTACTCCATATGGTGAAGTGGGTTTAGGTCTTCAAAGGCTAGAGATTATTAACAAAGCTTTTCTGATGAAGACGATGTGGAAGATTCAAAATTCAGAAGATGACTGGGCAAAATTCTTCAAAGCAAAGTATCAAAACAGATTTGGTCAGTGGAACACACAATGGAAATTATCTTCTGTGTGGCCAGGTTTGAAATGTGCTTGGGACTTCAAAGATGATGTAAGGTGGATTATAGGTGATGGAAAAAAAATCTCTGTATGGTTTGACATATGGATTGGAGATAAACCTCTGATTGATCAAGTGGGATTTACTTCATATGTTAAAAACAATGCTTTGTTAAAAGTGTCAGACATTTTAAAAGATGGAAAGTGGTCTTTACCTGACTTCATCCAACAAATACTTCAATCTTCTATAATGCCAACAGTTGCAGGAGGGGGGGATGAGTTAATTTGGATTGGTGATTTGCAGGGATCTTTCACAGTTCAAGCAGCAATACATAAACTCAGATTCAAGGAGTGTAATCTTCATTGGACCAAGTATATCTGGAATGCTTTTATCCACCCCAGTGTGGCTAGTAATGTATGGAAAATTATTCAAGGAATATATATAGATGATACAATTAAGGTGAAGAATGAGTATGAAATGGTATCTCAATGTTGTATTTGTAAAGATGCTCAAGACAGTATGAATCACTTGCTATGGAAATGCAGATTCAATGATGAAATTTGGAAATAGATGTGCTCCTTATTTCAATTCCCTCAGCCTATGTCTTTCAATGATATATGGAAGTGTGCTAAAAACAAAAGCCCTTTAATCAAGCGGGTATGGTTTATTTCTGCGTGTATTATTCTCAAGGAATTATGGTTCCAGAAGAACAAGAATTTTTTTGAAGAACTCAATCCTAATATTCATAGTTTTAAAAGTAGAATCATGAAATTAATTTGTGAAGGGAGCTTAAGAATTATAGGAACCAAATGGAATCAGAATTATGATCTGAGTATCATTGCAACTTTTAACCTGGGACTTAGGAATTCAAAATTTCAGGAAATCAAAGAATGTCAGTAGATTCCTCCAGATTTTGGTTTCACAATGTTCTGCTGTGATGGTTCTTCTATAGGAAACCCCGGTGTTGCAGGTTTTGGAGTGGTTATAAGAGATCATTGTTGTCATGTTATTGGTACTCTCACAGGTGGTATAGGTATTGCTTCTAACTACATTGCAGAAGTTTATGCAATTATGTGTGCAATGGAACTGGCAATTTAGTGGAGTAAATAAAAAATCATCATTTTCTCAGATTCTCAAACTGTGGTAAAACAATTTAATTCAGGGCATGTACCAAGGTTCATAAGAAGTAAATGGAAACAGGCAGTTAAAAGAATCTCTCAAATCAGGTATAAGCATTGATATAGGGAGGTTAATTTTTCAACTAATTCTATGGCAAAGGAAGGTGCAAACTTGGCACCAGGTGAAAGACATCTCTATGCAGGAAGACCTTCATCTCTAAGAAGAGTTGAAATTCCAAATGTGAAATACTACAGATTTTGTTAGAGTTGTAATTGGGTTTATGTAACAAGCCTTATTTTGCTTTTCTTTTTATTTAGTTGTCAAGCTTTAAAAAATTCCTTTGATGTAAAACTCCTTTTGGTTTAATGAAATGAATGTGAATTAGAAGAAAAAAAAATTGTCAACAAAAGCATCATACGATGGAGGCAAAGAACATAATAATATCATGGATTTATCCGTATCAGAGATAGTGACACTAATATTAGACAAATCAGAACAGATTTTACTAAACTTATTAATATGATCCATCATAGACTTACCCGGAGACATCCTAAAGGCATGGAGTCTACGATTCAAGTAAAGTTCAGAAGTCAAATCCTTTTGTAAGTAGAGCTTCTCTAACTTCTCCCACAACACCTTTGCAGAGGTTTCACTCGAAAAGTTATGAGTGATATCCCTTGACAAACATAAACGAATAGTTGAACACGCCATCAAATCAAGGTCATCCCACTTCTCATCAGTCCAATCCTTTGGTAACGTTGTTGGCTTCTCCTTGATTGCTTTGATTTGTTCATACTAATAAGAATATCTTTTACATCAGTATGCCATGATGTGAAATTATTCTTCCCATTGAACTTCATGATATCAAATCCATACACCTTCGAAAAAACCACTTGTTGTAGAACTAGACATCTTCACTTCTAACTATGATTCTATCCACCCTCACCGCACCACTTGTTAGGATTAATTCCTTAGGATTAACCTCACAAGACACTAATAGTTCTTTGGATCAACGTAGAACTAAAGAAAATAGAAATAAGATGCACTAAACGAAACAAAGAAAGACACAAAATTTAACGTGGTTCGGCAATATGCCTACGTCCACAAACGGCTATGATCAACTCTTATTATAACAAATTACAGAGAATTAAATCACAACTATGAGCAGCAGGTTTCTGTTCACAAACACCAAACTAATTCTCTATGAACAAACGTTCTAAACCCTAAAATTATCTAACTGTGAGAATTCTTCTCTAAATTGTTGTGTGTGTATTTCCTTAGGACTTGTACACCTATTTATATAGGTTACAAACTTGTCTTCCAAGTATATGAGTTATACTAGGAAACCTAAATATAGCTAAGAAAGGAAACCTTGAGTTTAACTAAATCAGGAAACCTCTAGCTATACCAAAATAAGGAAACACCTAGATGACTCTAGAAAATTCTAGAACATTCCTAAAATATCGACAACTTCTAACAATAACTTGCGGACCGTCTAATGAAACCGTGCTGAAAAAATACCTTCGGTCTTCCGGCAAGAAACTAAAGTTCCAGAGGGTTTTGTTGGTTTTATGATACCAATGGTGATGATTTCGGTTACCTGGCCATTTAGTTTGTTTAGGTGTTTTCTCTTGATTATGATTTTTTTTCCTTTATTTTCTTTTCTTCTTAGACGTATTTGGTTAAATAAAAAATATCATGTTTAAATGATGAAGTTGGGTTTTGGTGTTTCAAAATTTTCGGTTTTAAGTGAGAAGTTTTGCTCCCATAGTTGGTTTGTGGTTCATAATGAATAACGAGCTAATTGCATTGATACCTAAACTACGATGATTGGTTCATCTTTTAGTATTTTGGATGAGGACGATTCCCACGGTTCCACTAAATTACAAATAAAAAAAAGGAAGGTAAGATGGAGCAAGCTATAGTCTCCTGTTTGGACATGGATTTGCATAGGATGAACTTGGTGGTCCTAGATTTTCTCTAATTTTCTTTGTAACGAGTGTCATCGGCATAAGAATATTAAACCACACAAATACCACAATTTTGTATACAGTTTTGTCACTTTCTTCCCATATCCCCTTTTCAAGCAATTTCGGAGAGTTGCAGATTTCTATTTTCTTTTGGATGCGATAGTACCCACAACGTCCTTGGCTCCTTTCGATGACCCCTAGCAGTATTGGTTCCTGAGCCAAAATTTGTTGTAGGATTGAACATGCTTAAAGAAGAAGCGGAGGACCGACAACTGCATGTAATGTTAAGATTAACTTTTTTTTCTTATGTTTGGTTTTGATTCGTGTATAGTGTATTTTGGAGTTACCATGTTGTTTCTCAAAGGTTTCAAAAATTAATGTTATACTTATAGACCTAATTTGTCTTTAGCAAACTGTCATTTGTTTGATAAAGTTCCATACAATGCCTTTTATTTTTCTGAGATCTAGAAGTCGTAAACTCCCAAGTTGTAAAAGCAGATGGAGTATTCATAGAGCGATGCAAAACATTTTCTGTATGTGATACTGTTCAAGCTGACCTTTGAGAGTTGCTAACCTTTGCAGGTTGCTAACCTTTGCAGGTTGCTAAAAGGTTTCTTTGTTGATTGAATGGCATTATCATGGAGATTTTCAAGTTGTTATAGTTTGTCCCAAAGTTCTTGGCATTTGGAGGTCAATAAAGTGGGCAATAATTCTTTGGTTGATATTAATATATTTTTTAAGCAACTGCCAATATATATTATAAGCTAATGTATATTTATTTTTGTAACTGTCGTAGATCATTACAATATTACACTTCAGCAATGAGGCAAAAAATTCTAACTAATGGTACCACTACCAGGTGCACGATTGTCATTTGCAGGGTCATAAGTATTATGATTGATCTCAGTTGTTAATGGAGAAGGCAGGTGGTTGAGACCGAGTTGGAGCTAAGGATGAAAGTCGCATACAAAAGTGCCACTCCAATCTTCTTCTTTTTTTTATAGAAAATGAGGCCAAGAAACCTCAAAACAACTAATTTAGTTAACCCGATGTTCCGTATTCAGAATTTCGGATGTTCATGGTTCCATTGTTGGATGTTCAAGTAAGTTAACAGTGTCCATAAGTTATGATCAACCCAGGAATGGTTAATGTCATAAATATTGCAAAAAAAAGATAGTTTTGCTTCCCATATTATATCTATTCTGTTGACTAATCTAAAATCTTGGGCAATGAAATTCATTTCAAATTTCTTGGTATTTCCAAAGTCTTCACAAATTAAGTAACGTTGTCTGCGAGCTTCTGCATATATTCCCACCAGCAGCACCAGAGTCGGTTCCGAATCGCTCCTAAAGGAAATCCTGTGACTACTCCAACATGTTTCCCATTGGAAAGCTGTTTTTGCTCTAACCTGTTCTAGCTCTTCTATTGTTGTACTGTCAGTCAAGAGGCCTCTTGCTTCTCTGAATGTACCTATGTGATCAACCATCATTAGTCCAATACCTGTTTTTGAATTTGAGTCTATCATATTCAATGCAAAATGAATTTTCAATGTCATATCATCTGTATCTCTTTCATCAGGATACTTTTTAATCCGGAGAATAACATCATTCATAGAGTTATAGTAGAGATCCTCCATTATGTTATGGCCTGGTTTTGTAGTAATATTGTAGCTATTTATGAACTTAATAATGTTGTTAGCCGTTATAATACTATTTTGTCTTTTCTTTTTAAAGACCACGTCACACCTTACCTTCCAGATAAACCGGGTTATGATACTACATAGCACCTTCCAATATATATCATAAGTTCCCCTATCTGTGTTTTCAAAGCAGTCTGATAACCAATCATGAAAAGATGTTGTACCATTTCTAATAAAGTCCATATCAAAATTGAAGTGCATCCATACCTGAGTAGCATAGTTGCAATGTAGGAATAAGTGAGTTAGAGTTTCTTGGTTCTCATTACAGAGCTTACATTTGGTGTCAATGTCAGGGAGAACATCCGCCACTCTCATGCTATTAGGAAGGATGGAATGGGCTGCCTTCCATATAAAATTCTTAACAGCTGGTGATGTTTTCATTCTCCATATTCTATTCCATTTAGGCTCCGCATTACCATTAGAGTTTATGTGGTTATATAACGATTTTATAGAGAATGTACCTTTTTCGTTTAGACTCCATCTCGGGGTATCCATTTTTTCTTCTGGAATTCTAAGGCCCCTAACTTTTACTATTTTTTGATTATCAAAGAACCTATCTGCTTTAGTAAGGTCCCAATTTTTATCGTTTGTTATCAGATCACTTACTTTATTCAGACCCTCGGTAGCACCCTGATTTCTTTGCAAAGGTGTTTATGTCTCTGGGATGCAGTTATCCTGCCAAATATCAATGTTTCTTCTATTTCCTAATTCCCAGAAGCAACATTTCTTTAATTGGTCAATCCATGTTAGCAACCCTTTCCATAACCAGCTATCATTTTTATTAGGTTTACTATTTATGTGTAGTAAATCGCAGTTGGGGTAATATTTAGCTTTCATTATAATAGCACATAGAGAGTTAGGTTTTTGGCTAAGATTCCAACCCATCCTAGCTATCATTGTTAGGTTGAATTTTCTTACATTTTTTATACCTAGGCCTCCTTCTTCTAGAGTATTACATAAATATGTCCATTTTTTTAAACAAACCCCCTTTCTCCCATTTTCATTCAATCCATTATCGTTTATTCCCCACCAATAGTTTCTCTGAAGTTTAGTTATCTGATCACAAATTTTAACTGGGATCTTAAAGCAATTCATTTGATACACATAGGCAGAAGAAGCTACATTTTTTTATCATGGCCGTTTTTCCAGCATTGTTTAAGTTTATCCCGTTCCACCCTATCATTCTATTTCTCAAATTTTCAAGTAAGGGCTCAAAGCATTGTAATTTTGATCTATTGGTGAACAAAGGGGAACCTAAATACTTGTCAGTTAAGGGAATAGTTGTTACACCTAATATTTCTTTAACCTTCCTGCGAATACTAGTTTCAGTTTTTTTTGCTAAAGAACACTCCAGATTTACTCAGGTTAATAAGTTGACCCGAAACCAAGCTAAAATGATTAAACAAATTAACCAAATTTATACATGTGTTTTCACTCACCTTGCAAAAGACTAAGCAGTCATCAACGAATAGGAGATGACTTAAAGAAGGAGCCTGTGAACCAGTTTTATGCCTTTGATCAGGCCCGAAGTTTCCACATTTTGATTTGATATAGAAAGAGCTTTTATACAAAATAGGAAAAGATAAGGGGAGATTGGGTCTCTGATGCGTGTCGTATGCGTCAAAAATAAATTCACTTCCTCACTCAACTAGATATAAATATAGTATTCGATAAGAAAGAGTTCGTATCCACAGAGAGGCGATTGTTGTTATGCAATTTTCAGATTCTTAAGTAACCAAATAACCCAAGGTGTGTTTTTGTTTTTATCAAAGTAATAATACTAAATAAAGCAAAGCAAATAGTTTGAATAGTCAATAAGGAGAAGATATTGGTCAAGGGATAGTATCATTCACAAGCATGTATTTTTCATCTATGATTAGAATTGGTAATTTAATCTCTCAATTATCAAAAGTCCTAGGATATCTTGATCACAAGAGTATCCCGTTTATTTCCTGATTTTATCACAAACAACATTAAAAGATGTTATTGTGAAATCTACTTAAAAAGCAACCTAAAGTGTAAAAGCACAATTAGATTTAACTCCCTAAGAGCAATAAGTTCTATGAAATAAGACTAATCAATGCAAACAAACGTGTAAAAGCACTAATTTGTTTTAACAAAGGTTATCATTCATATGCGATTAAAAAGATGTATCACTACAAGTATTAACCACAAGATGCTACTAGAAATCAGGGATAAACAACTTTTACGTATTGAAAACCCTAATATAGCTATAGAGATGAAAACAAATCCAATTGATTCCGGACTCAACCAAACTAGCATTCAAATCATATGATAATAAAAATAATGAATCACAAACGATAAAATTGAGACAAAACTAATTCATAGAATCAAATAACATGCTTGAAGAAATCAACTTTTATCCCATAACCAATAATAGTATTTAGCTACACATATTCATGGAGTTCATCTTCATAATATTCAAAGAAATAAGATGAAACATAAAAGGAAGCAAACCCTAGAAGTAGTTCTCTGCAAAAGCTCCAAGAAGAGAATAAAAACGTTATATCCAAAAGTTAGTAGAACTTTACTTTTTGTAGCTTTTCTTCCTTCCAAAATTAGGTCCAAGTCTTCAAAGTCCATTAGTTGGAAATTCACCCGACCCACGAGTGAGAGAAACCCATGTAGAAAATCTATCTCAAAAACGCTCGTCGGAAAACTGGGTTTTTGGCCGGAATCCGGCTAGAAAATTCGCCGACGGTAACCTGAGATTCCTCTCCGTCGACAGAATATTCCGTCACGGCGCCGTTAAAGTTAACCGTTGACCTAACGGTCATCGTTAGTCAACCAGGTCAAAATACATTGAGTCAGACATAACCTGCAATATCTTGTACCTGCAGTTCCCATGGAAACACACCAAACTCCATTTAGCACCAGCATAACCCCCTGAAACTGCTATTCCAAAACTGCGGCTTTACCCATTCTTCTCCTTTGCCTTGTAGCTCAACACCTGCTACAGAATCATGCCCTCACTGCCACCATATTCATAAGTGCATCTCAGCAACAATTTCGCAGCTCGAGCCATAATTTCCATGTATTCTCTAGCATCAAAGTAAATCACATTCTACTCATTCAACTCCAGCTAGCCCATTACTGCAACATCTATAATCTTTCTTTCTTGCTTGCAATCTCATCTCATCGCAGTGCCCCCAGAACCTTTGCCAGCAAACCACCAACACTACAACCACCTGACCTCCTTCTCTATCTCTCACTGACAATGGCAACATCCAAATTCACTCATTGGCAACAACTCAATCATCCTGCTCTCAGTTCTGCATTATCAAACCACCTTCTTCTTCCATTGCATTTTATTCAACAGCAACCACCTTGCCATTGCATCCATAACTCTATCAACCGCAAACTACCAGCACCTCAAACCTTAGTTAAAACCTCTCAAGCCTAGCACCATCAACTCCATCAGTATCCAACTCCAGTTGCAGCGCCATTCTGTAGCTCCTTCCACCTGACACAGCACAGAATCAGTTATAGCTCACAAACCTCTCTACTTATATCAACAACTGAACTCCACCAGCTGCCACTCTTCACCAGCATTAACACTTCCATGCATATCCCATTACCACCATTGCAATATCAACCTCGTGGCATGAACTGCAGCTACCAGTTTGAACACAGAACATTCAGCTACACTCCATTGCTACCTACTAACCAGCTCTCATACTCCAACATAAGCAGCTCGAGCCCAGCTCACAGGAAAACCACACCTGCTTCACAACACCATACCCAGTTGATGCTCACTGCATCGAGCTAAAACTTTCACTCTACAGCTCCATCATTCCCAGATATCCACCATTCATTCCACCTGGCACAATCCAACCCATTTCTTCACTTCTCATCTTCAGTAAATTCCCAAATCAAACCATCATCAGCAGCAATTCAAACCCTAGTTCAGAACCCTTTTTATATACCAATTTCACAGCCAAATTCCTTCTAGAAATCAAGCACACATACCCATCTCCTGCAGATTCTTCATCCGATTTCTCAGAAAAGGCAAACCCTAACTGCAACCACCATTACCTTCTGCCAAATCTCAATTCAATTCAGACCTAGTTGTAAAACCATATGAACTCGTAAAACCCCTCTTTAATCTTCACCATTTCTTCGATCAGAATCAATATGTTCTCAATCTCAACAGCAGTAGACCCTAATTCTTCATTTCAAAACCCATTTCTAAATTTCATCTTCTATGCCTGAATCGATCACAGCAACAGGTCTTGCTAATTTCTCCTCCATTTCTTGAACATCATCTCTGCTATAATTTCTCTCAATTTCTTATGGCTGCGCCTCTTTCTGTGTCTCTTGATTTCAGGCGAAAAATGATTGAGAAGTAATCTTCTCTTTATTTTAGGGTACTGAAGTAAGGCCCGTCATACAACACCTGGTAATCTTGATAAGGGATAGCTAAGCTGGCTATCCCTTAACCACAACATATTGTATTTAGTATTGCTCCAAATAGAGTCACCCCTTAACTATGCTCCCGATAGATTTCTCCACGAAATTTACGATTCTGCCCCTTTATGCATGAATGCTCTTCCACCAGCTGCAGCCGCCTCTTGCATCTCAAATCCACTTCTTGTCTTCAATGTCTTAACATCATTAAAGCCGCCATGCTTTTCAGACATAATTTGCATCACTAAAGCCGACATACTTTTCAGACAGAGATGAAGAAATAAAAGCAAATAATGAGACACAATCCGCCTCCAACGCTTTTGCCATGTTTCCTCCTATTTTGATCCAAAGTACCTAAATACTCAAAAACAAAACATAAGATACATAATGTACAAGAAAACTAGTAGAGAAAGCATAAACAATAGATAAATAATACGGTGTTTTAGACACCTATAAGATTCCCCCACACTTAGAATTTGCTAGTCCTCGAGCAAATCAAACAAAATAATTAAAAATCATACATACAACTCCGTCTCGTCGAGGCTACGATCACTTTAAGCATAAATAACAAGCCTTTAAACCCCTAGGTGTCCCTAGTGGACAAGTTTTAGTCTCGTGAAGGTTTACAAGAGGTCTGCCTACAAAACCTATATTTCCAACTCCGTCTATTTGTGATAAATAAATCAATGAACGAATCCAAAATGACTACAAGAGGAGGTACCTTGTACAAATTCAGTTCATATATTAGTAAATAAAGATTTAATTAGATAGTCGAACAAGCCACAATACTCGGAAACTAACAAACCACAATCACAATGAAAAGATAAAGAAGATGGATATAGATGTAGATGTTGGCGAATGTTCACAAGTGATCGATGTTTCCCACATCTGTCTGAAGGTCACTGCCAAGATGAACCTATGCATCCTATTGGATTGAGCTACTGGTTTGAATTCTACATCAACTCACTGGCATATACAAGGGAAACATGAGTGACTTTATTCAACCAATATAATACTTTCTTTTCTTTTTCTTTTCTTTTTCACTTCCTTTTTTTTTATTTTTTTAGACAGCATGATTAAATCTTTTGGATCCAAGCGCATGCTTTTTGTCAGCAAGTACATGATAGTTGCCTTGGATCTTGCATTCCACGCTTGTTTAGGCGACGGAGATAGGGACAACGTTTCACACATACTGCTATTCCCAAGTGTCATTTTTATTCCTTTTTGGTCTAATTGGTCGGTCTCTTTTTTTTCTTCTTTTTCTAGTAACTCAATCACTTTATTTCATCCTAGCAGTAATAACACGTCGATGTTTAGTGACCCACCAAAGCACTTAGAGAACAATAGATAAATATGGAAAAATAAAAATAGAATGCGATATGGTAACAACTATCATATTATTTGTGATTTCTGAGCTATGTTGGTCCCCTTTATAGTTAATTGGTTCCTCAACTCCTGCATTCAAAATGGTTCCATCCACTAATGGTGTCATCCTAAAGGCACAAGTTTCTAGATTTCGGAGTCCAAAAAGCACAATTTTTTCTTGGTTTTTCTATTTTTCTATTTTTCTGATTTTGATTATTTTTTTTAAAGGCATAAAACACACTAAAACAAACTATACAAACATATAAATGCTCCCCCACACTTAAACTTTACATTGTCCTCAATGTAAAATTGAATCGTCCAAAGAAAATTCAAGGTGGGAAATTCCGCAAATGATATGCAAAAACAAAAAAAATAAAGATAAAATGCATAAAGAATAAAAAGATAAGGGTAAAGATACAAAACCGGTGGGTTGCCTCCCACTTAGCGCTTGGTTTAAAGTCTTCAGCCCGACTTGCTCCTTGTTTGCTAAGACTCCTCCAGCGAGAATGCCTCCACAAAGTTCACACCTTCCACAACTTCGGAAGTAAAGTTCTCATAATATGGTTTTAGCTGGTGTCCATTCACTTTAAACTCCTTTCCTGTAGCTATGATACGAATTTCTACTGCACCATGAGAAAACACATTAGTAACAACAAAAGGTCCGATCCAACGTGACCTTAATTTACCCGGAAATAATTGCAAGCGAGAATTAAACAAAAGCACTTTCTGCCCAACACAAAATTGTTTTCTATAAATCATAGAATCATGAAATGCCTTAGTTTTCTCCTTGTAAATGCGCGATCTTTCAAATGCATCATTGCGTAACTCTTCTAGCTCTTGGAGTTGCAACTTTATTTATTTTCCAGCACCATCTAGCTCCATATTGCATTTCTTAATAGCCCAAAACACCTTATGTTCAATCTCAACGGGTAGGTGACAAGGTTTACCGTACACAATCCTAAAAGGAGACATCCCAATAGGTGTTTTGTATGCGGTTCTATAAGCCCACAAATCATAATTAAGTCGCATGCTCCAATCTTTCCTTGTTGGATTCACCGTCTTCTCTAATATGGATTTCACCTTCCGGTTAGACACCTCGGATTGTCCATTGGTTTGGGGATGATAAGGTGTTGCAATCTTGTGCAACACATTGTACTTCTTCAACAATCCTTGTAAGAACTTGTTTTTGAAGTGAGAACCCCCATCGCTAATTATGATTATTGGAATTCCAAACCTTGCAAAAATATTAGCTTGCACAAAATCTGAAACCACTTTAGAATCATTAGTTGGGGTGGCCTTAGCTTCCACCCATTTCGAGACATAATCAACAGCAAGTAAGATATAAAAATTCCCATTGGAGTTGACAAAAGGACCCATAAAATCGATACCCCATACATCAAAAACTTCAATAAATTGAATAAAAGTTTGTGGCATTTGATTTCGAGCACCTAGATTGCCTGTTCTTTGGCACCTATCACAAGTTGTGCAAAATATATGTGCATCCTTAAACAAGGTTGGCCAATAAAAACCGCTTTCAAGTACCTTGTGAGCTGTTATTTTACTCCCAAAATGTCCTCCGCAAGCATATGAATGACAAAAAGACAAGATAGAGTTAAATCAAATTCGGGAACGCACCTTAGTATGACTTGGTCGCTGCCATGTTTCCATAAGTATGGATAATCCCATATATATTGGTTCCCTAACCTCTTAAGTTTGTCCCTCTCAGCACGACACAAGTTCTTTGGGATTTGTTTAGACACCAAGTAATTAACAATATCCGCATACCATGGTTCCGCAAATGCAATTGAGAACAGTTGCTCATCCGGGAAACTTTCACGCAATGGGATAGCTTCCTTGTCCACAGCAATACGGCTCAAATGATCCGCAACGGTGTTCTCAATTCCTTTCTTGTCCTTGATTTCAATATCAAACTCTTGTAAGAGTAAAATCCACCGTATAAGCCTCGGTTTCGCCTCTTTCTTTGTAAGCAAGTACCTAAGTGCTGCATGATCTGAAAAGACAACAACTTTTGTACCAATTAGATAAGAGCGAAACTTTTCCAAAGCAAAAACAATAGATAATAACTCTTTTTCAGTGGTTGTGTAGTTTTGTTGGGCTTCATTTAACGTTATAGAAGCATAATAAATAGCATGAGGTATCTTCCTCACATGCTTCCCAAGTACCTCACCAACTGCATAGTCACTTGCATCACACATGAGCTCAAAAGGCTTGCTCCAATCCGGTGGTTTAATGATAGGGGATGAAATCAAAAGTTCTTTCAAACGATTGAATGCCGCCACACACTTTTCATCAAAGTTAAAAACCACATCTTTTGCAATAAAGCACAAAGTGGTGATGCTATCTTGTAAAAATCCTTGATTAATCTATGATAAAAATCTGCATGACCAAGAAAAGAGCGTATCTCCCTCACCGTAGTGGGAGGGGTTAGAGCATTTATAAGGTCTATCTTAGATTTATCAACTTCCAAGCCTTTAGAAGATATTATATGGCCTAAAACTATGCCATGAGTTACCATGAAATGGAACTTCTCCCAATTTAGCACAAGATTTGTTTCAACACATCGTTCAAGGATTAGTGAAAAATTGTTCAAACAAAGGTCAAATGAATCACCAAAGACACTAAAGTCGTCCATGAACACTTCGATTATGTTTTCAACATATTCTGAAAATATACTTACCATACACCTTTGAAAAGTAGCTGGAGCATTGCACAAGCCAAAAGGAATCCTTCTATAAGCAAAAGTACCAAAAGGACAAGTGAAAGTGGTTTTCTCTTGATCCTCCGGCGCTATCACAATCTGATTATAACCTGAATAGCCATCAAGAAAGCAATAATAAGAGTGTCCAGCTAAACATTCAAGCATTTGATCAATAAAAGGCAATGGAAAGTGATCTTTTCTAGTAGTGGCATTCAATTTCCTATAATCAATACAAACCCTCTAACCGGTTTGCACACGAGTTGGGACAAGTTCATTCTCATCATTCTCCACCACGGTCACACCTGATTTCTTTGGTACAACTTGTACCGGGCTCACCCACTTGCTATCGGATATGGGGTAGATAACACCCACTTCCAAAAGCTTGAGTATCTCCTTTTTCAAAACTTCCATCATAGGGGGGTTCAAACGACGCTGCGCTTCCCTTGTAGGCTTTTCATCGTCCTCCAAACGGATTTTGTGCATACAAATGGCAGGGCTTATACCCTTGATATCGGCAATTATCCATCATATGGCCGTCTTGTGCTTCCTTAACACCCTTAGAATTTTTTGCTCCTGTAATTCACTAAGCTCGTTAGAAACAATCACGGGTAACTCTTCATTGTCACCCAAGTACAAGTACTTTAAGTGACTAGGAAGAGGTTTCAATTCTAACTTTGGAGATTTAACAATAGAAGGTAAAAAAAATTCATCACTGCATGGTAAAGAAATAAAAAATATATTATGAGTTTTCGGGCATTCTTGTAGTGAGTTGAGATCACCAAGGGCTTCTTTGACCTCATTACCACACTCTACACCATTATCAATGGATGTAGTTAGAACGGTTTCCAAAGCATCATCACCATTCAATTCAAACATTTGTTATGCCAATGTATCCATAACATCAACGGATAAGCAAGAGTGGACATCACTAGGATATCTCATCGTCTCGAAAATGTTGAAACGTATTACTTCCCCATCAAACTCCATAGCCAGTGTTCCCTTATCCACATCAATAATGGTCTTCGCCGTTTTCATGAAGGGCCGCCTAAGTAGCAATGGAAGAGACGAGTCTGGTGAACCTTCATCCATCTCCAAGACACAAAAATCTGCTGGAAATACTAGTTGATTAACCTGCACAAGAACATCCTCAATAATACCCATTGGGTAGACATTAGAGCGATCGGCTAATTGCAACACAATTTCAGCCTTTTTAAGATGACCTAAATCAAGTGACTTACACATAGATGCATGCATAACATTAACGGATGCACCTAAGTCTAACATTGCTTTGTCAAATGTAGTGTTACCAATTTTTACGGGAATATCAAAGCTACCCGGGTCTTTGCATTTCAGTGGGAGTTTGTGTTGTAAGATTTCCGAAGCATTCTCCCCCACACTAAGCACTTCATTACCTTTGAGCCTTTGTTTATTGGTACACAAGTCCTTCAACACTTTTGCATACTTTGGAACTTGCTTTATAGCATCAATGAGTGGTATGTTCACATGAATCTTCTTAAGAACATCTAAAATCTCCTTTTCTAGTGCCTCCTTCTTAGAATTTGCAAATCTGCGAGGAAAAGGTAAATGAAGGACATAAGTAGGAATAGGAGTTTTAGAGTTAGGAATAGGTACCTCAGAAGTTTGGGGAGAATCCTCATTCTTCTCATCCAAAACAGGTTCCTTTGGTGTTTCCACCTTGCCCGAATCAGCAACTTCGGGTTGCACAAATTGTGTACCACTTCTTAACATAATTGCATTCACATCTCCTTTTGGGTTGATAGGTTGAGAATGGAGTTTCCCACTATTTTGTGCCTTCATTTGGTTCAACTCAAGAGCCATAAAACCAACTTGGGTTTGCAACTCTTTCATCGTGCTCTCCGTTCTTTGCATAAAATATTTCATCAAATCTTCCATACTTGACCCCTGATTTTGAGATTGTTGTTGTTGTTGTTGAAATTGTTGACGCGGCTGGAATTGTTGTTGTTGAGGTTGAAATCCACCTGAATTGTTGAAAGTAGGTTGTTGAACCGCTCCTTGCTTGTTCGCATAGCTAAAATTGGGGTGATCTCTCCATCCTGGATTGTAGGTGTTGGAATAAGGATCATACCGTCTTTGCTGATTTGGAAAGACTGTATTAGCTTGCTCATTAACGTCTTCATACCCATGAGAACTTGGTATCACTGCGGATGAAACTTGTTGTAGCATTGCTGTGATGTTACCCATTTGTTGACGAAGTTCCTCGACCTCGCTTACTTCATTCACTCACCTAAGAAGCACATCCGAACCACGACTCAAGAATTGTTGGGAGTTTTCTGCCATGTTTTCAATCAACTCTCTAGCTTGTGCCACCGTCTTGCTCACTAGTGCACCACCACCCGCTGCGTCAATAAGATTTCTATCACTTGATTGGAGTCCTTCATAGAAGTATTGGATGATCATAACATCACTAAATTGGTGATGAGGACAGCTTTCCACCAACCTCTTGTATCGTTCCCAACAATCATATAACGATTCTCCCACATTTTGCTTCATTCCGAAAATCTCCTTGCGAATTTGAGTAGCCTTAGATGCAGGAAAATATCTCTCTAAGAAGATTTTCTTCAACCCATTCCAAGTTGTGACACTTCCGGGAGGCAAATAATATAACCAATCCTTAGCACTATCCGCCAAAGAGAATCGGAAAACTTTCAACATAGCACCATCGACCTCCATATTTGCTGGAAGCATAGCCGTGAAAATGGTGTGGAAGTCCATAAGATGTTTGTTTGGATCTTCATTCACCATGCCATGGAACTTTGGTAATTCTCTAAGCAATCCCGTCTTTATCACAAAAGTAGAGTCGGTTTGAATACAACCTCGATGTGTATCCAACTTGTGCGAAGCCAAGTCCTTGAGTGTACGATTTGCAGCATCACCCATTGCTTCTTCTTCTTCAACTTCTTCTTCAAAAGGAATCTCGTGTTCTACTCCTTCTCCTTCTTGCAAGAAGAGCTTCGTGTTCTACTTCCAAGTTGTGTTCTTCCGTTGTTCCTTGCCTTGGTTGGAGTATTGTGCCTTTTCGAGTAGCTATCCCGCACCTTGGATAATTCCAATCTTTAGAAGCCAGAGATTATGTACCTGAAAAACAATTCTCGCAAACAAGTGAGAAACAAGACAAGAAACGAAACACAAGTATGCAAGCAGAAATAATAAAAAGAAACTAAAAACGATATAACAAGCCGAATGCCTCCCCGGCAACGGCGCCAAAATTTTAATGCGTGTCGTATGCGTCAAAAATAAATTCACTTCCTCACTCAACTAGATATAAATATAGTATTCGATAAGAAAGAGTTCGTATCCACAGAGAGGTGATTGTTGTTATGCAATTTTCAGATTCTTAAGTAACCAAATAACCCAAGGTGTGTTTTTGTTTTTATCAAAGTAATAATACTAAATAAAGCAAAGCAAATAGTTTGAATAGTCAATAAGGAGAAGATATTGGTCAAGGGATAGTATCATTCACAAGCATGTATTTTTCATCTATGATTAGTATTTGGTAATTTAATCTCTCAATTATCAAAAGTCCTATGATATCTTGATCACAAGAGTATCCCGTTTATTTCCTGATTTTATCACAAACAACATTAAAAGATGTTATTGTGAAATCTACTTAAAAAACAACCTAAAGTGTAAAAGCACAATTAGATTTAACTCCCTAAGAGCAATAAGTTCTATGAAATAAGACTAATCAATGCAAACAAACGTGTAAAAGCACTAATTTGTTTTAACAAAGGTTGTGATTCATATGCGATTAAAAAGATGTATCACTACAAGTATTAACCACAAGATGCTACTAGAAATCAGGGATAAACAACTTTTACGTATTGAAAACCCTAATATAGCTATAGAGATGAAAACAAATCCAATTGATTCCGGACTCAACCAAACTAGCATTCAAATCATATGATAATAAAAATAATGAATCACAAACGATAAAATTGAGACAAAACTAATTCATATAATCAAATAACATGCTTGAAGAAATCAACTTTTATCCCATAACCAATAATAGTATTTAGCTACACATATTCATGGAGTTCATCTTCATAATATTCAAAGAAATAAGATGAAACATAAAAGGAAGCAAACCCTAGAAGTAGTTCTCTGCAAAAGCTCCAAGAAGAGAATAAAAACGTTATATCCAAAAGTTAGTAGAACTTTTCTTTTTGTAGCTTTTCTTCCTTCCAAAATTAGGTCCAAGTCTTCAAATTCCATTAGTTGGAAATTCACCCAGCCCACGAGTGAGAGAAACCCATGTAGAAAATCTGTCCCAAAAACGCTCGTCGTAAAACTGGGTTTTTGGCCGGAATCCGGCTAGAAAAGTCACCGCCGGTAACCTGAGATTCCTCTCTGTCGACGGAATATTCCGTCACGGCGCCGTTAAAGTTAACCGTTGACCTAACGGTCATCGTTAGTCAACCAGGTCAAAATACACTGAGTCGGAACCGAGTCAGCTGGCTAACTCGGCTGACTAGTCTTGGTTCAGGCCAAATGCTAACATTTCACAGTTCCAAAATTAGGTCCAAGTCTTCAAATTCCATTAGTTGGAAATTCACCCAGCCCACGAGTGAGAGAAACCCATGTAGAAAATCTGTCCCAAAAACGCTCATCGTAATCCGGCTAGAAAAGTCACCGCCGGTAACCTGAGATTCCTCTCTGTCGACGGAATATTCCGTCACAGCGCCGTTAAAGTTAACCGTTGACCTAACGGTCATCGTTAGTCAACCAGGTCAAAATACACTGAGTCAGCTGGATAACTCGGCTGACTAGTCTTGGTTCAGGCCAAATGCTAACATTTCACAGGCCAAATGCAGCACAACCAAGATGGCCCTGCATTGCCTGCCTTCCCTGCACTTTAGTTAAGCTGCAGTTTATCTGTAGCTGCAACTTCCACCAGTTTCTAACAAATATGTAATTCACATACAATCTCTCCTCTGTATTGGCACCAGAATCATCTTCTCAAGGCCATTAGCCATTAGCTGCTACCAGTATTACCAATTCCATCAGCACATCCCTGCAGGACCAACTATAGAATACTCTCTAATTCAATCCTTCAATGCTGTGTTGTTCTCCATAGCACCAGCTTAACCAGTTCAGCTGCACTGCACCTAATCAAGCAACAACACTCCATGCCTAACATAACCTGCAATAGCTTTTACTTGCAGTTCCCATGGCAACACATCGAACTCCATTTAGCACCAGCATAACCCCCTGAAACTGCTATTCCAAAACTGCGGCTTTACCCATTCTTCTCCTTTGCCTTGTAGCTCAACACCTGCTACAGAATCATGCCCTCACTGTCACCATATTCACAAGTGCATCTCAACAACAATTTCGCAGCTCGATCCATAATTTCCCTGCATTCTCCAGTATCAAAGCACAGCACATTCTGCTCATTCAACTCCAGCTAGCCCATTACTGCAACATCTATAATCTTCCTTTCTTGCTTGCAATCTCATCTCATCGCAGTGCCCCCATAACCTTTGCCAGCAAACCACCAACACTACAACCACCTGACATCCTTCTCTATCTCTCACTGACAATGGAAACATCCAAATTCACTCATTGGCAACAACTCAATCAACCTGCTCTCAGTTCTGCATTATCAAACCACCTCCTTCTTCCATTGCATCTTATTCAAAAGCAACCACCTTGCCATTGCAGCCATAACTCTATCAACAACAAACTACCAGCACCTCAAACCTCAGTTGAAACCTCGCAAGCCTAGCACCAACAACTCCATCAGTATCCAACTCCAATTGCAGCGCCATTCTGTAGCTCCTTCCACCTGACATAGCACAGAATCAGTTATAGCTCACAAACCTCTCTACTCATATCAACAACTGAACTCCACCAGCTGCCACTCTTCACCAGCATTAACACTTCCATGCATAGCCCATTACCACCATTGCAATATCAGCCTCATGGCATGAACTGCAGCTACCAGTTTGAACACAGAACATTCAGCTACACTCCATTGCTACCTGCTAACCAGCTCTCATACTCTAACATAAGCAGCTCGAGCCCAGCTCACAGGCAAACCACACCTGCTTCACAACACCATACCCAGTTGATGCTCACTGCATTGAGCTGCAACTTCCACTCTACAGCTCCATCATTCCCAGATATCCACCATTCATTCCACCTGCACAATCCAACCCATTTCTTCACTTCTCATCTTCAATAAATTCCCAAATCAAACCATCATCAGCAGAAATTCAAACCATAGTTCAGAACCCTTTTTCTATACCAATTTCACAGCCAAATTCATTCCATAAATCAAGCACACAGACCCATCTCCTGCAGATTCTTCATCCGATTTCTCAGAAAAGGAAAACCCTAACTGCAACCACCATTACCTTCTGCCAAATCTCAATTCAATTCAGACCTAGTTGTAAAACCATATGAACTCGTAAAACCCCTCTTTAATCTTCACCATTTCTTCGATCAGAATCAATCTGTTCTCAATCTCAACAGCAGTAGACCCTAATTCTTCATTTCAAAACCCATTTCTAAATTTCATCTTCTATGCCTGAATTGATCACAGCAACAGGTCTTGCTAATTTCTCCTCCATTTCTTGAACATCATCTCTGCTCTAATTTCTCTCAATTTCTTATGGCTGTGCCTATTTCTGTGTCTCTTGATTTCAGGAAAAAAATGATTGAGAAGTAATCTTCTCTTGATTTTAGGGTACTGAAGTAAGGCCCGTTATACAACACCTGGTAATCTTGATAAGGTAAAGCCAAGCTGGCTGTCCCTTAACCACAACAGATTGTCTTTAGTATTGCTCCAAATAGAGTCACCCCTTAACTCTGCTCCTGATAGCTTTCTCCACAGAATTTACGATTATGCCCCTTTATGCATGAATGCTCTTCCACCAGCTGCAGCCGCCTCTTGCATTTCAAATCCACTTCTTCTCTTCAATGTCTTAACATCATTAAAGCCGCCATGCTTTTCAGACATAATTTGCATCACTAAAGCCGACATACTTTTCAGACAGAGATGAAGAAATAAAAGCAAATAATGAGACACAATCCGCCTCCAACTCTTTTGCCATGTTTCCTCCTCTTTTGATCCAAATGACTCCAAAGTACCTAAATACTCAAAAACAAAACATAAGATACATAATGTACAAGAAAACTAGCAGAGAAAGCATAAACAATAGATAAATATATATGGTGTTTTAGACACCTATCAGTCTCCCTGTCTCAGACCCCTAGAAGGTTTAAAAAAATTAGTAGGAGAACTATTAAGAAACACAGATAAGGAGGTAGTCTAAATGCACTGGTGAATCAAGTTACACCATTTGTTGTTGAACCCCATTCTAGTCATACTCTGATTAGGAATCCCCATTTAACTCTGTCGAAAGCTTTCGACATATCAATCTTTAAGCCCATGAAATCATTTTTAGAGTAAGAATTTTTCATCTTGTGAATAATTTCATGGGTTAAAGTTATGTTTTCTGCAATCTTCCTTCCAGGAATGAAGGCAGATTGATAAGTCGAAACTATTTTTCCTATAAGACCTTTCATTCTAACAGCCATTCGTTTGGATATTAACTTGTAGCTGGTGTTATCTAAGGCTATAGGTATGAACTCGACATGGGAAGTGGGATTTAAAGTTTTAGGAAGTAAAGAGATGAATGAGGAATTCATTTCTTTAGAGATATGACCAGTTTCGAAAAAAGCTTGAACCATTTTTGTCAGATCAGCACTAATGGTTACCCAGTTTTGTTGAAAGAAGTTGGGAGGAAAACCACCAGGCCTCGGGCTTTTATCAGGCTCCATGGAGAAAAGAATATGTTTTATTTCACTTTATAATAGCATAGCACATAACATTTCATTATCAGTTTGAGTCACACTGGTAGGAATTAGGTTTATCAGGATTTGGTCGACGTTAGGATTGACAGTTGTGGAAATTTTGAGAAAGTGTTGAGTTATGCACTCAGCAATTTCCTCTCTATAATTTAGCCAGACATTATCATCAGTCCTTATCATTACAATTCTATTTCTTCTAAATCCCTGCTTAGCTTTCGTATGGAAATATCTAGTATTTCTATCACCTAAGGATAAATTCTAGTCTCTACTTTTATCTTTCCAATTTTTTTTTTTGATTGCGTACCATTTAGCGAGCTTAGATCTTAGGTTTGCTAGCACTTCGGTCTTGTTTGGATAGTTAGTAGTAGTGTTGGTTTTATCCAATTTTTCCTTTATGTTCTCTATGTTATTGTTTATATTCCCAAAAATTTTCCTATTCCATTTTCTGAGAATATTTTTAACATTTCCAAGATTCTTGTTTACCTTGTAAGCCGGTGACCCTCTCACAGAAGAATTTGTAGTTGCAGGAATTCCCACACTACACCCTTGTTAAGATTCTATAGAAATCTGTTGGAATTTGACTAAACTTTAAATATTTAAACGACACATTATTATTCAAATCTCAGAAATGTTTACAGAATTGGAAGAAATCAAGATTACAATTATTCTCTTGAAGTTTCTCTCTCCTCAAGACTCTTTCAACTCTCAAAAACACATCATCCTTCTCTGGATCTATCGATCTCTTTATATAGGGATTTACATAATGGATGCCAACTAAGTTTTCCTCCTCTTTTGGATCTATTATGCGATCTCATCGCAATCGTTATAATATTCTTCATCGTAAGAATGATGGCCATCGCAGGATCAACACATTCTTCTTTTGTTTCTTCCATCGTCAATTTCTTTTGGATATTCCGTGACGCTCGTGAAACGTTGTTAAAGATTTGGCGATGACGCTCGCGGAAACATTGTTAATATCGTAAGAATAGCGTTGTAGCGATATTTTGGTCCTACATCTTGCCTCTTCTCATGTCTTTTCTGCGAAGAAGAGAAGATCATGAGAAATAATGTTCTTTATTATTCTCGCAACTTCTTTCCTTTTATACTTTCTTCTCAACAATATTCCGTTAATCTAGCCTTTCTTACACGTGTTGTGAATTCCTTCGTTTGCTGACACGTTTCTGCTTCATAGGTCCATCATACTTTGCATATAAAAGGTAGAAATAAATCTCAAAACTAATTTTGTTTTTCTGTTTCTTCATCTTCTTCGTCTTCCGTCTGCAACTTTGCTTCTTCTTCATATTCCTCTGCTACTGTTTTAATGGAGTCCTCAAGGTTTGTTTCTTGATTTATGTTATTTATTTAAGCCAGTTTTTACTTTCTCCAATCTTTCTTATTTGATTCTTCATGTCTTCTTTTTCAGCGGAACTATCTCTAACACACATTCCACAATTCAAAACCCTAATGTTCACAAAAGACCAATTGAAAATAAAAAGAGGAATTCCGCGAATGATAAGGTAGTAAGAAATACCCTCTGTTTTTTAATAACAATATTGTTGCCTCTTGTAGTTGCAGAATAACCTACAACTACACCCTCAATAGAATTAGTAAAAACTCAAGAAGTTCTTGATGGTGAATGATAACTTTCTTATTAATTCTCTTAGTTGATTACATAGAATTATCAAAATGGAACTAGAATAGTTACAACTTTTTCTATTCTCCTTCCTAAGATAATTTCTTACACTCGTTCAAAGAACCTCTCGAATTTTATATTTGAACTCCTATTTATAGTAAAACTTATGTAGTTGTATATGAATTGCGAAGTATCGCAACTCATACTCGCAAAATTATTCCATCCTCGCAAAACTTCATATTTCTCCGCGCTACTTCTATCATCGTATCATTTTATAACTCTTTTCTCCTTTATTTATTACAATACTCGTGAACTATTATCTTGCGATATTCAGTACCTACATCTTGCCTCTTCTCATGTTAATTCTACGAAGAATAAATGATCGTGAGAACATAACCATTACTTAGTCTTTTAGAATTTGGACACGTCTTTTGTAACCGTCCTTTTCTAGTTATTCCCTTATATAACTCCTTTATATTCTCTTCCTTTTCTTCTTCTTACTTCTACAATTTTATCTTTTGTTCATACTCTCCATTCTTTGTTTTCTCTGCAATTTTTTCTTCTATTATATCTTCATGAGTTCTCCAAGGTAATTTCCTTCTATCTCCGCGCATTTCATTTGTTCTCCTATTTAATTTCTGTATAATTTATTATCTGATTTTGGTTTATTTCAGCAAAATAACTCCTCAGATGAAATCTCAACTAAAAAATCCAAGCCTAATCCACGAAGAAAAAAATCTGAGAATCAAAAGGTAGTTAAAATACTTTGCCTTCTTTCCTGAACAATATATTGTTGCCTCAGTTTTTAATCTACATTTTGATTCACAGGTTGGCGAAAAACCAAACCCTGGTAAGAGATCTCGAGTAACTAAACCCACACCATTAATTCCGATTGATGATTTCCTTCCTGAAGTTGATAAGGAATTTTCCTCTCCTCCTCGTGAAAATGCTTCTTCACACACTCCTGCATCTACTCCATTACCTACCTTTCAATCTCCCATCAGTGTCAATTTATCAACACTTCTTCAAGATCAACCCTCGCAAAATATTCCTTCAACTTCTTCTCTTGAAAAACAACCCTCGCAAAATATTTCTTCAACTTCTTCTCTTGAAAAACCTATCTTGTCCCCAAATCCTTTGAGTGCTATTTCTCCAAACAATTTGCAGCTTGCTCTTATTCCTTCAAATTCTTCTCCTCTTCCTCAGGAAATTCGAGATGGAATTTATTCAACTTTCCGAATGTTATCGAGATTTTGACCAATACTCGAAGTCTACTAATGTTCGTTCGCAATATGAGTTTTGCGAAGTTCTAAATAATTTCGTCAATCCAGGACATTTCTTCTTCACGTCAATCCTTGGAAAAAGAAATTGAATTGCTTCGCCAATCTTTGAAATCTTCTCAAGCGAGAATGCGAGGATCTCCGTAAAGAAAATTATCATCTTCAAAATGATTCTCTCATTGCGCGATTCTTCGCAAAAGAAATGATGAATTGAAAGGTATGATTGCTTATCTTCATATTTTTCCTTTTATTTACTTATATTCTTCATATGCTTGAAACATCCATTAAAACCCATTCCCCTTTATAGAATCCATCCAGAAATGTAGAAGATTGGTACTTCACCATGAATCAGATGCAACAGAATATCGAACCAAGCATGAAAGCCTCTCAAACCAATTCTCCCATTTATCTAATCTTTACTCGTGTGCTCTTGACAACTCTGACGCTCTTTTTCAAGAGAATACTCAACTAATATATGATCGAAATTTTTTGAATGATGACATATCTCAACTTTTTTCTTCCTTAACTAAAGCTAATTTGAGAATAGAAACCTTATTATAAGAGAACAAAACCTTATCAGAAGAGAAATGTTCATTTTTGAATACAATGATTGTTTCTTCGCAAGAATTAAAGACTCTTCAGAATAAATGTTGCGATCAAGAAAATCTTCTTTCTTTGTTGAAAGGTGAACTTGAGGAATTAAAGAAGTCTTGAGATCTTTGAAAGAAATTCTTTTGTTATTGAGAAGAATTCCCTTATTAATAAGAATATAGTCTTGAGTGCTAAGAAGAATCAACTTGAAGAAGATTATTCGTCATTAAAAAGTCTTAATGCCAAACTTGCGAAGGATAAAAATTTTCTTCTTTCTAAAGATCAAAAGCTTCAATCTCGACTTAAAGGATTAGTTGGTGATGGTTTTGATAATGCGATGAATCAGATGAAGAACTGTTGTCTATCTTTAGATCAATCTCTTACTTCGCAAAGAGAAGGTAGTCATTAAAATTTGACTGCCTCTGGTATATCTTTAAATTTCGTTATACTCGCAAATTTTATCCTTTGAATTTTGTTTTATTTGCAGAATCTGAGAACAACCTTCGTAATGCAAAAGCTGGATTAGAAGCCTCCTGTTCCGAGCTTCGTAAGAAAAATGCTTTGCTTTCTACCCGCTTAATCAACTCTCGTGACCGTGCTACTCGGAGATTCAACTATCTTGCTTATTCCAAAGATATCGAAGATACCAACCATCAAAAAGCTATACTTCGTGAAAGTCATCTGAAAGCTCAAGTCTTTACGAATAACATTCTCTTATCAAGAGCCTTGCCTCCTGTGAAAATTACTCCTCTGAAAATATCTGACGATGAAGTTGCTCGTGAGCCTGATAGTGATTTCGATTATGAGAGTGATGATGAAGATCTTGATGACGAGAAAGAATCTATTCCTCAAGGAGATGTTCTGTTGCATATTCTTCAAAGGATGATATCTCGCAAAAGTCGAAGGTCGCTAATGACCCTACTCATCTTAAAGATCCAAAGACAGAGTGTTGATGAAGCATGATAACATTCTTTTTTCAATTTATCATTGACTCTCTTGTCCTCCTTTCTTTTGAATTCCTTACCTTAGTTACTTGTTGGTTTTCTTTTTGCAACAATTCTTTTTTTAAGAAGTACATCGATATTTTGCGAAGATGATTTAACCTTTCTTAAGAAGTATATCGATATTTTGCGAAGATAATTTAACCTTTCTTTAATTAAATGTTTTCCTTATTTTGCCCCATTTGATCATATAAAGAGAAATAATATATAACTCACAGATAAAGCTTAGTATCTCCTTTTCCCCCTATTATTTCTCTTTAAATGATTAAACGTTGTTGGAAGTATTAGAATATCTTCCTCAATTTATCTTACGAAGTTTCAACTTGTTACGATTGTAAATAAGAAATCCTCCCTTTTAAGTATAAGAAATAAAATATATGAAATATCCTTAATAAGTATACTACATATACAATACCTTTGAAGAAGTATTAGAAGTATTAAATCCGTCAAATGAAAAGATATAAAAAGTATTAGAAATACTCGATCTACCAAATGAAGAGATATAAGAAGTATTAGAAGTACTCAATTCACCAAATGAGGAGATATAAGAAGTATTCAATCTGTGAATAATTATGTAACATATGACGAAGTATAATGATTACTTAACCTTCACCAAATGAAATATCCGTTGAAGAAGTATAATAAATATGAGATATTCTTGAAGAATTATAAGAAGTATTCGACTTTTGGAGAAATATTCAATATATGGAGAAGTATAAGAAGTATGTAATTCTCGTAAACTTTTACGAATATGAACTTATCTGTATTTGATTGCTATCAAAATCGCATCTTTTGTTAAGTCTTCGTTAAAATTCTTCAATGATGTTGTCTTCTTTGATAGGACTTCTTGTAAAAATTCTTCAATGATATTGACAGAGCTGTCTTCTCTTCAAAACTTCATAATGTATATTCTTGTAAAATTTCTTCAATGATATCGACGAAGCTATCTTCTTTTCAGATCTTCATAATGTATATACTTGTATAATTTCTTCAATGATGTTGATGTAATGAATTTCATTAATTTATGTGGTCTTATCATGCCTTCCTAAGTAAAGGTCTTATTTTGCCACCTCTTTTGTAGTAAATTTTTGTATTTGCGATAATATGACAAGCATGAACATTCTTGCGAACATACAACCTCGTGACATTATCGTCTTGCGATGAAATCGCAGGACGTTTTACACTTTCATGTAATAACCCATTGATCTCATCTTAACTTCTTTGTTTCATTCTGCGAGTTCTTTTTGTATGTTTTCCTTCTCTCTTTTTTTTTTTTTTTTTTTTTTTTAGAATGCTCGCAGAACTTCATTTGTTGCACAAATATGACAAGCCTTTATGTTTTCGCAAACAAGAAGCCTCGTGATATTTGCGTCTTATAGCACGTATCAGCTCCCTAATGGAGGGTGATTCCCTTTATCTTCCCCCTGGTTGCCCCTTCAAGGAAGCGTACATCGACCATACAAGGTTAGATCTTCCCATCCGGTTCTGCCAACAACCATCTTTTGATCGCAACCTCTTATCCTTTTTGCCTATAGGGCTTATAGTTACGAGGTTGCACCCTATGGGGTATCTTTGGGCCAAGTGCATCATTTGCCAAGACTTGTCAAAAATGGCAGATGTGGTTCAACCTCACCCGGCACTCTTGACTCAACCGTGTACCTCGGCGCCTTGATCGTTTTCTGCACTTCTTGGGAAAGACAGTATGCCTTAGTCGCCCAACCTAAATCCTCTTACACCGCATTTTATATTGCGTAATGTCGCTAGATTAGGTGAGAATCCAAGGTGTCTAACCCGGATAGGTACCCCATTATTGGGTTGTACCCCTAAATTTTTACCATGTACTAAGGGCACTTGGTGGTGTTCCGGTTACCCTTAGCCACGTTTATAGGTACCCCCTTAAATGACGTACTTTAGGACTTTGCCTCTTACGAAATATAGCTTCGCGAACTAGGGTGTACGCCACAAAGGTTTGCCTGTATAAAATTTTCCGCGGCTCTCTTTCTTTTTTGGAGGCTGATCACAGATTGCGGTCTTTTATTCGCAAATTAATGAATGTTTAATCGCAATATAAATTTTGAAACTCGTAACTTTTCCCAATTTCCTGCGAGCAAACAATATTCGTAAAAAATTTCATGAGTTTTATGGATAATACCTTTTCAAATATAGTCTGTTCCAAGGTCTACCAAGCCTCAAACCCATGTCTCTCCCTTCGGATCCATCAGATAAGCTCCGCTTCCTACAACTTCTTTAATAACATATGGTCCATCCCATTTTGGTGCTAATTTTCCTCCATTTTCTTTTTGATATGGAGGTGTTTCTCGCATGACCAAATCACCTGGTTTATATTCACGTTCAATGACTCTCTTGTTGTATTCTCGAGCTAATCGTTCCTGATAAATCTTCATATGGTGCAACACCTTTTCTCTTTTTCTTCCAAATCATCCAATTCACTTAATATTACTCCCGCACTTAAATTTCTTTCCCAAGCTTCTTTCTTTCTTGTCGGAATTACAACCTCTGTGGGTAATACTGCTTATACTCCATATGTTAGACAATAAGGAGACATTCAAGTTGCTTCTCTTCTAGTTGTATTGTATGCCCAAACTGCGCTAGGTACTTGCTCGCACCATCCTTTGAGATGTCCTTCTAATTTCTTTTTGATTGTATCTGCGATTGTTTTATTTGTTGCTTCTGCCTGTCCATTAGCTTGTGGATATAACGGGGTTGACTTCCCACATTTTATCCTAAAAGCACTGAGTAACATCTCTATGTTCTGCCCCTCAAATTGTTTTCCATTATCGGATACTAGTTGTCTTTGGAACCCCGTACACAAATGAGGTTCTCAAATATGAATGTAAAAACATCTTTATCACGAATATGTTGTACTGCTTTTACTTCTGCGAGCTTCGTGAAATAATCTGTTGCAACTATCAAGTATCACCTTTGTCCAGATCCAGGTATAAATGGTCCAACAATATCCAACCCCCATTTACCAAAAGGCCAGCAGCTTGTTGAAGAAGTTAATGTGGCCCCTGGTGCATGGATTATTTTACCATGTCGTTGACATTCCTTGCATCTTCGTATGAACAATTTTGCGTCTGTATGCATATAAGGCCAGTAATATCCTTGTATCTTTGCTCTATATGCTAGAGATCTTCCCCCACTATGATTGCCAGCTTCTCCTCCATGTAACATCTTCAATATTTTTTCTCCTTCTTCGCGAGTTAAGCACCTGAGAGGTGGTCCATTGAAAGATTTTCTATATAAAATTCCTTCTCACAACTCATAGTTTGTTGCAAGACTCTTTAATTTATGTGCTTCTAGTATGTTCCTGGATATTTCTCCTGTTGCGAGATATGCATGAATTTCTTTTCTCCAATCTGCGATGTTGTTTGATAACTCTCTTTCTACTTCCATCGTAACAGCTTCCTCAATTTCTTTCTCTTTGTCCACTGATGGGTGTTGAATTGTCTGTATTTGGATATTTATTGTATTTGGATTTGTCATCATGCTTGGAATAAATGCAAAAGCATCTGCGAGACGGTTATATTTTCTAGATATATGTCTCCATTTTAATTTTGGTATCTTCACAGATAATTCCTCAACGAGTTTCTTGTATTTCTTCAAAGAAGATTCATTTGTGGTATATTCCCCTTTAATTTGACAAATCACTAACTGCGAATCACTTGTTATCCTTATACTTTCAAGCTTCTTTTCTATTGCGATCTTTAATGCATGCACTACAGATTCGTACTCTGTTTCATTGTTCGTGGATGCAAATTCTAGTCTGAATGAGAATGTTGTTCTTTCTCCTTCTGGTGAAATCAACACGACTCCAATTCCATTTCCCTCACTATTGGATGATCCGTCCACTAGAATTTCCCATCTATCCGGTTCTGTTAACAAGTCTTTTGGATTTCCAAATTCTTCTTCAACATCCATCATTTCCTCTACTGCTTCATCTTCTTCCAAAGGAAATTCTGCCAAAAAATCTGCGACGACTTGTGATTTTTGCGATGACAATACTTCGTATTTTATCTTGTAATGGTTTACTTGTGCATTCCACCTTTCTATTCTTCCGACCTTTTTGTGTTCTTCATGATTGATTCAATTGGGACTTTGGTTACCACTTTTATCACATGTGCTTGAAAGTATATTCGTAACTTGAATGATGCATAAACCAGGGCTAAGATTAACTTCTCCATTTTAGAATAATTCTTCTCTGCTGCATTAAAGGTTTTACTAATGTAGTAAATGGGCCTTTCTACTCCTGCGTCTGCTCGCAATGACGCACTTAGAGCATATGGAGTTGTTGCGAGGTATACCAATAATTCTTCGTCTCTCTCTGGTTTCTATAGTATAGATGTATTTGCGAGGTATTCTTTGATTCCTTGAAAAGCTTTTTCACATTCATCAGTCCACTTGAATTTTGCTCCCTTCTTAAGTATGTTGAAAAAATGCTTGCACTTATCTGACATTCGCGAAATAAATCTTCCAAGTGAAGCCAAGAGTCCATTTAGATTTTGTACTTCTTTTACCGTTGCAGGTGTTGGCATGTCACGAACTGCTTGGACCTTTTCTGGATCAACTTGTATTCCCTCCTTTGATACTATGTATCCCAAGAACTTTCCAGACGAAACCCCAATTATACATTTATCAGGATTTAATTTGATGTTGAACTTTCTCATTTGCTCAAATATTTCCTTCAAATATTGCACATGATCTTTAGCTTCCTTGCTTTTTATCAACATATCATCTACATATACCTCCAAAGTTTTATGTATCCACTTCGCGAACACTTTTTCAACCATACGTTGATATGTAGCACTCGCATTCCGCAAACCAAATGGCATCTTCACATAACAATACAAACCCCTTGGAGCAAAAAAGGCAGTATGTTCTTGATCTTCTTCTGCGAGTGATATTTGATTATACCCTTTATATCTATCAAGTGAAGTGACTCTATCATGACCTGCAGCTGATTCCACCATTTGTGGTATATCTGGTAATGGAAAACTGTCTTTGGGACATGCCTTGTTTAGATAAGTGAAATCTATGCAAATTCTTATTCCTTTATTCTTTTTCGGAACAATGACCATATTCGCAATCCATTCTGGATATTTTGCTTCCCTTATGATCCCTGCATCCAACATATTTTGTAATTCTTCTTCTATCTGTACATGATAATTTTGTGATATCTTCCTTATTCTTTGTTTGAATGGTCTTACATTTTTATCTATGTTCAATCTATGACACGCCATTGATGGATCAATTCCTGGTATCTCATCTACACTTCCTGCGAAGATATCTTTATATTCTCGCAAAAGATCAATAGTTCTTTTTTCTTCTTCTTCATCCATCTTAGTTCCAATTCGCAAGAATAAAGGATCCTCTTTACTTCCGATATTTATTTCTTTAGTTGGTTCAGCTGCAACATAGCTTGGACTTTGCTCCCACATAGGTGTTGGTTCTTTGATTATTTTTTCTGGTTCCCCTTATTTTTCTGGAATCTCATTTGGTATACCTCTCCCTTCCTTTGCTCTTATTGTATACACTCGGAATTCTTCTTCCTTTTTTGTTTCCTTCGCAAGTTTCCTACGAAGCTGTTTCTTTCTTGCTCTTCCTCCGCATTGCGTTACTTCAATTTGATAACAAAATTTTGCACTATCAAGATCTCCTTTTATTTCTTGTATTCCATTTGGTGTAGGAAATTTGATTCTCTGATGTAATGTTGAAGCAACAGCTTTGATCGCATGAATCCACGACCTTCCTATCAGCATGTTATATGGAGATTCCATATCTATCACACACAAGATTACATGTGTTTCGATTTCTCCTAGTAATATTCGCAGCGCAATTTCCCCTTTAGATTTTGTTGTAGATTTTCCTAATCCATGAATAAGACATTTTGAATTTGTGATTTCTTCATCTTTAATTCCCATCCCCTTAAGTGCATGATAGAATATGATATTAACAGAACTCCCTGTATCAACCAAAATTGGGTTTAATTTCCATTTTTCTACAGCTTTCTTATCTTCTAGCATGATCGGAATTGTGATCACCAATGGTGAAGTGTGGTTCAAGTCTTCATTTGGAATTTCTGCTGCTGAAAATGTGATTTTTCGCTTTTCCCATTCTTCTAAAGTTGTTATCTTTTCTTCCTCCATGATCTTTCTTCCTCTACAATCTCGCTTGTATATTTTTCCCTTCATATTACTATGAAATTCATCAATCATTGTCTTTGTGATCATATTACATTCTTCTTTTTTACAATCTCCATCTACTGACTTCATTTGATCTTCAAATTTTCCACAATTCCCTCAAATTTAGGCTACCACAATTCTCAAGTTCCCTGTTTCTAGCGCCAATTATGTAGTTGCAGAATAACCTACAACTACACCCTCAATAGAATTAGTAAAAACTCAAGAAGTTCTTGATGGTGAATGATAACTTTCTTATTAATTCTCTTAGTTGATTACATAGAATTATCAAAATGGAACTAGAATAGTTACAACTTTTTCTATTCTCCTTCCTAAGATAATTTCTTACACTCATTCAAAGAACCTCTCGAATTTTACATTTGAACTCCTATTTATAGTAAAACTTATGCAGCTGTATATGAATTGCGAAGTATCGCAACTCATACTCGCAAAATTATTCCATCCTCGCAAAACTTCATATTTCTCCGCGCTACTTTTATCATCGTATCATTTTATAACTCTTTTCTCCTTTATTTATTACAATACTCGTGAACTATTATCTTGCGATATTCAGTACCTACACCTTTGTTTCTTATCTGAGTTATTATTCGCAGAATGACGAGAATCCTGTTAAACCTCCCAAGAGATCTCGCCATTTTAGGACACTTGGGGAAAATCTCATTATGCCCTCGTTAACGTCTGTGAAGATTACTCCCACATCATCGCAACCAAACCTTTCTTCTTCTGTTTGCGAGAATATCGATGTCCCTACTTTTACTTCTCCTGACCCTTTGACAAATCAAGCTTCTAAAGCTGCTGTGACTGAGACTTCTTATAGTCCTTTACGGCCTTCAACTGTTGTTTTTCCACATACTCCTCCCGATAACTCAACCGTCACAAATAATCGTCAACTTGTTCTCACTAATACTTTCCCTTCTAAAACCCTTCCTTCATCAAACGAAACTTTTGCTGGTGTTGACGTTGCCTTTAAAATCTTGTCTAACATTTTAGACAATGCTAGAAAGTCTTCCATTGACCCTCTCCAACAGGAAGCTTGCGAGACTCTTTTTAAGTATTTTGGCTCCGATTGTAATGATTCGCGAGCGTCTTTGGAGAATGAAATTGAAGCTCTGAGGAAAATTCTTTAAGCTAAAACTACTGAATGTGATACTTTGAATCACATGCTCCGCAATTCTTCTCTAAACTGCGAGAATCTTCGCAGAAAGAATGACGAGCTGAAAGGTACATTTTTCCTGCCTCTGCTCTTTTGCTTTTCTGTTTTATTTACATACTTTCTATACTTAGACTTCCTTCTTAAATTCTTGATTTATATGTTAGTTTCAAATCGGACTCGTTTCATAGAAAGACTCAAATTTGAATCTATCGCTGAAGAAGCTCGTGTTGAAAAATATTCTTGGATGGATCAACATACTAGACTAGACAATCTTTACACTTATTCAATTGATCGCATAAATAATCTTACTAATGAGAATAATCAGTTATTGCAAATGCAGAATTTATTAAGTGGTGAGGTTGATCGCCTCTCATATTTGTTTTTTAAGGCTAATTTGGCGATGGAATCTTTATCAGATGAGAATAAAACTTTGTCCCAAAAAAACATAGATTTTCAAGCTTGATGGCGATTTCCTCGCAGCAATTGACAAATATTCAAAGCACATGTAATAATCAAGAGCAATCTCTTCGTTCTCTTAAGAAGGAACTCAAGGAATTAGCTGAATCATCTGCTGCCGAGAAGGATAAACTTATCAAGGGTAGACTAACTCTTAGTTTAAGAGCCTGCGAAATTCAATACCAATTTTCTAAGTTTAAGGAATCTCATTCTTTATTAGCAAAGGAAAACTCATATCTTCGCAACAAAGAGGAAAATATGAAATCTCGTCTGAAGGGTATGGTTGGCGATAAATTCGATGATGCCATGAATCAGTGGGAGAACTGTTTATTTGCTTTAATACAAAACTTAACCTCACAAAAAGGAGGTAGTCAGTTGACTGCCTCTCTTGTCAATCTTCTCATAAAATTTTGTATTATGTTCCTTGTGAGATTCTTGTTTAATTAATTTTATTTTGTTGCTCGCAGAATCCGAAAGAAATCTTCATTCTACCATCACTGATCTGACTGCTACATTGGATAAAGTTCGTAAAGAAAACAAGTCTCTTATTTCTAATTACTTTAATGCCCACGATAAAGCAGAAAGGAGACTTTATTATCTTGAGTATTTTAAATATATAGAAATTAGGAATCGTGAAAGAGGTCTCCTTCGTCTAGTCCATCTTAGCGCTGAAGTTCTCGTGAATGAGATTCTGTTTTCCCGTTCTCTTTCTCCTGTTTCTGTCCCTCCTCTAAAGGTTGATGATGATGAAATTCCTCTTCCTATGGATGAATAATTAGAATTTACTAATGATGAAGAAAACACCACTCAAGAAGTTGGTGAAGAAGAAGAAAAAAAACAAAGTCCTCCCAAAGAAGGAGCTGCAGGCGGTGAGGTAAATGTTGATGAAGAATTAAAAGAAGGAGAGACTCGTGATGAAAGAGATGCTGCTGATGAGGCTGGTAACTCTGGCAGAAATAATAAATCTGACGAGCAAGAATAATGAATCTGGCAACACCATCGCTGAAATTTGAACATTATCTTTGCTTTCCTTTTCTTCTTTTTTCTTGCGAGCGATGTAACTTTTAAGATTTTTTTATTTTAACCCTTCAATTTAATCTTACTTTGAATATTTTCAAGGAAGATAATGAGATATTACTTCTCTATTCCCCTACTTGCCCTTCATTATCTTTCTTGAGATGGTGAATCATTTTCTATATCTTCTCTAGATAACTTTGTTGTTGCACGGAAGTATAGATATGTATGCGATATAAGAAATAATGTTGCGTTTTTCTGAAAAATTCTGAAGGAATCCGCGATATTAAAAATTTGCCTCCTTATATATAGTTCTGTAATGAATGAATATTTCCTGCAACCTTAAAATAGAATAGTTAATTGGTAAGATTATTCTTTTGGTCTTATTTTGCCTTCCTAGTTAAATGTCTTATTTTGCCAAAATATTTCTTTCTGCGACAAAATCGCAGGATTTCTTAACATTCGCATGTAAAGACCCTTTGATCTTGTCTTATCTCTGTTCCTTTCAAAAAATTTACGACAATATGATAATCGTAAACTCTCTCGCAAGAATTTAACCTTATGACATTTCCGTCTTGCGATGAAATCGCAGGACGTCTTTACACTTTCATGTAAAAACCCATTGATCTCATCTTAACATTTCTCTCGTGGCTTGTTGCCTTTGCATCATTTATGTCACGCGACAATATGACAGGCCTAAATGTTCTTGTGATCATAAAGCCCCATGACATTGCCGTCTTAAGACACTTATCAGCTCCCTAATGAAGGGTGCCGCCCTTATCTTCCCCCTGGTTTCCCCTTCAAGGAGGGCACATCGGCCATACAAGACTAGCTCCTCCCATCCAGATTTACCAACAACCAGCTATTTTCGCAGCCTCTTGTCCTTTATTCCTATATGGCTTATAGTTACAAGACTGCACCCTAAGTGGGGTTTTCTTCAGGCCAAGTGCATCATATCCAAGACTTACCAAGAATTGCAAGAGAGTTTCGTACGCTCCGGGCACTCTTGGCTCAACCGTGTACCTCGGCGCCTTGGTCATAATTTTCACTTCTTGGAAGAGATTCTCGATCGTCCAACCAGGGTATAACCATATATAGTTGGAAATCCAAGATCTCTCTCCCGGATAGGTTTTCTTTAACCCCATCGTCTGCATGACTCAGGTTCCAGCAGCGGTATAACCTTATCGCTGAGTCATGTCAAGAGATACCCCCTTTATGACGCGCTATTAGGTCTTACATTTTCCTCTTACGAAATTTTATTCGCGAACTAGGGTGCACGCCATAAAGGTTCGTCCCATTCTTATGCCTCTGCGAAATTTGTATTCGCTTTTCTTGCGATAATGCTCGATGTTTTTGTTGTGCTTTGTTATCAGAAGAATCTTTCAATTGCAAGAGAGAAAAGAATTTATTATCTGTGTCATCATATAACATACCAGTATTTCTTACCTCGTAGAGGATGTCACTGATAATACCTCTTTAGAAATAATATATTCCATGGTCTATCGAGTCTTTGAACAACATCTCTTCCCTCAGGATCCATTAGTTTGTATGCCCCGGTTCCAACTATCTCTTTAATGATGTATGGTCCATCCAATTTTCTCGCCAATTTTCCACAACTTTCTCGCTGATAACTAGGAGTTTCTCGCAGTACTAAATCGCCATGTTGGAATTCGCGCTTCTTAACACGTTTGTTGTACTCACGAGCTAATCTGCGTTGATAATTCTCCATATGGTGTAGAGTTTGTTCTCTTTTTTCTTCTAATTCATCCAACTTATTCAGTATCATTCATGCACTTAAATTTCTTTCCCATGCTTCTCTTTTTGTTGTAGGAATAACAACTTATGTTGGTAATACATCTTCTACCCCATATGTCAGACTAAACGGTGACATTCCGGTTGCTTCTCGTCTAGTTGTGTTGTAAGCCCATATTGAATTATGTACTTGCTCGCACCATGCTCTGTGGTATCCTTCTAACTTCTTTTTCAAGATGTCTGCGATTTTTTTATTAATTGCCTCAGCCTGACCATTTGCTTGTGGGTATAAAGGAGTAGACTTTCCACATTTGATCTTAAATGCATTGAGTAATAATTCTATATTCTTCCCCTCAAATTGCTTTCCATTATCATATACTAATTGTGCTGGAATCCCAAATCTGCAGATTATATTTTCAAAGATGAATGTAAAAATATCTTTATCGCGAATATGTTGGACTGCCTTTACTTCTCCCCATTTTGTGAAGTAATCTGTTGCGACAATCAGATACCTTCTTTGTCCAGAACCAGGTACAAATGGTCCCACAATATCTAATCCCCATTTCCCAAAAGGCCATACACTTGTTGAAGATGATAATGATGCTCCCGGTGCATGTATCTTCTTTCCATATCGCTGGCAATCTTCGCAACGCCTTGAGAGTTGCTTTGCATCCTCATGCATATACGGCCAATAATAACCCTGAATTTTTGTTCTATATGCTAAAAATCTTCCACCACTGTGATTACCAGCGTCACCACTATGTAACATCTTTAATAATTTTTTCCCCTCTTCTCTCGTCAAACATCTTAGCGATGGTCCATTAAAAGATATGCGATATAACACTCCATCTCTTAACTCATAATTGGTTGCCCTACTTTTCAACTTGTGTGCTTCTAATCTATTTCTTGGAATTTCTCCTCTCGCCAAGTATGCATGAAGATCTGCTCGCCAATCTGTGATATTACTCGTGGGCTCTCCCTCGCCAGCTTCAACCATCATTACATTTGTCTCTTCTTCTTCTTCTTTGTTTATCGATGGAAATAAAAGTGTTTGAATTTTTATGCACCTCGCCAATGGATTTGTCATCATACTAGATATGAAAGTGAAAGCATCTGCGAGCCTATTATCTTTCCTTGATATGTGTCTCCATTTTATTTTTGGAATTTTCGCAGATAATTCCTCAACAAGTCTTTTATATTTTCTGAGAGATGGTTCATTTGTTGTGTATTCCCCTTTTATCTGATGAATAACCAATTGTGAATCGCTGGTGATCCTGGCATTTTCCAAATTCATTTCAATCGCAAATTTTAAAGCATGGATCACATCCTCATACTCTGTCTCATTATTAGTGGATGTAAATTCTAATCTGAATGAAAAAGCTGTTTTTTCTCCTTCTGGCGATATGAAAACGACTCCAATTCCATTTCCTTCTCCGTTGGATGGTCCATCTACTAATATTTCCCATCTATAGGGTTCTGTTAATAGCTCTTTTGGATCTCCGCATTCTTCTTCTACATCCATCATCTCCTCCACAACTTCATCATCTTCTAAAGGAAATTCATCTAAGAACTCTGCGATGACGTGTGATTTTGGCGAGGATAAAATTTCATACTGTATATCAAAGTGTCCTACTTGTGCATTCCATCTCTCAACTCTGCCTGATCTCCTTGAATTTTTCATTACTGATTCAATTGGCACTTTCGTTAACACCTTGACCTTATGCGCTTGAAAATAGATGCGAAGCTTGAAAGTTGCATGTACCAATGCTAGAATTAGTTTCTCAATTTTTGAATAATTTCTTTCTGCAGAATTGAATGTTTTACTAATGTAGTAAATTGGTTTTTCTACCCCTGCATCTACTCGTAGCAACACAACACTTAGCGCATATGCGGTTGTTGCAAGATAAATCAATAATTCTTCTCCCGTTTCTGCTTTCTGTAAAATAGTTATGTTCGTTAAATGTTCTTTTATTCCTTGAAAAGATTTTTCACATTCATCTTTCCACTTGAATTTTGCTCCCTTTTTGAGTATATCGAAAAAATATTTGCACTTGTCTGAAGATCGCGAAATGAATCTTCCTAGCGAGGCTAAGATTCCATTTAATTTTTGCACATCTTTCACCGTCGCAGGAGTTGGCATATCGTGAATTGCTTGTACCTTTTCTGGATCAACTTGTATTCCTTCTTTTGATACAATATACCCCAAAAATTTCCCTGAAGTTACTCCAAATGTACATTTATCAGGATTCACTTTAATATTGAATTGCCGCATTTGATCGAAAATCTCTCTCAAATCTTGTACATGATTCTCTGCTTCCTTGCTTTTGATCAGCATATCATCTACATACACTTCTAATGTTTTGTGGATCCATTTTGCAAACACCTTTTCCACCATTCTTTGATATGTTTCTCCAGCATTTCGTAAACCAAATGGCATATTTGTATAACAATATAATCCCCTTGGAGCAAAAAATGCGGTATGTTCTTGATCTTCTTCAGCGAGAGGGATTTGATTATATCCTTTATACCCATCCAATTATGATATTCTAGCATTTCGTGCTGCTGATTCAACCATTTGTGGGATATCTGGTAATGGAAAACTATCTTTTGGACAAGCCTTGTTTAAATCAGTAAAATCTATACAAATTCTTATCCATTTTTTCTTCTTCGGGACCACCACCATATTTGCAATCCATTCTGGATATTTTGCTTGCCTTATAATTCCTACATCGAGCATCTTCTGTAATTCTTCTTCTATTTGAGAATGATATGTTGTTGCGATCTTCCTTATTCTTTGTTTAAATGGTCATATGTTTTTGTTGATTTCTAATTTATGACATGCTATTGACGGGTCTATCCCTGGCATCTCATCCATGCTCCATGCGAAGATATCTGCATACTCTCGCAAAAGATTTATAGTTCTTTCTTCCTCACCTGCCTCCATTCTAGTCCCGATTTTCAGCATTTTAGGCTCTTCCTTACTCCCAATATTTATTTCCTTTGTTGGTTCTGCTGCGATATAGCTGGCTTCAAGTTCTCCCATTGGTGTTGGTGCTTTCATAGTTCTCGCGAATTCATCTCCTTCTTGCGGGATTTCACTGGGTATTCCTTTTCCTTCTTTTGCTCTTATCGTGTAAACTTTAAATTCTTCTTCCTTCTTTATTTCTCTCGCTAATTTTCTGCGAGATTTTCGCAATTTTGGACGTTCTTCGCAATTTCTTACTTCAATTTGGTAACACAATTTCGCAAAATCTGTGTCTCCTCTAATTTCTCCAATTCCAGTGGGTATAGGAAATTTGATGCACTGATGTAACGTTGACGCTACAACCTTGATTGCATGTATCTATGGTCTTCCCAGTATCATATTGTATGGTGATTCTACATCTACCACGCATAATGATATTTTTGTTTCAATTTCTCCTAGCGGAATTCGTACCACTATTTCGCCTTTAGGTTTTGTTAACGATTTTCCATAGCCATGAATATGATATGCTGAATTTAACATTTCTTCCTCCTTATATCCCATTTTCTTAAAAGTATGATAGAACATTATATCCACAGAACTTCCTGCATCTACCAAAGTTCTATTCATGACCCACTCTTCTTCAGATTTTATTGATTTCTCCCTTCTTATTGGTATAGCGGTTACTATGACTACCAATGGATATGTATGATTTAAATCTTCTTCTGGTATTTCTGCTGCTGTAAACGTGATTTCTTGTTTTTCCCAATCTTTCAATGGTGATATTTTTTCCACCGTCATAATTTTCCTTCCTTCAAAATCCCGCTTGTGTATCTTCCCTTTAATATTTTCATGAAATCTATCAATCATTGTTCTTGTTATCACATCACACTCCAATTTTCTACAATCCTCTTTGATTCTGATCATTTTTCTTCAATTATCTCACCAATTTACTTAATGATTTCTTTAACCTTGAGCAATTCTTATCTTCTTCTTTACTTTCTCTTCAATTTTTGTTAATTCAGTCCCTGTTTCGGGCGCCAAAACGTAGTTGCAGGAATTCCCACACTACACCCTTGTTAAGATTCTATAGAAATCTGTTGGAATTTGACTAAACTTTAAAGATTTAAACGACACATTATTATTCAAATATCAGAAATGTTTACAGAATTGGAAGAAATCAAGATTACAATTATTCTCTCGAAGTTTCTCTCTCCTCAAGACTCTTTCAACTCTCAAAAACACATCATCCTTCTCTGGATCTATCGAGCTCTTTATATAGGGATTTACATAATGGATGACAGTTAAGTTTTCCTTCTCTTTCGGATCTATTCTGCGATCTCATCGCAATCGTTATAATATTCTTCATCGCAAGAATGATGGCCATCGCAGGATCAACACATTCTTCTTTTGTTTCTTCCATCATCAATTTCTTTTGGATATTCCGTGACGCTCATGAAACGTTGTTAAAGATTTGGCGATGACGCTCGTGGAAACGTTGTTAATATCGTAAGAATAGCGTTGTAGCGATATTCTGGTCCTACAGAATTCCAGCTTTCCTGAATAATGGCTTTACAGTCCTCGTACTTAAACCACTCACCAAAATATTTAAAATGGGTAGGCCCATCATCCCAGTGGTTATGCAAATTAAGTTTTATAGGAACATGATCGGAAGCTAAGGGACCTAAGTGCCTTATACTAGAGTTAGGGAACTTATTATTCCATTTGTCATTTACTATGGACATATCAAGTCTTTGTTCAATATTTTCCTCCTCTTAACAATGATTATTCCAAGTATAAGTGTAACCTGTAAATCCAAGATCTACCAGGTTACATTTGTTAATTAGGTTATTAAAAAAATTGGCTTCATTTTTCTTAAAGGCAAATCTACTTTTCTTCTCTTCCTCATGAAAAACAAAATTTAAATCTCCAATGATTATCCATGGTTTGTCAACATTAGGCGCCATTTTTTTTATGATATTCTAGGAGTTAAGTTTCAGTTTCCTATAGGGGCTACCGTAGAAACAAGTTAAAATCCAACTACTATTATTTATAGGATTAGTGATTGTAGTATTTATATGATTGTAAGCATGGTCGTCTATTTTAATGTTAACATTATTTTTCCATATAAGACACAGGCCTCCAGCACTCCCTCTAGGAGGGACAAGAAAATAGTTATACACATTGACCATTCTCAGAATATTTTTCATCTCATTATTTTGTTGTTTAGTTTCTGACAGAAATAGAATATCAGGATTCTCATTGTTTAAAATATCTAGTAGGTTGTGTCTAGTCTCTAGTTTACCTAAACCTTGATAATTCCAAGAAATCATGCTTATGAATTGCCAGAAGTACGACACTACATGATACTCTAATTCATGTAAGACAACCCCATTAGAATCATACATCACAATATCATTCATATAACACAGGCAAGAAGATTGAAAAATGTGTTTCATTCCTGTTCTAGTTTGTGTGTTCAGATCATGCAAGGTATAGAAGGATAACTCAATCATATTAATCTGAAAGAGTAAAGAAAAATTGTGTTTCAAACCTAATCTAGTTTTTATTTTGAGAATTCTATGTGAAAATATGAAAATGGGATATAGGTTTGTACTTACCTCGGCCATAGGGTTGGTCTCCAAGATTCATTGTTCTCCAAAGTTACTTCACCTTCCTGACTCATTTCGTTTTCAAAACTTACAAGATTCACCTTAGGGTGGGTTGGTAAAATATTCTGTGAATTTCCTTGAATCTCTAATTTCTTCAGATGTTTCTTTTTTTTCAATTATAACACATGGTACCTGTAATCAGACTAGAGTGCATTAGTTTTGGCAATGATTTAATTTTTCCTTTGCAGAATTTAAAGAACTTCATAAATCTGCCAAGAAAACTTAGAAAAGAACAAAGGGAAAACTTACAAAAAGAACAAAGGGAAAATACAGAGATAAGGGAAAAGGGAAGGGAAATTTAATCAAATCTGATAGGTAGTTAACAATACAAAAAACTTAGCAATTTGAAATCAGAAACAGAAAGAGATAGAAAAAATTTGATATCCCTATAAAATTAAAATTAAATTGGCAATTACAATACAAATAATTTTAAGGGGTATCTAATTTAGCATATTAGACTGTTAGAAATTTAATCTACTTTAGCCTGATAGAAAACAATGGTTAAAAAAAACTAATTGAAGAACAATAGAAGACGGAGAGAAAGTAAAGGAAAACCAATCAAACTATTAGCACCACAAAGGAAAAAAGAAAGAAAATAGATAACACTAGCTGAGAAGGGGCAAAGAGAAAGAGAGCAAAGATCTTTTGCAATCCAAACTAGCAGATAAAGGAGCTCGCAAGCAACGACGAAGAATCGGGCGAAAGGGTCTTGGTATCACAAAAACTTTAGAGAGGTGTCTTTGTGTCTAGGTATCTAGGGTATCTTGGTGTCTTGGAACCTTGTGGAAACAGTGTCTTAGAACTAGGTATAACTGGAAATTAAAGAAGTATTAGTATTTTTGAGACTTGTAGTATTAGATCTGCTATGGGTATAGGACATTAGGGAAAATTAATGGTAGTTCTCGATTATCATCACCATCGGAGACGGTGGTTACTGGCTAGTTCACGATGGTCAACGGTGGGTATGGTTAGAAGATGATGGTTTTAGGGGATGCGCTAAAATCGCAACAACTTGGTGTCATCTTCTATTTCATAACGGGGACTGTTCATATGAATTGCTAAACTCTTTGAAGGGGTTCTTAGTTCAAAATGTGAAACTTAAAAAGAGAATACGACAACAACTTGGTGTCTTATTTTAGTTCAAGTTTTTATGAGTTTTGATATTATCATATTTTAGTAATTGAATATCACTAATAATTCACTAGCACCAAACCATATTTTTCTCTACAAAATATCTAGGTACGTGCAACGCATGGGCGTAAGAACTAGTAAACATAAAAGAAAGAAAAAAAGAAAAAAAAATGAAGTATTTGAGGCTCCTTATCACCGGTGCATTACGTACTAGGCAGAGATTCCATTTCATGAAAGTGTAACCAAGTTAAGCATCCTCAAGATTATTTATTTGCGATTCCTATCAGTGGGCTTAACCAATGCCTTGGGCCGAGACAGTTCAGAGCTGTCCTTTGCTACCGAATGGGTATCCCTTTGTTTATTGAGAATGGGTCATGCTCTAGCTGTAACAAGCCTATGGATATTTATGGAGATCATGCACTTTACTATGCTAAGGATGTTGGGTATAAGTTTCGACATGACTTTGTGCGTGATATAGTTGCTGACATTTGTTACAAAGCTAGTGTACCTGCGCACAAGGAAGTTTCTCTTGGGCTTCTGATGGATGACGACAAAGATCTAAGACCAGCTGATATCCTCGTTCTTAACTAGGAAAATGGTAAGGATGTTTGCATGGATGTTACAGGGGTTTCTCCTTTCGCAGGTGATGGCATTCGCTCTTTTGTTTCGGGCAAAGCCATTTCTAATATTGCTTCTCGAAAACGCACTAAGCATTTAGATAAGTGTGTTTCACTTGGATATGGTCTTGGTGTTTTAGCTTTCTCTACCTTAGGAGAACTAGGTGAGGATACTTTATGTTTTTTTAAGCATCTGAAGAACTGCTTAGTTAGTAATGACGCTAGTAGTGGTGTTGGTAGCTTTATTTTTCATAGATTAGGTATCGTTATTCAAAAGGTGTTGGTTCCTAGCTTGTCGCTAGTTTGCCAACCAAAAGTATGTAATTTCCTTTATGTTATATTTAATTTTATTAATGATTATAAATGAAGTCTTTTGGTCGAAATTAGTACCTTAGAGTGATGTCGGCATCAACCCGATACTTATTGGTGCTTTGAATTTATTACTTAATTGCAAGATTTGCCGACGACCTTGGCTATTAATGGTAGGCTTACTTCTTTTTTATGCCATTTGATTTGACTCCAGTTTAAGGCTTTCGTTACTTTGACACGAAATCCAAAATGGATGAGAACAGGGCCAAACCCAGCCACAACTTTGGAACCTCTACCATCACTTATGTCACCAACTTCAAATATCACCTTTATCACCAACCATTGAAACCTTTAAAACCCTAAAAAGGGAAAGTTTGGCGCAAAAAAATAATCATTTACCTATGTATATCTGCCATCACTATATCCTAGTCCATAGTTAATTATGAATAGAACTGGATTGTTTTTCTCAAGGACGGGGTTTAGAAGGATGGTGAATTTCAACTTCAATGTTTTATTATAAATCCATAAGGGCAATTTATTGTTACTCATATTTGAGGTTTAGAATACATCCATAGATTGACTTAGTGACTATCACATTTATGACGTGCCGGACGAAGATGTGTCAACTATACCGAGAAGCATGCCATAATAATTTGGAGATCATAGTCATCGATTTGGGAACACTATTGTTGTTGTCACTCTAATCTATGATCATGTTTCTGGTGATGTAAAGTTAGTGTTTATGATTATCTTCTAGCAGGTTAAGGAGTAAGGCGTAAATGAGCTTCATCTTTAGTAGGCATCTGACGGCTGGGACCCAATTAACTTTCCCGCTCGGTCCTCGAACAACTCTTTGTTATGACTATCTCGCTTTCCAGTTCTTCACTTAGGTGACAACATCGAGGTATTTTTTAGTTTCGCTACTGGACTGAGGTCTTCCGCATTTATATCCATGTCTCTGTTGTGCTTGGAAATCTGTGGTTTAATTTTTGGATATCTGGTTCAAGTCTTCGACATCTGACCTTGAGTCTTATTTCACGTCTTAACTGTATTACTCTTTAACTATCAGTTCTTGGGTAGATGTTATATTTCGTTATTTGTAGCGAAAAAAATCGCTTCCAACTGGTGTATGTAAAACACGTGATATTTCATGTCAGTGGTACTAGACAACATTAGAGCGGTTTTCATCCTAAGAGTTTTCAGTGACTAACAGAGAAGATTGAAGAACTTAACGTAAAATTGATGATCTCACACAGAAACATGCAAAGTATCCGATGAATCGAAAATTATTAGTTTAAAACATGACACTATTCTCAAAATAGTGGAAGAAAATCATGAAAAACCTTCAGAAGAGTTCATAAAGACTACGAAGAATTCGTTTACTATTATTTTAGATATTAATAAATCCAAATCTCGTAAAGAAACTCCATTAGTTTTTTCATATGATATTCATGCTATATTTTTTATCGGTGATCATAATCCTAGATCTAACCTCATTGGGGAAAATAATAACTCTTATCCTTTTATATATGGCTAGATATGGTGATAACAACTACCATAACTTTAAGCCAAGGATCGAATTTCCAAGGTTCAACAAAGATAGACCAGGAGCATGAACTCAAAAATGCAAGAAATACTTTTAGGTACATGTCATGGATGATGAACAAAAAGTAAATCTAGCCTCTATTTATATAGATCCCAGAGATGATGTTTGCGTTCAAGATTATGTAGTAATATGGGAAGAGTTTTAAAGATATATGCGCTCGATTTCAAGAGATTTGTCACAATGACAATGTGGGTGAGTTTCATAAGCTATGTAAGACTGTACATGTGCTTGAATATCAAGAGGTATTTAAAGAACTGTTTATGGGTAAAAATGGTTTACTGGTTAAAGGGTAAAATAGTGGAGTAGGCATATGCTAGATGAAGCAAATCGTCTAAACCTTTAACACATGCACTGCACGGGAGTGAGTTCGAGAGACCAATTTGTAAGACTCTTCCCTAAACCAAGAAATTGTCATTACAGATTTAATCCAGTCACAAAGGAAAGAGAAGGGTCGATATGTATGGAGGGAAGCTCGTAATGTGTTGAGATCAATAGTAATTGATTATGGAAGATGTATTGAACTGCTTTGAAGATGATTTCCCTATGTTAAAGCGAGATAAATCTTATATGTTTTTTAAGATGTGGTTGACATATGGTTGATGTCTGATAAGATGAATTCAGTTATGTTGTTCATATCATATGTCAATGAACCTATTTGTAGTAAAGGTAGTTAACACATTGATCTCCAGCAAGTGATGGCGGTTTAAGAGGATTAAACTAGTAGGAAAGTGAGAAATAGTGGTTGAACCAGTTCCACTTTACTAGGGAAACTTATTTTATTGTCATACCACTACTCCATTTAACCCTTCAACTGCCAGAACGACTTACTCACTTTTTCACCGTGGATGTATTACTACGTCGCACATTTTGTAGGCCGTCAGACCAAAACCTTATTGAATATTCCACCAGGTGACATGATTGATGTCTCATGTGAAGTCTGCTTTGAAGACGTGTATTTAATAGGTCAACCATTGACCTACTTCGACTATGAGTCTTAATAGGCAAATTGACATGATTATCGGTGATGAATGTGTCATGCTTCGTAATTTATTATTATGCTGGATGAAGCATAAGGTGTCTGTTGAGACAACAATGATGCTTTGCTTATCATGGACGCTAAGAGTCTAATGATTGTGACACATCATTATGTCACCAATGATATTCGAATGATTTGGATCGATAAGTATAGGTTTGATGAGATTTTTGGATCGATCATAGACCAACATATATTTTTACGTGTCAAGCATTTGACAAGAAATCATATGAAGATGAATAATATTATGTAATTATAGAATACTCACCCTCGATCCACCATGTCATGACTAGTCCGAATGACAAAGCAGAGATTATAATATTAGAATAGTTATAGTAAAACCAATAAAATATTGATTGATAGACCAATTAAATATAGATAGCTAAATCAATATGAAATACTGCTTCGAAGAGCGATTGAATATTGATAGTTGGATCAATATTGCTCGGCAGAGCAACTAAATATTAATAGTTGAATCAATATTGCTTCGCAAAGAAATTGAATATTGGTGGCAAGACCAAATATAAAATATTTAATTGAAATATTGGTAGTTGGACCAATAAAATAATTGGTTAACATATTGGTAGCTGGACCAATAATTGGAGTTGAACCATTAAAATTATTTTACATGGAGCATTAGGTATAAAACCCTAATTTTAATATAGAGTGGGATCGACCAATGGATAAGGGGGGCCGTCAGTTGGTGGTAGCGGGACCGGTTAGGCACTGTATGGATGATTTCCCTAGTGGTGTAAAAAGGATAAACCAATTGGATGGCGAAGGAATAATTAAATGGTCAGGGGAGGACAATTTAATGATTTAATGAGGAACCGACTATTGGTGGCAAAGGGGATTGACCAGGGATCGACCATGGTAGTGAACATGTCACCATGGTGATTGCAGACCATTCCTCAGTGTTTTGATATTTTTGGTGGTCCTTCGAGCATTATTTTGGTATTTTCGGAATGGTTTAATCTTGACTGAAACTATTGATTTTGCTTTGAAGACCAAGTAGGATTTTGCTTTAAAGACCAATATTTAGAAATACTAAATTGATAATATTTTAATATATTATACGGTGTAAAGACATAATGGTAACATGACCATTTTTTATTTTATTTTTGTAAACCATACTGTCCATGGAGAAAGATTTGAAAAGATATGGAAAATCAAGGAGTTTGCTTTAAAGAGGAAGTCCTTGATATAAAAGTTTCCACATCCTATTTAATCCATATTTTAGGATGCTCTTTGAAGCATTATTTTTAAGTACACCCATCCCATTTTCTCGGGGCAAATCGGTGGTGGCTCGTTTGCCCAAAAAACGAATATCTATTAGTAATTCATAAAATTCAGCTGAGAAATAACTATGAATTGAAGTAATAAAATATTTTGAGAAAAAGTGAAATATTTTCTAGGAATTCAGTACACGAATATAGCAATAGAATTTATTTATAAGTCGATTATACTAGTACACAATCTATTTAGGACCATTGTGTTGACTCGAGAATGAGGTATGGGATGGCAAAATAATTATACTCATTATAAATATGTATTATGTAAGGTCAGGGAACATCTGGATAAGGGTTACCATTAGCACTAGCGACATCCTAAATACATTATTGTTATATACTAGTTGTTAATCCATCTAGGAGTTGTCCACTCGAATTAGATTCAATAAGTGAATACTGAATCATACAATATGAAGGATGAAATATGTAGAACATTGAAAACTCAGCATGAGGCTTTAATATTGTCGTTACATATTTATGCTTTGTAGAGGTTACATGATCAGTCAGAGATTATTATAACAAGAGTTTTGTTCATAAAATATATAAAATATAATTTCATATACTCTTGATGTCGGGTTAGAGATATACGAAAACTGTGATTTTATAATTTTAGCCTTCGTCAAAAATCCACCATTAACATTAAGTCCCCTGCTCAGTGTGGTAAAGTCATGTTCTGCAGTAAGCATTGGATGGTGATTTTACTAACATAAGTAAAATAAATAATTTTAACTTAGTCGTTAGGTTTTTTACTAGATACTCTGATCCATGCTCCAATGATGTCGAATAGTCGTATGAGGAGCAGTAATTGGAGTGGTAGTCCTGGAAAGATGATTGAGCATTATATGGAGATCATAAGTTGGTAAATCATGACTGATTTACACGATGGAGGGACCAAATTTGCACAATCGATTAGAAATCTGTACGGACAACTCCGAGTTGTTTTCTAGAGAATCAACTAGACTCAATCAATATAAAATATTCAAGGAGTTATTATCTCAATCTCTCAATTTGATTTACTCAAGCAAATGTGATTCGCGAGTCTAATAAAAGAGAGATAACTTGGATGGTACCAAAGACCAATATCCAAGTGTCAATCAATTTAAATCAACAACCAATAAGGTCGGATATTCTAATTGATTGAACAACGCACAACCTGTATTATTTCAATTATATATCAAAATATAATGCGGAAAAGAAATAACACAGACACCAGAATTTTGTTAACGAGGAAACCGCAAATTCAGAAAAACCCCGGTACCTAGTCCAGATTAAACATACACTGTATTAAGCCGCTACAGACACTAGCCTACTCCAAATTAACTTCGGTCTGGACTATAGTTGAACCCCAATCAATCTCACACTGATCCAAGTTACAATTATACTCCTACACCTATGATCCCAGCAAGATACTGCGCACTTGATTCCCTTAGCTGATCTCACCCACAACCAAGAGTTGTTACGACCCAAAGTCGAAGACTTTAGCAAACAAATCTGTCTCACACAGAGAAGTCTACAAGATAGATAAATTCGTCTCCCACGAATAAACCTATGAGTTTTGTTCCGTCTTTTGATAAATCAAGGTGAACAAGAACCAATCAATAAAACCAGACTTATATTCCCGAAGAACAGCTCATTTTTATCAATCACCTCACAATATTCTTAATCGACGCAGCGAAAAAAGATATTGTGGAATCACAAACGATGAGACCCGAAGATGTTTGTGATTACTTTTATATCTTGCCTATCGGAGATAGAAATCTCAAGCCAATTATTACAATTTTACTCGTACGATAGAAACAACAAGATCATATCACATAACTACAAGAAAATTAGTATCGGTCTGGCTTCACAATCCTAATGAAGTCTTTAGGTCGTTAAACTAGTTTTAGAAGAAGAAAACCAAAGGTTAAAGGAGAATCCACTCTGGCTTAGCAAACTAATATCACACAGAATGTGTGGGGATTAGGTTTTCCAGTTGCTAGAGTTCTCCCTTATATAGTCTTTCAAATCAGAGTTTGCAATCAATATTAGCTTAGTAACAAAACATTCAATATTCACCGTTAGATGAAAACCTGATTAGATACAAGCTAATATCTCTCAACCATTAGATCGAAAACTTAGCTTTCCATACACACATGTACTTGACGATTTTGGGTTTGTGTAACCATACCCGAACGTGTACAATAATTGGTTCAATATTAGTCAACCAAATGGTTAGCCAAATGATAACTTTCATATTAACCATATTCTTCTTCGCCATAACTAGTCCAAATGACTTAAATGAACTAGTTAGATAGTTGTTCAATTGCTATGAGATCTTATGTACTACACAAGACACAATTGAAGCAAAAACGATGTGATTCACTCGAATCAATTTATGAACTATAAAGCCACGGTTTGAAATAGCATTCCTTATATAATTTAGATAAGTTCACGAACATCGTTTTTAGACATAACCACCCAAGTTGGCGGACTGGGTTCGCGGACTCAAGTAACTGGTTGGAGTTCAAAAACTCTAGCAGAAATTCTCGGGTTCGATAACTTCTGTCAGTTCACGGACTGAAACCGAGCTACAACTCCAGCATAAATTCGGGTTCGGGAACTACGCACGTTCGCGGACTGGGTTGACTTCTCAAGTTCCAGTTTTTACTTGATCAAAAAAGTTTGTAGACTTCGGTTCAAGTGCTAAGGACTTATACATATATGTGTTACCACAATAATGTTTATATCCCCAGTGGTTATATTATATAAACTCTCATTTCAATCATTGAAACATTCTCAGAGGACGTCATATAGTTGTTATTCACAAACTAGTTTTCTTCAGAGCAATTTCCAAAGTGATTGAAACATAACATGACTTTCGTCACTAGGCAAATATGAACTTTGCTAAAGCGAAAGCTTTACTAACACACATTTTGAGAAATAGATAAGCGAGATATACTCAGCTTGAAATGTCACATGTGTATATTCTTAGTCTATATAGTAAAATGACTTTTGTCTCAAGATAGGAGATAGAGTAGATAGACTTTTGAGTGATATATAAGTTCAAGTATCCACATACCTTTTAGTCGATAAAGATCCACTGGTTCCTTGAGTAGTCCTTCGTCTTGTATGATGATTGCCATGGAGATCTTGAGATCAAGTACACTTTCTATCCTAGTCCGAGACCTTAGATATAGTATACTAGAAATCAAGACTTTATAGTTTTGATCACTAACATTGACAAACATGCTTGAGATAGCAACGCATGCGAGTTCGACCGAGCAATGCTCTAAAAGTAAATACTTCAATCATCCTTATTACACCAACGGGAAGGTCGTAGAAGCATTAACTCTTATGTTATCATGACCAACTGCTAGTGTGACTATCGAAACATGTTCATAGAGGTCTTCAATGGGTAAAGAAATTTTATGCTTGGAAGGTTGGAGATGGAAAAAAACATTAAGGCCTTACAAGATAAATGGATACCTGCTGATAATCATGGAAATAAAATCATCAACAACAATGATGGTTCTAATGATGAACAACTAATGGTCTCTGATTTTATAGATCATGACACTAATAATTGTCAAATTTAAAAGCTTCATCAACATTTCAACCAGAATCAAGTTAAAGCATTTTGAATATAAGACCATATACTATAACCAAAGATGAAGTTGTATGGCCTTTGACAAGATCATGTCATTTTTCTGTTAATTCCACTTCCAAGGCTATACTTTTATATCAAAGGAAAATCACCATTTAACAGCAACAAGAAAGCAAGTTTTGGTTAAAGTTATTGCATCTCCCTGTACCTTAAAAATGTCAGCTTTTCTTATAGAAGATGTCTCATGATATACTCCCAGTTATGGCAAGAATCGGCGGGGCATGTTCAAATTCATTCAATTATTTGCAACAGATGCAATGAGGAGGCTTAAAATGCTACTCATATGCTTATGTACTCCCTTTATTATGGAAATCTGGAATAATATTGACATAAACATACACAATATTTTAAAATAAGTTGATAACATAGTACTCCACCACGTTTTTATTAGGAAATTTGTATGGACAAAATCAATACAACTCCGAGAGTTAAACTCAATCAAGGAATAATATCTAGAGTTATCTCTCTCTCTCTCTCTCGTAATTAGAACATTTACAGTATCAAATACGCGAACCTACTTGCAAAGAGATCACTTGGACAGTACCAAAGACCAATGTCCAAGAATCAATCAAGTCGTATCCGATAAACTAGGTCGGATGTATCTACTATGATTGATCAACGTAAACCAGTGATATTTCAATTATAAAGATAAACAATATAATGCGTAAAAAGAAATAACACATGCACCAGAATTTTTGTTAACGAGGAAACCGCAAATGCAGAAAAAACTCGGTACATATTCCAGATTGAACACCAAACTGCATTAAGCCGCTACATACACTATCCTACTACCAATTAACTTCGGACTGGAATGTAGTTGATCCCTAAAATCTATCCCACCAATTAAGGTACGGTTGCGCTCCTTACGCCTTTTGATCCCAGACGGACTCCGCGCAATTGATTTCCTTAGATGACGTCACACCAACTAAGAGTTACTTCAACTCAATTGAATACTTTGAACCTGAAAAAGCGAGGGTGATAGGTGTAGAATACACCGTATTTACTATCTAGTAGTTTATGCTTTCTTTGCTATTTTTCTTGTAAATTATGTATTTTACGTGTGTTTTTGAGCTATTAGGTACTCTAGAATCGCACGGAAGAAAAGAAGGAGAAATCACCCAAATTGGGCAAAAGGGAAAAATTGTCATTTCATAGGGCGAGCAATATCTGGAGCCCGGTAATGTTAAGGGGCAACTCTTCTTGGAGGTGTACTAAACACAAACCAGCTACGGTTAAGGGATTGTCATATAGGGTACCCCTTATCATTATTATAGGTTGTAATTATCAATGGGTGGTCCTTATCTTGGGCGCAAATAACACCCCAATCATTCCCAACCCTAAATCGATACTCTCATTCAATTCATTCATTTGAATCTGAAATTGAGAAAAGCACAGCAGCAGCTGCTGCTACTACTTGTCCGAGAAACAGGAAGCAATCGAGAGATGAGAGAATAAATTAGAACTGAGATGTAGTGGAGGAGAAAATGGTGATGTTGTATTTGATTGAATTCGGAATAGATATTGTGATGTATGAAACCAAGTTGGAACAGATTAAAATCGAGAAAATCAGAAGGATGAAAGAAGGGATATGAAGCTGAGACGCAGAGTTAAAGATCGAGGAAAAAAATGGGTCTGCAGTTGTAAGATGGGTTTCAAAGAACTGTTGATGATATTGTCGAATTACGAGATGTTGATGCTCGAGTTGAAGATACGGCGGATGAAGAAACAGATGGAGATTGAAGATGATGTTTCTGATAAGAGAAGAACTGAAGCTGCAATGGGTCTGTAATGTTGGAGGTGGTACTGCAGAAAATGCTGCTAAACTAGATGTATGATTAGGTTTTTCGCAGGTGAAAGAATGGCCTGAAAAATTGGCCGGAAAGTCCTGTAATTGAACAGAACTCGGCCAAATCATCCCTCCGGCGAGTTGACTCAGCGATCCAAACGAGTCCGACCGATCCGACCCTTATTCAGCCAACTCAGCCAGAATCAGAAAGCTAACTCAGAAGCTGACTTCTACCCTCCTTGACCTAGTCAACTAACAGAAGACTGATGATTTGACTTGTTTGACCGTTAGTCCTAACGATGGACTGGCGGAATATACCGTCGACGGAAGGAATTTTCAGGTGGCCGACGACGACTAATTCCGGCCAACTTCCGACCAAAAACACAGTTTTACGGCGAGCAAAATTACAGAATTTTGGGTAGACTTCTCTCATGTGTGTGAAGACTTAGAATTGGGAATTGGATGAAAATTTGGAAGTTTTGGAGAATTGGACTAGAAATTGGAATATGGCTCAAATTGGGAAAGTGGTGTTCTTTTGGAATGAGGATTCTTTTCCTACAAAGACATGGAGAGTATTGAAGCCTATAAATAAAGGAGTTCTCTACAACTTTTTACACACATCTACTTTGGAGAAGGAGTTAAAGTGCACAAGGATTGGAGGAAGGAGCAACCATCATCTTTTCAATAAGTTTTTCTTTCTTCCTTTATTATTATTATTGTGTGAACTCCAAACTATGAGTAGATAATTTTCTTATTGATTGAGGATGAATTCCTAGTTCTTAATATATGGTTTGAGTTTTGTTTCAATTCTACTTTGTAGTTTTTCATATGATTATCGTTTGTTTTTACTAATATTAGTGTCTATGCTTGATTGATAGGTCATTTGGGTGGCCAACTAAATTGATTTGTTAATTGATCTAAAGATAGTGAAAGTTAGGGGATAAGTAATCGTTTCTTGACTATTTACATAAGTAGAAAACACAAGACCTTGCGGAGGGATTCCGTGGAGAAATTGTGTGTGAAAGAAACGTTAGCAAGTGGACCTTGATATAAGAGTCTAACTACTAATATCAACCTAATAAATTCATAAATCTTAATGCGTTTAACTAAATTACATCTTGAGTGATCTACTACTAGGTGGTTTGGTGAATAGAATCCGGTAGGCGAGAACTTCTGTATCCGGTGAAATAAGGGATTTTGGGGTTAGCACTGATATAGCTGTTATATCTACGGTTGGTGATAATCTATGACTAATAACAAGTGGAAAAGAACATAACTTTAATCATTGTTTTGCAACGAAGAAGGATTCCTTGATCTATTCTCTCTCATTGATTTCAACTACGCTTTTAATTACTTTGTTTATTTCTTTTGCTTTATAAATTTTACAACCAATACCCCCCTTTTTGTGACAATTTTACAACTAATAATCTCTTGCTCCTCGTGGGATCGATCTTGACTATCTTATATTACTTATTAATTAGGTAGTGAAACATTAATTAATTTGTTGTGGTTACGACACGCATACAAATTTTTGCGTCGTTGCCGGGGAGCAACGGGCGATTTTAGTTGTTTTTATTTTTCTTTTTGCATTATTCTTGCTTTGTTAGATTCTATACCGTATCTAACTTAGTTTTGTGAACCTTGTTGTAGGTACTATATCTTTGGTGAATGCTTCAAGGGGGAAGACCGAGTCCAATTGGAATACGTCTTCGATCCGGCACTCAACTAAATGATTTCATTCGAGCAGTTAACACTCCGCTTCCTCGTTCTACATCAAGTGAGTTCGCAGATTCGGACATAGAAGAAGAAGCAATGGGTGATCGTACACTTAAGGACCTAGCTTCTCACAAGCTCGATACACAACAATGGTGTATCCAAACTAACTCAACTTTCGAGATCAAGCCGGGGTTGATTAGGTAATTACCAAAGTTCCATGGCATGGTGAATGAAGACCCAAACAAACATCTTATGGACTTCAATACCATAGTCACGGCCATGCTTCCACCGAATACTAATGCGGATGGAGCAATGTTGAAAGCTTTTTTGTTCTCTTTGGCGGGCAATGCTAAGGAATGGTTATATTATTTGCCTTCCGGAAGTATCACAACATGGAATGGGATGAAGAAACTTTTCCTCGAGAGATATTTTCCCGCATCAAAGGCTACTCAAATTCGCAAAGAAATTTGTTGGATAAAGCAACATGTGGGAGAGTCATTATATGAATATTGGGACCGATACAAGATATTGGTGGCAAGTTGTCCACACCATCAATTTAGTGATGCCATGATAATCCAATACTTCTATGAAGGTCTCCAAACAAGTGATAGATATATTCTTGACGCCGCCGGTGGTGGTGCACTAGTGAACAAGATGGTGGCCGAAGCTACCGAGTTGATTGAAAGTATGGCGGCGAACTCGCAACAATTCTATGCAAGAGGTGACTCAATGGTTAAGTTGGTGCATGAAGTTAGTGACTCGTCTTCACAATCCGATCAACGGTTAAACAACATAGAGAGGGTAGTGCAACGGTTGGCCGCGGTAATTATTCCGGATGATGAAACCGAACAAGTAAATACTTTATATCCAAATCAAAGGCCAAGGTACGATCCATACTCAAATACTTACAATCCCGGTTGGAAGGATCATCCAAACTTTAGCTATGCAAACAAGCAAGCGGCGGCTCCTAATCCATATGCACAACAAGGTGGATTCCAACAATCACGTTTCCAACCTCAACAATTCCAACCACAACAATTCAAGGAGCAAGATTCTTCGAATAATGACAAGTTGAATATGATAATGCAAAGCATGCAAGGTCTCACTTATATGTTACAACAAACCCAACAAAAGACCGATTCGGCAATCAAGGATTTACAAACTCAAATGGGACAATTGGCGACCGATATGAACTTAATGAAATCTCAAGCATCCACAAAGCTTCCTTCACAACCAATTGTGAATCCAAGAGAGAATGTTAGTGCGGTTACCTTAAGAAGTGGAAGACAAGTGGAGAGTCCAACTCGTCATGAAGAAGCTAGTGAAGAGGTAGTCAAAGAGAAGGAGGATGCCGAACCAAGGGAGACTTCAACACCAACCGCCCAATCCAAGGAACCGGTTCCTACTTTTACTACTCCACCTCATTTTCCTAGTCGTTTTGCTAAGTCCAAGAAGGAAGCTCAAGACAAGGCACTCATGGATCTTCAAGAAGATCGAAATCAACATTCCATTCATAGAGGCCATAAGAACAATGCCAAGGTATGCAAAGTTCATGAAGGAATTATGCACAAAGAAGGATAGGTTGCTTGATAATGAAATTACTAAAGTTGGCGAGAGTGCGTCGGCTATGCTTTTGAAGAAGATGCCTACAAAGTGCACGGATCCCGGTGGTTTCACGGTGCCAATTACTATTGGTAAGAGAAGGTTTGAACATGCTTTACTTGACTTGGGAGCTTCCATTCGTGTGATGTCGGCCGATATATATGACTCCTTGAATCTTGGACCGTTGAAGGAGACAAGAGTTATTATCCAACTAGAAAATAAGTCTAACATCTATCTAAAGGGACTTGTAGAAGACGTTCTAGTGCAAGTGAATGAGTTAATTTTTCCGGTGGATTTCTTTGTGGTGGATATGGACAACAATGAGAATCGTTCGTCTACTTCTCTACTTCTTGGGAGGCCATTTATGAAGACCGAAAAGACGAAGATTGATGTTGACAAGGGTACACTCACTATGGAATTCGACAAAGAAGTAATACACTTAAACATATTTGAATCCATGCGCTACCCAAGTGATGTGCATTCCGTTTACTCTATTGATGTGGTTAGTTCATTAACGCAACAAATGGTGGAATTGAATCGAGAAGACAAACTTGATGTGGTGTTGCAAAAGAGCATTGAATTGGACGTCCACGGCGTGTCTAACTTGGATGTTGAAATTTCCACGGAATTGGTGGAGACGTGTGGTGCCTTGACGGCATTACAAGAAGCTAAGGGTAATGTTTCCTATATTTCTTTAACCGTGAATGATGAATTACTTGTACCATCTATTGTGAAGGCACCTAAACTAGAGTTGAAGCCACTTCCGGACCATTTGAAGTATGCGTTTTTGGGAGATGGAGATGAGCTTCCGGTGATTATTTCAAAGAACCTCACACCAGTACAAGAAGACAGTTTGCTTAGAGTCTTGAAATAGCACAAAACGGCTATTGGGTGGACAATTGCGGATATCAAGGGCATTAGTCCATCCATATACATGCATAGGATTCTAATGGAAGAGAACGTGAAGCCGGTACGTGATTCTCAACGTAGGCTTAATCCTCCCATGATGGAGGTTGTGAAGAAAGAGATACTCAAATTGCTTAGTGCGGTGGTAATCTACCCAATTTCCGATAGCAAATGGGTTAGTCCGGTGCAAGTGGTGCCAAAGAATGCCGGTGTTACGGTTGTTCAAAATCAAGACGATGAACTTGTTCCTACAAGAGTTCAAATCGGTTGGAGAGTGTGCATTGATTATAGAAAGCTTAATTCCGCAACCCGAAAGGATCACTTTCCTTTACCTTTCATTGATCAAATGTTGGAGCGGTTAGCGGGTCATTCTTATTATTGTTTCTTGGATGGTTATTCGAGATACAATCAACTTGTTATTGCACCGGAGGACCAAGAGAAGACCACTTTTACTTGTCCGTTTGGAACGTTTGCGTATAGACGGATGCCGTTTGGTCTTTGCAATGCACCGGATACTTTCCAAAGATGCATGGTAAGCATATTCTCGGATTACGTGGAGCGCATTATTGAGGTATTTATGGACGACTTTAGTGTTTATGGCAATTCTTTTGATATTTGTTTAAACAACCTTGAACTAGTTCTTAAACGATGCATAGACACTAACCTTGTTCTTAATTGGGAGAAATGTCATTTTATGGTAAACCATGGCATAGTACTTGGTCACATTGTGTCCTCTCAAGGGCTCGAAGTGGACAAGTCAAAGATAGATTTAATAAGAAACTTACAATATCCCACTTCGGTGAGGGAAGTTCGTTCTTTTCTTGGCCATGCAGGTTTCTATAGGCGGTTTATCAAGGATTTCTCCAAAATCTCCATGCCGATGTGTAAGTTACTACAAAAGGAGGTACCTTTTGACTTCAACAAGGAATGCAAGGATGCTTTTGATGAATTGAAGGCAATGTTGACAAGTGCGCCGATTATCAAGTCACCGGATTGGAATCTTCCATTTGAACTAATGTGTGATGCTAGTGATTATGCGGTTGGAGCCGTTTTGGGTCAAAGAGTGGACAAGTTGTCCCATGTTATCTATTATGCATCTAGGACCCTTAATGATGCACAAATCAACTATTCTACCACGGAAAAGGAGTTATTGGCTATAGTGTTTGCATTAGAAAAATTTCGATCATACTTGGTGGATACAAAGGTTATTGTGTATTCCGATCATGCAGCACTTAGATACTTAATAAAGAAGAAAGAAGCTAAGCCAAGACTAATCCGGTGGATCCTATTACTATAAGAGTTCGACATAGAAATTCGAGATAAGAAAGGTGTGGAGAATACCATTGCGGATCATCTTAGTAGACTTGTTATGTCTCACGAAGAACTTCCATTACAAGACCGCTTTCCGGACGAACAACTTTTCTCCTTGGAAGAATCAACACCTTGGTATGCGGATATAGTGAATTATTTGGTGACAAGGAAGGTACCTAGCACAATGTCTAACTTCCAAAAGATGAAGCTTAAGAAGATAGCCAAGCAATATGTGTGGGATAAACCATACTTATGGAAATATGGCGTTGATCAAATCATACGAAGGTGCGTACCTAACTCCGAATTTCAATCTATTCTCTCCTTTTGTCATACTTTTGCTTGTGGTGGCCATTTTGGTTCTAAACGTACCGCTCTCAAATTTCTTGAAAGTGGATTTTATTGGCCCACCTTGTTTGAAGGTTCACATTTGTAAATCGTGTGATAGATGTCAAAGAACGGGCAATCTAGGTGCTCGAAATCAAATGCCACTCACACCAATTCTCGCCGTAGAGATTTTTGATGTGTGGGGTATCGATTTTATGGGCCCTTTTGTCAATTCGAATGGAAATTTTTATATACTTCTTGTCGTAGATTATGTTTCGAAATGGGTGGAGGCTAGAGCCACCAAAACTAATGATTCTCAAGTTGTTTGTGATTTTGTAAGAGAAAAAATATTCACTAGGCACGGCACACCAAGAGTGGTGATAAGCGATGGAGGCTCACATTTCAAGAAGTCTTTTCACGCTCTCCTCAAGAAGTACAACATAACACACAAGATTGGTACGCCTTACCATCCACAAACTAGTGGACAAGCAGAAATTTCAAACCGTGAGATCAAGTCCATTCTTGAGAAAACGGTGAATACCACAAGGAAAGATTGGAGCTTTAAGCTTAATAATACACTTTGGGCGTATAGAACGGCGTACAAGACACCGATTGGTATGTCTCCATATCGGTTGGTTTATGGCAAAGCTTGTCATCTTCCGGTTGAACTTGAACATAAGGCTTATTGGGCGATAAAGAAATGCAACATGGAGTATGATGAAGCGGGGAAACAAAGAAAGTTACAACTAAATGAGCTAGAGGAGATACGTAAATTATGCTTACGAGAGTGCCCGGATTTACAAAGAAAAGACCAAGCTTTTTCATGACAAGATGATTTCTCGGAAAAGTTTTGTTGTGGGGCAAAAAGTCCTTTTATTTCATTCTCGCCTTAAACTATTTCCTGGAAAGTTAAGGTCCCGTTGGATTAGACCATATGTTGTTACTAATGTTTTTCCTTATGGTGCAGTTGAAATTACTAGTCTTAGAGACAACTCGGTTTCCAAAGTCAACGGCCATAGATTGAAGCCATACTATGAGAACATCGCCTATGTGAATGTGGATGAACTTCCATTTGAATATTTTCTCCCTCTAGAGGATTAATGTGAAGCAAGAGCTATGTCGGGCCGTCGAATTTAAAACAAGCGCTAAGTGGGAGGCAACCCACCGATTTTGTATTTCTTATCCTTTTGTTTTTATTTTCTTTTTGTTTTGTGTGTTTATTTTTCTTGTTCCATATCATATTAGGATTTCCCACCTTGACTTTACTTGGACGATTCAATTACATTGAGGACAATGTAAGGTTTAAGTGTGGGGGAGTGGCTAAGCATATATTTTTGCATAAAAAAAAAGAGAATTTTTTGCATAAAACTTTCAACTTTTAGAGATTTTAGAGTCACTAGCATACTTCTAGGTATGATTACATAGAGAATTCTGACCGACATAATTGAACTTGGAAATTTTAGGGAACTACGTTCGATTTCTTGCTTGTTAGAGTGTTAAATAATGGATTTAATCATGCCGGTGATGCAAATTTGGTGCAGGGAGAAGTGCGTTATTAGAGTTGCTGATCAATCATGTTGGAATATTTTCAATTGGGCTACGAAGGGGGGTCCTGGGGGGCGTAACTGTTTTGACAGTTAGAAAACATTTCCAGAAAATTCTAAATCCAACAGACACCATTAATGTCTGTTGATGAAGGGACCTGACGTTTCGTGAGGAGAAACTTGTCTGTTTCCGACAGACGTGAAAACCTCTATAAGTAGCCTCTCCCAGAGTCGTTTTCATATCAATCGAAAATCTCTTCTATTTTTCTTTCTTAAACAAAGCATCATCAGAATCTGTTTTACATGTGTTCTTGATTGGGTCAAGGGGTGCAAACCTTGAATCCAATTTCCGGTTGTAGGGCTTTCATTGTATCCTGAAGGAAGTATTTCACATACCTGTTGCAATCGCCAATTCGTTGGGAGGGTAGAAATATTTGTCTAAAAGAAATCATCCAGAGCCTTGAAAGTTTTAGAGTACAACCACAATATGTTTCTGTTTTCATCTCCATTTCAGCCCAGTAGTTTCCAACAGTTTTAGACAAATAATTTCTGGCAATGGAGGGTGAATATTCAACTTCGAATTCTACTGCACAATCCCTGCAAGTGATGAACCAAACCCTAACTCGTCTGGAACGTTTTGATGGTGAAAATTTTACTCGTTGGCAAGAGACTGTGAAGTTTTTCCTGATCACCATCAAGTTGTGGTACATACTTGAAGATGGTTTGGAGGCGATTCCTGCAGCATCATACAAGGATACTCCTAAATTTATCAACAAACGAAAGAAGCGTCAGGAAGATGATTTCATGTGTCGTGGTCATATTTTGAATGCCCTGGAAACTTATGTTTACAATGCACATCGGAGTATTACGACTGCAAAGGAATTGTGGACTGCGCTTGACAACAAATACAAGATTTCTGAGGCAAGCAACAAGAAATTCCTGACTTGCAACTTCATGGATTTTAAGATGGTTGACATTAAGTCAGTCATTGCCCAGGTCAATGAATTTTTACTCATTGTTAATCATCTTAAGGATGCTGGAATTGAACTTTCTCCTGGGTTTATTGTTGGTGTTATTATTTCTCGTCTTCCCCCTTCCTGGAATGGTTATAAGAAGAAACTTAAGCATGCTGAGACTGACTATGATTTAGAGTCCTTACAGCGTCATCTTCGCATAGAAGAGGACTCTCGTAAACGAGAACTTAAGGATAGTCCACAGTCTGAAAACCATTCTAAGGTAAATAGCGTAGAGACACCAAATTCTTTGAAACCTAAGAATGATACTCGGTTTAAGAAGCATCATCCCAACAAGAAGAGTAAGAAGAAGGGCAATTGCTACTTCTGTGACAAACCCGGCCATTTTGCTCGTGACTGTCGTCTCAAAAAGAAACAACAACAGAACCAAAAAAAGGAGGCAAATATGGTCGATGACAAACTTGTGATCGTGGTGAAAGCCGCCAATGTTGTTGCTGAAACTGGGGTTGGATGGTGGTACGAAAATGGTGCAACCGTCCATATCTATAAGGATAGAAATATTTACAATACATACGAACCGGTTAGTGGAGAAGGAAACGAAGTTGTCTCCGCAAACGGACAACACAGCAAAGTCATTGGGAAAGGCACTGTTGAACTCTCGTTTACTTCGGGAAAGACCGTTACTCTTACTAATGTATTACATGTCCCTGACATGGTGAAGAACCTTGTTTCCGGCGACCTTGTTATGAAGGCTGGATTCAAGAAAACCTATGAGTCTAATAAGTTTGTATTGTCCAAAAATGGTGTGTTTGTTGGACAAGGATATGCTTGTAATGGGATGATTAAGCTTAATTTAATAAATAATGGTTCTGTTTATATTGTTGACTCTGTTAATTTATGGCATGCTAGGTTTGGTCATGTGAATTATGGTTCTCTTAGAAACATGAAACGATTAGGATTGATTTCTGATTGCAATTTTGATCATGCTTCTAAATGTGAAATATGTGTGCAAGCAAAGATTACTAAAATTTCCCATAAGTCTGTAGTACGAAATTCTTCTTTACTTGAATTAATACATAGTGATGTGGGTGATTTGCATGGTTCTGCCACTCGTGGTGGAAATAAGTATTATGTCACTTTTATAGAGGATAGTAATAGATATGCTTACACATATTTGATGAAATCTAAGGATGATGTTTTTGACATGTTCAAAATATACAAAGCAGAAGTAGAGACACAATTAGGACTGAAAATTAAGATTTTACGTTCTGATCATGGTGGTGAATATTTTCCTAATGAATTTAAATTATTTTGTCAAGAGCATGGTTTAATTCATCAATTTACTGCACCTTATACACCTCAACAAAATGGTATGGCTGAAAGGAAAAATAGAACTTTGATTGATATGGTTAATTGCATGCTTATAAGTTCTAGTTTGCCTAATTCTTTGTGGGGTGAAGCTATGTTGTCTGCATGTTATATTTTGAATAGATTTCCTTTGAAAAAGAAGAATGTTTCTCCTTATGAATTGTGGTTTAAGAGGAAACCAAACTTGAAGAGACTTAAAGTCTGGGGTTGCTTAGCATATGTTCGAAAGACTGATCCTAAAAGACCAAAACTGGGAAACAGGGCTTATAAATGTGCTTTTGTGGGATACTCTCTTAATAGTATCACCTACAGATTTTTAATCCTTGACACTTTTGAGATTATAGAATCTGTAGATGTGGAATTCTTTGAGAACTTAAATAGGAACAGTTCTCAAATGCAACCCATGGAGAATTCATTATTACCTAGTCTAGAATCTGAAGAGACTAATGAGAATGATGATCATTCTGTTCTTACTCGAGACATGGAGGATACTTCTGAACCAATAGAAGATATCGAACCTAGAAGGAGTAAGAGAGCAAGAATAAAGAAAATTTTTGGTCCAGACTTTATAACATATCTTGTAGAAGGTAATAAGAATAGAATTCTTAGTGTTACCAAATATGTTATGCATGTTGATGATGACCCTAAAACTTATGTTGAGGCTATGAGTTCCAAATATGCTAGTTTTTGGAAAGAGGCTATCAATGATGAAAAGAATTCTCTTTTGACCAACGGTACTTGGATATATTGTGATTTACCTCCGGGCGTAAAGCCTATTGGATGTAAATGGATTTTCAAGAGAAAAATGAATGCCGATGGTTCCATTGATAAGTTCAAAGCCAGATTAGTTGCTAAGGGTTATAGGCAAAGACATGGAATTGATTACTTTGATACATATGCTCCTGTTGCACGCATCTCATCTATTCGTTGTTTAATTGCTCTTGCTTCTATTCACAAGTTAATTATTCATCAAATGGATGTCAAAACTGCCTTCCTAAATGGATATTTGGAAGAAGAGATATATATGGAACAACCTGAAGGTTTCATATTACCAGGCCAAGAAAAGAAGGTTTGCAAGTTGGTTAAATATCTTTATGGCTTGAAGCAAGCTCCCATGCAATGGCATGAGAAGTTTGACGAAGTGGTTTTGTCATATGGTTTTGTGGTGAATGATGCGGATAAATGTATCTATAGTAAGCATGATAGTTCTGGATGTGTAATTCTCTGTTTGTATGTTGATGATATGCTTATTTTTGGATCTGACATATATGTTGTGGAAGAAACAAAGAAGTTTCTTAGCTCTAACTTTGATATGAAGGATTTAGGAGAGGCTGATGTAATCTTGGGAATTAAGATCCTAAGAAAGGGGAATGAGTTGTCTTTAACCCAATCTCATTATATTGAGAAATTTCTCAAAAGGTATGATCACTTTGATGACGATCCAGCACCTACTCCTTTAGACCATACTATCAAGTTAAAGAAGAACACCGGTCGTACTCATGCACAACTTGAGTATTCTAGTGTTATTGGGAGTCTTATGTATGCTATGCATTGCACAAGACCGGACATAGCCCATGCTGTGGGGGTATTATGTCGTTTCTCAAGTAATCCAGGATTTGAACACTGGAAAGCGGTTTCCAGAGTTATGGCTTACTTGAAAGGAACAATTGATTTTGGTTTGCATTACCAAGGCTATCCCGCTGTATTGGAAGGTTACAACAATGCTAACTGGAACAAGGTAGAATCCAAGTCCAAGTTGACGTCTGGATGGATTTTTACTTTAGGGGGTGCTGTTGTATCTTGGAGTTCCAAGAAGCAAACTTGTATATCTGATTCAACAATGTTGTCAGAATTGATAGCCCTAACGAATGCATGTAAAGAGGCAGAATGGCTTAGGGACCTTCTTATGGAAATTCCACTTTGGAAGAAGCCATTTCCAGGAGTTTTGATTAATTGTGATAATCAAGCTACAATCTAAAATGTCTCTAATAAGATTTATAATGGAAAGTGTAGACATGCGAGTCTCAGACACCAAATGGTTAGGCAACTACTCAAGAGGGGAGTGGTTACGGTTAACTTTATTGAATCAAAGAGGAATTTGGAAGAATCATTCACAAAAAGTCTACCAAATTCAGTTGCTTCAATAAAATGTAATGAAATGGGACTAAGTTCTGTGAAGGAAGGTTGAACTCCCATAGCAGAAACCCAACCTATGTTTTGAAAAGTATAAACAAGGTTCAATGTGGTACCAACAAGTTATGGCTGTAGATTATGGAGCACTAACATAAAACTTCCCATTTCAAGTTAGTGCTGGTTTTTTCTGCAAGAAAATAAGATGGATGTAAATCTTTAATGAGTCTGTGATTAGTAAAAGGTGTCTCGCAGAAACACCTTCGAGACTTACCTATATGAGTATGGAAATGTGGGCCGTTTCCTAAGAGAAGAAGACCGTTCTCTAAAGAAGACTCATGAATAAGGATATAAGAACAAGGCCTTTATAGTGCTTGGCTACAGAACACATGATTTATGGAATCAATATGTGTGGAGACTCCGGTTTTATCATAAGGGATACTTGGTTCAAGACTAGTTTCACCATAGAATCTCGATAAGGCTTTGAGTTTCTTACACTAAGTGAAGGTTCAAACCCAGAAGGTACCTATCATTTATGTATTGGTTTCAACGATGATGCTTAGTCTCAATTGTGCTAGAACTACGTTGGCTTGATCCCACTCGGGTACGTAGGCAGTCACTTCGGTGATGCAGCCGCTCCGATTTAAAAGTTTTTTAACTTTGTTTTATGTTTTTTGAAAATATGGGGAAAATGTTGGAATATTTTCAATTGGGCTACGAAGGGGGGTCTGGGGCGTAACTGTTTGGACAGTTAGAAAACGTTTCCAGAAAATTCTAAATCCAACAGACACCATTAATGTCTGTTGATGAAGGGACCTGACGTTTCGTGAAGAGAAACTTGTCTGTTTCCAACAGACGTGAAAACCTCTATAAGTAGCCTTTCCCAGAGTCGTTTTCATATCAATCGAAAATCTCTTCTGTTTTTCTTTCTTAAACAAAGCATCATCAGAATCTGTTTTACATGTGTTCTTGATTGGGTCAAGGGGTGCAAACCTTGAATCCAATTTCCGGTTGTAGGGCTTTCATTGTATCCTGAAGGCGGTATTTCACATACCTGTTGCAATCGCCAATTCATTGGGAGGGTAGAAATATTTGTCTAAAAGAAATCATCCAGAGCCTTGAAAGTTTTAGAGTACAACCACAATCTGTTTCTGTTTTCATCTCCATTGCAGCCCAGTAGTTTCCAACAAATCATTAGTGGAGACTACCCATTTTCATATCAACCAAGGCACCGACCAAAAATTCTTCCTTTACTAAAGAGCTTCTTTTGAGTGTGTGTCACCGTACGTTAATTCCGGGTAGAATGGTGAGCTACCCAATTTCACACCAATTTCAGCATTATTTTGATCTCTTGAGTGCTAATTTTTGTCAATCATGAGGGTGACTTCTATGATGAAAGCCTCCTTCTTGTAGTTCGATTTGCATTTAGCACCATTCTCTCTCTCGACAACAACGGGTCCATAGAAACATCACAATTATCAACAAGGAGCGACATCAAAATCTACAAGGAAAGTTGAAGAGGTTCAAGGTTTGCAAGCAACAATGGAACAAGAAAAAGAGAAAAATTTTATATCCAAGTAAAGCAACATACAATGAGTAGATTTTACATACATGTTGAAGACTTAAAATTCAATGAGGTAATTCTATATCCAAGTATTGAGACTTATTTACAAAAGGTGAAAATTATTGAAGTTTATGATTTCGAGACGATACAAGTTGTGAAGAATCAAGTGGTAAAGTACTTTTCCACGGCCATGGTTTATTTTATTTTTCACTTTGATTTGTATTGTGTTTCTCTTGTTTCAAAAAAAATATATATATATATATGAGACAAGAGAAATATCTATTATTGTTTTGTTTTGAATAAGCCGTGGGGAAGGAAAATCTATAAGGAAGTTTCAAGCGACAAGGAGTTAAGGAAAAAGGTTACAAATTGTTAAGGATCTATGAAGCTAAAGAGTTTATCACCAATAGTTGAAGCCGAAGACCAAGAAGATGAAGACAAGGATCGAAAGACGTTTCTATTGGATTCCGTGAGAGTGGTGTTATCATAATTGGCAATCGGATGTGAAGGTAAGTAAGTAATCTCATCCTCGATATAAGTGGTTGATTTCCTTTCTTAGAGATCGTTAGAAAAATGGTTTTTCAAAATGTTAAAAAATATGGTTTTTCAAAATTTCGGAAGTTATCCTTCCCACCATTCAACGTGTTGCAGGAATTCTCTCTTAATTCCTACCTGCACACATGTGAGACCCATAAAAAAAGCCGTCTTTTTTAGTGCAATTATCATAAAACCCTTTTGGTGAGGCAGAAGTCGAGGCGAAATGCTTATTGATCGTTTCTCAAACACGTGTTCTCTCAGTATGGTGTGGTTATTTCTCACTCAATATTTAAGAATGAGAATATGTTCTTTAGTATTTCTAACTTCTTATTACTAGCATGCAAAAACTCTATGTCCTCATAGCTCTAAGGATGCTTGGGACGCTGGAACGCTTTGAAGTTGTAAGTTTTAGTTTGATTTGCTCGAGGACTAGCAAAGTCTAAGTGTGGGGGAATTTGATAGGTGTAGAATACACCGTATTTACTATCTAGTAGTTTATGATTTCTTTGCTATTTTTCTTGTAAAATATGTATTTTACGTGTGTTTTTGAGCTATTAGGTACTCTGGAGTCGCATGGAAGAAAAGAAGGAGAAATCACCCAAATTGGGCAAAAAGGGCAAAATTGTCATTTCATAGGGCGAGCACTATCTGGAGCCCGGTAATGGTTAAGGGGCAACTCTTCTTGGAGGTGTACAAAACACAAACCAGCTACGGTTAAGGGATTGTCATATAGGGTACCCCTTATCATTATTAGAGGTTGTAATTATCAATGGGTGGTCCTTATCTTGAGCGCAAATAATACCCCAATCATTCCCAACCCTAAATCGATACTCTCATTCAATTCATTCATTTGAATCTGAAATTGAGAAAAGCACAAAGAAATTTCTTTGCTACTACTTGTCCGAGAAACAGGAAGCAATCGAGAGATGAGAGAATAAATCAGAACTGAGATGCAGTGGAGGAGAAAATGGTGATGTTGTATTTGATTGAATTCGGAATGGGTACTGTGTTGTATGAAACCAAGTTAGAACAGATCGAAATCGAGAAAATCAGAAGGATGAAAGAAGGGATATGAAGCTGAGACGCAGAGTTAAAGATCGAGGAGAAAAATGGGTCTGCAGTTGTAAGATGGGTTTCGAAGAACTGTTGATGATATTGTCAAATTACGAGATGTTGATGCTCGAGTTGAAGCTACGGCGGATGAAGAAACAGATGGAGATTGAAGATGATGTTTCTGATAAGAGAAGAACTGAAGCTGCAATGGGTCTGTAATGTTGGAGGTGGTACTGCATAAAATGCTTCTAAACTAGATATATTATTAGGTTTGTCGCAGGTGAAAGAATGGCCTGAAAAATTGGCCGGAAAGTCCTGTAATTGAACAGAACTCGGCCAAATAATCCCTCCGGCGAGTTGACTCAGTGATCCAGACGAGTCCGACCGATCCGACCCTTATTTAGCCAACTCATCCTGAATCAGAAAGCTGACTTCTACCCTCCTTGACCTAGTCAACTAATAGAAGACTGACGGTTTGACTTGTTTGACCGTTAGTCCTAACGGTGGACTGACGGAATATACCGTCGACGAAAGGAATTTTCAGGTGGCCGGCGACGACTAATTCCGGCCAAAAACACAGTTTTCCGGCGAGCAAAATTACAGAATTTTGGGTAGACTTCTCTCATGTGTGTGAAGACTTAGAATTGGGAATTTGATGAAAATTTGGAAGTTTTGGAGAATTGGACTAGAAATTGGAATATGGCTCAAATTGGGAAAGTGGTGTTCTTTTGGAATGAGGATTCTTTTCCTACAAAGACATGGAGAGTATTGAAGCCTATAAATAAAGGAGTTCTCTACAACTTTTTACACACATCTACTTTGGAGAAGGAGTTAAAGTGCACAAGGATTGGAGGAAGGAGCAACCATCATCTTTTCAATAAGTTTTTCTTTCTTCCTTTATTATTATTATTGTGTGAACTCCAAACTATGAGTAGCTAATTTTCTTATTGATTGAGGATGAATTCCTAGTTCTTAATATATGGTTTGAGTTTTGTTTCAATTCTACTTTGAAGTTTTTCATATGATTATCGTTTGTTTTTACTAATATTAGTGTCTATGCTTGATTGATAGGTCGTCTGGGTGGCCAACTAAATTGATTTGTTAATTGATCTAAAGATAGTGAAAGTTAGGGGATAAGTAATCGTTTCTTGACTATTTACATAAGTAGAAAACACAAGACCTTGCGTAGGGATTCCGTGGAGCAATTGTGTGTGAAAGTAACATTAGCAAGTGGACCTTGATCTAAGAGTCTAACTACTAATGTCAACCTAATAAATTCATAAATCTTAATGATATTTACTAAATTACATCTTGAGTGATCTACTACTAGGTGGTTTGGTGAATAGAATCTGGTAGGCGAGAACTTCCGTATCCGGTGAAATAAGGGATTTTGGGGTTAGCACTGATCTAGCTGCTATACCTACGGTTGGTGATAATCTATGACTAATAACAAGTGGAAAAGAACATAACTTTAATCATTGTTTTGCAACGAAGAAGGATTCCTTGATCTATTCTCTCTCATTGATTTCAACTACACTTTTAATTACTTTGTTTATTTCTTTTGCTTTATAAATTTTACAACCAATACCCCCCTTTTTGTGACAATTTTACAACTAATAATCTCTTGCTCCTCGTGGGATCGATCTTGACTACCCTATATTACTCATTAATTAGGTAGTGAAACATTAATTAATTTGTTGTGGTTACGACACGCATACAGAGGGTACCCCAATATACCTCAAGCTAAAACTTTACCTTCCTATAAGTCCTTTCTCCGAAAGTGATTGTCTATGGACTGAGTCGAGACAATGCAACTAATCGGTTCACACTTCATATGATCGTCTATGGATACGAGATCGAGATAATACAACAACGAAGTATGTTTACTTGATACAAAGGTTCGGACTTAACCAAACACAATAGGATTCACGTATCAAGTAAATAGGAATTAACGTTTGTGCAATTTACTTTAATTATAATAAAATAATTATAATACAGAAATATAAAGTGAATGACACAACAAGATTTTGTTAACGAGGAAACCGCAAATGCAGAAAAACCCCGGGACCTAGTCCAGAATTGAATACTCTCAGGATTAAGCCGTTATACAAAATAAACCAACTTCTTATAGTTGAGACCAAGCAACTAAACCTATAGTTCACCAAGTTCCGTCTGTATTCCCATGCCTCCAACCTGTAAACAAGTCGCGTACTTGGACCAATTTCTTTGGTTCGTATTCCAAACAGTAAAGGAACAACAAATCTGTTTGGTATCAACTCTCTTCAACCAAGTAATATGAGTTGCACAAGGGATCTTCTGTTTATCTTAACATAAACTCCTTTGCCAGGTTCCAAGATCAATCTTATGTTCAATCACCAAAAGGTAATCGTTAATATTAATCCAATCAACACTCTTAATCCAAAGAATTATATTGATGCCGATCTTCTCAATTAATCAATCCAATCTACCACAAAGATAAACCAATTATTAATTGGATCCTCTTTTACCAAAACAAGTATTGTGCACACCAAAGATTATAAAACCAAGTCTGAAATCTTCTATCTCTTCTTTGTCTTCAAATCTTCTTAGATCTTCAATAAACACCTGCACACAACTACTTGAATATCTTGTGATCAATCACACACAGAACGGAGTCTGTTAACGATGGATTATCACAAGATTGTCTTTAGATCTAACAACAGTCTAAAGATCCCTATCGAAACCTTGAACTAGTTTAAGTGAATTTTATATCATAAGAGAAGATTCTCAAGCATAAACAAACTAGGTGCAATCAAAGTTCAACCACCGTTAGTCAATCAATACGAAAACTAAAGATAAACCGCAATATATATTTTACCACCAGCGGGTCGCGCTAGAGCTTCTCAATCCTAAAGAAGACTTTAAATTGAGCAGCCGTAAGATATTTCACCTAATTAGATTACTCTCATCTCTGATAGGCGGCTTCACCAGTAACAGTACAACATAGGAAGTTTACTGTCACAAAGGATTAGTTTGCTAGAAATGCAAACTCAAAGTATTTATAGACAAGGAAGTTTGGACACCAAGGAATTTCCAAAACCGAAAATATTCTCAAGATATTTTTTCATATTAACCCAAATTCGGTTTTCATAATTCCTGTGAATGCACTGTCCAAAAATAATGATCGAAATCTCCTTGGAAAATCTTTAACTAGCAAATTCACATTACTAATTCTTATTTTCCATATATAATTAAAAACCTTAATTAAAAGATTCTTAACTTATTTAAATTCGATCTTGGGAATTACTTCCTTCTTAGCTGTTAAGGAATATCTTTGAATAATAAAAGAATACACATTAATGTGCGTGTTCAAAGTGTGTCGGCATCTTACTCTTGCAAGTCCTTTTTCATACTTACTCACTTGAAACTGATTTACCACACTTCCAAACAAGTTTAGAATTGGTTCATCTGACTTTCAAGAACTATGTGATTGATCAAGTAACATTCAATCACAAACCATGGGTGTAACGGTTCTACCAAAACAAGTTTTGGTTCTACCTCCATGTGAGTACTGTGCATAGTCACACTAACTTACCAAAATTCGGCTGACTAGGTACTAGGATCGGTTCCCCGCATATATTTGGTATCTAACTTGTATGCACTGCACATGTCCATAGGATCGGTTCCCCTTGCCTAAAAACATGTTTCACATGTTCATGGGATCAGTTCCCCTTTCTTATATAAACCTTGCTGCACCTCATATAAGGATCGGTTCCCCATTGTGATGTATTGCACCTCTTCATAGGATCGGTTCCCCTCTCCCAAATTTGGTCAGACACACACAAACCCGATCATACCCCAGGTGATTACTTAAGATCGGTTTTACTAATAAAATTCATACCAATACATAAGTCAGGCCTCATGTGAATAGGTTTACCAAGAACACAAAGAAGTCATGAGCGGTTATACAAATCACACATATTGGTCATTCATAATATTTGCAATGAAGAACAACCCCAATAACGCCTTGAGATTTCCTTTTCGGTTCACAACACATATCATGAACTTACTTCCTTAAAACACATGTAAGAACATTTTTTCCTAGGATGAAATCCTTTCCTCATACCCATACATAATCACAATAACATTCATACGATTATGTCGATGTCTTATATACAAAGTTTAATGGTTAAGCTAGAAACTTCATATTGTATTCCTTAATACTATGTCTATCTAGAGTGTTCATGCTTCGCAGTTTTATGTTTTCAATATGCACGACTTGAAAGATACATTAGGGAATGAAACAGTTCAAGTCAAATATCCCTAACCTTAAGTGGAAGGATGATGTTGTGGTTGTAGATCCGTACTTCTTCAATTATTCAAGTCTTCGCAATACTTGAAAGTATTAGGGTGAGACATTACAAGTATTGCGAAGACTTGTAATGTCTCACCCTAATACTTTCAAGATAACCTATACGAAGTTGACTCTAGTACATTTAAATCAAGCGACTATTAAATAAGTTTTGGTTCACTAATATATGACAACCAAACTTGACATACCAACGCTTGGTGGGTTCAACCGAGCTATGCTCTAACAGAACCAATCTGCCTCCCACATACTAATCATATATATGATTTCCTTTTATAATCAAATAGTTTGATCAAACGTGATGAAAATCGATAGCACTATACAAAGTCTAAGTAACCTCAAAATCCGGACTTATGCAACCCAAAGTGCAGCCTAGATTATGATTCACCTCACAAGTATAAAACTTGTGGAATCAACAAAGTTTGAGATGAAGAGAACTTTAATGATTTCTATCTATCTTGATCAAGTGAGCAACTCAACAATAGATCAAGATCAGGATACTCGAGTTATCAAGGAAAGATAACTGGACATTGCTTCATGAATCCCTATGAAGTCTTTGTAGTCACTAAACCGTAAAAAGGTTAAGAAGAGGACGATTCTAGATACAACTAGGACACACCAAAAAGTAGTGTCGGGATTTAAGACCCATGTTTCTTGAAGTTCCCTTTTTATAGACATTCAAAACATAGGTTGCTTTAGGTTTAAGCTAAGATAGCTTTGGAACCAGGAAAACATTATTCACCGTTAGATGAATCTTTGAATCTGGTTTACATAAACAAGATATACACTCTGGTTAGCTGAAATCATAACCGAAGCGTGTACAAAGACTATGTTCAACATGGTTAGCCGAAACTAGCCGATTTGAACTTAAAAGCTTAATATTCATTTTCAAGAACACTTAAGGCATTATCCTTGAATCACAATCATGTGATCAAATAAGTTTAGTGTTTTAAAAAATTAATCAAATGCTAATTATCTCGTAGAAATAATTTAATCACACTAGAAGATAATCGACATGGTTAGTAAATGCACAAAGTAAAAATACCATAGCCGTTCGTGTCTTAGGTCAGTCAGAGTACGTGTACCGGTTTGTAAACATTTAACCAAACCATGTTCCGGAGTTAACAAAACTATTTAGGTAAGCGTACCAGTTTGGAAACCTTAATATGATGATCGGTTCCGGAGTTTATAGAACTATTTTGGTTTGCGTACCGGTATGGGTACTAAACCCAATTCGGGAACACAGAACTATTGTGGTATGTGTACCGATTTGGATACTAATCCAGGTTTCGTAACCATGGTTCAAAAATGGTTTGCATACGAGTATGTGTACCACTCTAGTTCACGAGTTAAACAGATTTTCCATATGATATACATAAGAATATGCTACGTGTACGAGTACATGTAATACGGGTTCAGACTTATAACAGTTTTCCCAATTTCTAAGTTTGATAATACTATCTTGTATCTGAATCCATCGTTGTTCTATATTTCTCTCTAAATCGATTCGAAACATTCTCGAATAATATCAATGACACATATCACTGTTCCAGGCTATTTTCAAATGATAAAACTTGAATCCTGATTTTGATTCCGAACAATAAGTTGTCCATAACCGAAATTCATCAAGTATGAACACATGTTTAAGATTAGTCATTATATTTCGAGAACTAATTACCAAGATAAACTTGACTCGAAATTCTTGTATATGCATAATAGTCTAACTAGTTACGCGACATCGTCTCAATGATTGATAAGTGAATATAACTTTAGAAATAGGTGGTTCAATCTTCACTTACCTTTTGTTGATGAAGTTCTCCAAAAACTTCGGTCGATATTTGCCTTCAAAAGGTAGTGCACAATGATGACTACCGTGACCCACTGTTTCTCAACTACATTTCTATCCTAGTCCGAAACTTAACTAATTGTAGACTAGAAATCAAGATATATCTAGTTTTGATAATTAAATTTGACAACAAGCTTGAGAGAGCAACACTTGTGAGTTCGACCGAGCAATGCTCTAACAATCTCCCCCTTTGTAAATTTTAGTGACAAAACTATCAATATATATGGATAAAAAATAAAGTTTTGACAACTCCTCGAATCCATCATGTCTTGATTTCCTTGGATTCTTCGACTCCTTGAACTCTTCGTAATTTCAAGTTGCAAAGATTTTGAACGTGTTCAACTAAGCATCATTATTGTTGAAGATCCGATTACATAACGATAAAAACTTTGAAAATAATTATTCTCAAACATCGTTATACGGAAACATAATATTATTAACTTCTCCAAAGTTCAATTGTATCCCAAGATTGTCAAATCTAAAGTAATACTATGGTGATATGTTTCTCCTTTTTAATTAATACTTATATCTTTTGCATAATAGGTAGAACCAATAGATCATTGATTCACCCCCCCCTTACATAATAATCCGTAAACCATATGTATGTAGTATGAAACTACTAAATAATTCTCCCCTTTTTTTTCAATAAAATTAACAAAGGTAAGAAAATCATGGGATCGTAATGAACACAACCAAAATATATGTCAAGTTTTAAGGAAGTTTTGAGATTTTACATTATAACATAGTTAAAATGAAACTCCTCATATCAACTTTTTAGTAAGAGATTTAATATACAAGCATCCCCTTTCAAATTCCACATCCACACACCCCACAAAGACATAACAATTAAACACAAAGTCATTTAAGAACTCTCCCCCATTTGATGTCATTCCCAAGAGAACAACATGTGAAAAGGTGGGGGTCTAACAACACCACCCAATAATTCGATTAACAATCTGTATGGACAACTCCAAGTTGTTTTTTAGAGAATCAACAAGACTCAGTCAATATAAAATATCTCAAGGAGTTATTATCTCAAAGAGAGATAACTTGGATGGTTCTAAAGACCAATATCCAAGTGTCAATCGATTTAAATCAATAACCAATAAGGTCGAATATTCTAATCGATTGAACAACACACAACTTGTATTATTTCAATTATATAACAAAATATAATGCGGAATAGAAATAACACTGACACCAGAATTTTGTTAACGAAGAAAAAGCAAATGCAGAAAAACCCCGGGACCTAGTCCAGATTAAACATACACTATATTAAGTCGCTACAGACACTAGCCTACTACCAATTAACTTCGGTATGGACTGTAGTTGAACCCCAACCAATCTCACACTGATCCAAGGTACAGTTATGCTCATACACCTCTGATCCCAGCAGGATACTGCGTACTTGATTCCCTTAGCTGATCTCACCCATAACCAAGAGTTGGTACGACCCAAAGTCGAACACTTTAATAAACAAATCCGTCTCACACAGAAAAATCTACTGGTAATAGATAAATTTGTCTCCCACGAATAAACCTATGAGTTTTGTTCCGTATTTTGATAAATCAAGGTGAACAGGACCAATCGATAAAACCAGACTTATATGCCTGAAGAACAACTCAATTTCATCAATCACCTCACAATAAACTTAATCGACGCAGCGAAGAAGATTATTGAGGAATCACAAACAATGAGACGAAGATGTTTGTGACTACTTTTATCTTGCCTATCAGAGATAGAATCTCAAGCCAATTATTACAATTATACTCGTATGATAGAAAGAGCAAGATCATATCACACAACTACGATAATAGTAGTATCGGTCTGGCTTCACAATCCCAATGAAGTCTTTAAGTCGTTAACCCGAGTTTAGAGAGAAAACTCAAGGGTTAATGGAGATCGACTCAAGCTTAGAGAAAACTAGTATCACACAAGAAAAGTGTGTGGGGATTAGTTTTTCCAATAGCAAGAGTTCTCCCTTATATAGTCTTTCAAATCAGGGTTTGCAATCAATGTTAGCTTAGTAACAAAGCATTCAATATTCACCGTTAGATGAAAACCTGATTAGATATAAGCTAATATTCCTCAACCGTTAGATCGAAAACTTAGCTTTCCATACACACATGTACTTGACGATTTTGGGTTTGTGTAACCGTACCCAAACGTGTACAATGTTTGGTTCACAACTAGTTAACCAAAAGGTTAGCCAAATGATAACTTCCATATCAACCATGTTCTTCTTCACCATAACTAGTCCAAATGACTCAAATGAACTAGTTAGAGAGTTGTTCAATTGCTATGAGATCTCAAGTACTAAAAGAGACACAATTGAATCAAAAACAATGTGATTCACTCGAATCATTAATCATGAACTATAAAGCCACGGTTTGCAAAAGCATCCCTTAGTAATATAGAATAAGTTCACGAACAACGTTTTCAAACATAACCTCTTGAGTTCGTGGACTGAGTTTGCGGACTCAAGCTAACCGGTTGAAGTTATAAACTCCAGCATAAATTCTCGGGTTCGAGAGATTCCGTTAGTTCGCGGACTGCACGTGAGCTACAACTCCAGCAGAAATTCTCGGGTTCGAGAACTACGCCAGTTCGCGGAATGGTTTCGCAGACTGAGTTCGCGGACTGAGTTGCTGCTCACTTTCTGGTTCCACTTGATCAATAAAGTTTGCAAACTTCAGTTCAAGTGCTAAGGACTTATACATATATGTGTTGCCACAACAATGTTTATATCCCCCAATGGTTATATAGTCTAAACTCTCATTTCAATCATTGAAACATGCTCAGAGGGCGTTATATAGTTGTTATTCACAAACTATTTTTCGTCAGAATATTTTCCAAGAAGATTGAAACTTAACATGACTTTCGTCACTAGGCAAAGATGAACTTGGCTAAAGTGAAAGCTTTACCAACACCCATTTCGAGAAATAGATAAGCGAGATATACTCAGCTCGAAATGTCACATGTGCATATTCTTAGTCTATATAGTAAAACAACTTTTGTCTCAAAGATAGGAGATAGAGTAGATAAAATTTTGAGTGATAGATAAGTTCAAGTCTCCACATACCTTTTAGTTGATGAAGATCCACTGGTTACTTGAGTAGTCCTTCGTCTTGTATGATGATTTCCATGGAGTCTTGAGCTCAACTACACTTTCTATCCTAGTCCGAGACCTTAACTATAATAGACTACAAGACTTTATAGTTTTGATCACTAAGATTAACAAACATGCTTGAGATAGCAACGCATGCGAGTTTGACCGAGCAGTGCTCTAACAATCTCCCCTTTTGTCAATTTTAGTGGCAAAACTATTAATACATATGGAATACAAAAAATATATAAATAAACTTTGTAGCTCATATTCCACATGCCTAATCTTCAACAATACTCGAAATCTTCGTCACTTCCAAGTAGTCCAATGATCCCAAAGGTTGTAAGTTTAGTATCATCGTTGTTGAAAATCCGTAGCTATAACAATGAGAAAATCATTGGTTCTCAATCATTGTTATACAATGTCATAGTATTATTACACAAGGTCAAAGTCCAATTGCATCACAACTTCAACAGCAATACTATGGTGATACTTCACTCCCCCTTAGTCAATACTCCACCTCACATGGAAACCACTTCCCCTTACATAATGATCCAAAAACCATATGTATTTAATTAATTCTTCCCTTTTTTGTCAATAAAATTGGCAAAGGTACAAGAACGAGATCCTAATGAAATTTCCGTACGAGACATTTCATGACCAAAGGTACATGTTCTATCATATTGTTTAGATGCAATCATAAAGCCGAGGCTAAATGCATTCATCAAGGAGTTCATAAAGATACAAGATAACCCCTAAAAATTCCACAGCCGCACTCCCCACAAATAGTTGGAAATTAAGCGCAAGTTCAAAAGAACTCTCCCCCATAAGATGTCATTCCCAAGGGAACAACAAGGGCGACCTTAATTTCAAGAGAAAAGAAGAATTTCTACACACTAAAAACAACATCTAGATAAAACTGTTAAAAAAGTTGTATACTGACTGTAATTTTAACTCTATTGGCCAAAAGATCGAGATAAGCACATGGGCAAGAGTTATGAAAACAGTTAATGAACCAAAACAACACCAATAGACTGCCTTAAGTGCTGAAAGGTGGCAGTATCTAAAGGTTTGGTGAGGATGTCATCCAATTGTTGTTCGGAAGGCACAAATTCCATATTTATAATACCATTCTCATAAAGATCTCGAATAAAATGATACCTTATGTCAATGTGGTTTGTTCTTAAGTGCTCAACAAGATTCTCAGTGATTCGAATAGCACTAGAGTTATCACAAAAGATCTTTATTATTTCAGTATCAACTCCATAGTCAGCCAACATTTGTTTCATCCATAAGAGTTGTGTACAACATGACCCAACAACAATATACTCTGCTTCGCATGTAGACAAGGATTGTGAATTTTGTTACTTACTGTGCCAAGCAACAAGATTTAGTCCTACATAGTAGAAACCTCCTAATGTACTTTTGTTGTCTTCTACACATCCTGCCCAATCAGCATCAGAATAAGCGGACATGTCAGTATTAGTTTCAAAAGTGTAAGATAGACCATACCCGACAGTGTGATTGACATAACGTATGATCCTTTTTGCAGCTGCAAGATGAGATTCTTTTGGATTAGCCTGGAATCTAGCACAACAACCAACACTAAAAGAAATATAAGATATACTAGCTGTTAGATATAAAAGGCTTCCAATAATGGATCGATACAACTTTTAATCTACTTCTACTCCTTTCTCATCTTTGTGTAGTTTACCAGTAGTAGGCATGGGTGTTAATTTTGGAGAGGACTTATCCAAGCCGAATCTTGTCACAAGATCCCTTGCATACTTTTCTTGAGATAAGTAAATCCCATCCTTATGTTGTTGAACTTGCAATCCTATAAAGAATTTTAATTCACCAACATTGCTCATTTCAAATTCTCTAGATTGTGAGACTTGGAAGTCCTTTGCTAGCTTCTCTGAATTCGATCCATAGATGATGTCATCTACATATACTTGAGCAATAATCACATTTTTTCCACTCCATTTGGTAAACAATGTCTTATAAGCTCCTCCTCTTGAGAAACCTTTTCTAATAAGAGAAGTGGTAAGTTTTTCAAACCAGGCTCTAGGTGCTTGTTTTAATCCATATAGAGCCTTTTTAAGTTTGAGAACGTGATCTGGAAAATCACGGTTTTCAAACCCATTTGGTTGAGCAACATAAACTTCTTCCTTTAAAATCCCGTTCAAAAACGCAGATTTTACATCCATCTGAAAAAGTTTAACCTTGAGGAAACAAACATGAGCTAATAAGAGTCTAATGGACTCAAGGTGTGCCACAGGTGCAAAGGTTTCATCAAAATCGATACTTTTAATTTGTGAATATCCTTGAGCGACAAGTCTGGCTTTATTTCTAATAATTGTGCCATATTCATCAGACTTGTTCTTAAATATCCATTTGGTACCAACAATATTAACATTGGAGGGACAAGGTAAGAGTTCCCATACGTCTTTCCTTTGAAATTGATTTAAATCTTCATGCATAGCATTCACCCAATAGGGATCACTAAGAGCTTCATCTATATTTCTTGGTTCTACAAGAGACAAATAACAACCAAAGTTACAGATATTTTGAAGTTGTCCTCTTTTTCTAGCCGTAGAATCCTTTCCTCCAATAATACTGTTTGGATCATGATTCCTTTGAACCCAGAGATGTCGTGGAGGTACATTCTCTTGTTCTTCAGGAGTGACTTATTCTGAGTTCTTCTCCTTGCCACTAGAAATATCAGGATCAGTAACAGTTGGGACAACTTCAACTGATTCAGATATTTCTTTGACTTTCTCAATTATCTCAGAAGGAGGCAATTCAACAGGAGAATTGTCATGATGAAAATCACTAATATCATCGATGATAACATTAGCATATTCCATCATGACTTGAGTTTTGAGATTGAACACTCGAAACCCACGACTATCAGAAGCATAACCAAGGAAAATTCCTTCATCACGTTTAGTGTCAAATTTCCATTTCTGTTCATGATCCTTCAGAATGTAGCACTTACTACCAAACACTCTAAGATAGTTCAAGTTGGGTTTTCTACCATACCACAACTCATATGGAGTGTTGAGGGTTTTGGACCGTAGATAGACACGGTTAATCAAATAACATGTTGTAAAAACAGCTTCTCCCCAAAATCTTAAAGGTAGATTTTTATTATGGAGCATTACTCTGGCCATTTCCTGAATATTTATGTTCTTTATTTTTGCAACTCCATTAACCTGAGGAGTAATGGGTGGAGAATATTATTGAATAATTCCCAGTTCATCGCAAAATTCAAACACTTTAGTGTCTTTGAATTCTGTACCTCGGTCACTCCTAATTTTCTTTAGTTTGCGACCTTGTTCGTTCTGGATTCTTTTAACAATAATCTTGAATTCTCCAAGGGTTTCATTTTTGTGAGATAGAAATGCAACCCAAGTGAATCTGGTGTATTCATCTACCATAACTAAAGCATACTTCTTTCCAGTAATAGTGGGTTGTTGAATTGGTCCGAAGAGATCCATATGAATTAAATAAAGTGGAGCTTTAGTGAGAATATCTCGATATGATTTATGGTGAACTTTTGTTTGCTTACCCTTTTGACAGGCACCACATACACCTTCAATCTTTGCATTGATTTTGGGAACACCTCTAACAAGTTATTTATTAATGATCTTAGTTAGAAGGCGATAATTGACGTGACCAAAACGCTCATGCCAAAGATGTGTAGACTCCACCTTAGTCAGATTGCAATAATTTCGGAACTGAGTATCTAAAAGATAACAGTTATTTTTACCACGAGTTCCTTGAAAAATAACTTTTCCGGTTTTGTCCACAATGTCACATCCATTTGCATTGAAGACAATTCAATGGACCTTGTCACAAATTTGACTAACAGAAAGAAGATTTGCAGTCATACCTTTTACATAAACTACATCATGGATTTCAGGTACACCAAGCAATTTGATCGTTCCCTTCTTGCTTATATAGCAACATCTCCCATCTCCGAATGTTACTGGTCTGCCTTTATAGTTTGTCTAAGGAAACAAACCCGGTGAGATCGCCTGTCATGTGTCTGCTATATCCACTGTCAAGAAACCATTGAAAAGGTGAAGTTGATTTTAAAGCCAATGCACCCATACTATTAGTATACTTCTGTTTGGAATTTACTAATAGCTCTGTATATCTTTTTAGAGACGTATGAAGTTGTTTAGTTTTCTCATAAAGATCACTTGCAACTTTTAATCTCTTTTAAAATGACACATAATTATGTTGAGAGTGATTAGAGAAATCACAGAACAAACATGTGCCTACACCTTTTAGCTTCGTAGAGTAGTTTTGATTTACATTAGTTTTCACAACCTTTAGACGTTGTTTACAAGATGATTTATGACGATTCCTCATGGAAGAATTACTGAAGTTACTCATATCCATTAAGGGATTTAAACTGGGTTTCAAATCCGTTAGAATTGTAATTTCTGCAGCTAGATTAGAGTTGATCTGGATTTGTTCATCCAATCTTTTCTGGAGAATAATCAGTTTATCAGAACTTTTTCTACGATTGGTTTTTAATTCTGGTGAAGCGTTATAATAGAATTTATTGTCCATAGAGTCAGATCGCTACAAACACGGACTTGTAAGGTCTTTAATGTGTTTGCCTGCTCTGATACCAATTAAAAAGGCGGGGGTCTAACAACACCACCCAATAATTCGATTAGCAATCTGTATGGACAACTCCGAGTTGTTTTCTAGAGAATCAACAAGACTCAATCAATAGAAAATATCTCAAGGAGTTATTATCTCAATCTCTCAATTTTATTTGCTCAAGAAAATATGATTTGCGAGTCTAATCAAAGAGATATAACTTGGATGGTTCCAAAGACCAATATCCAAGTGTCAATCGATTTAAATCAACAACCAATAAGGTCGGATATTCTAATCGATTGAACAACGCACAACCTTTATTATTTCAATTATATAAAAAAATATAATGCTGAATAGAAATAACACAGATACCAGAATTTTGTTAACGAGGAAACCGCAAATGCAGAAAAACCCCGGGATATAGTCCAGATTAAACATATACTGTATTAAGCCGCTACAGACACTAGCCAACTCCAAATTAACTTCGGTCTGGACTGTAGTTGAACCCCAATAAATCTCACATTGATCCAAGGTACAGTTATGCTCCTACGCCTCTGATCCCAGCAGGATACTGCATACTTAATTCCCTTAGCTGATCTCACCCACAACCAAGAGTTGGTACGACCCAAAGTCGAAGACTTTAGCAAACAAATATGTCTCACACAGAAAAGTCTACAAGATAGATAAATTCTTCTCCCACGAATAAACCTATGAGTTTTGTTCCGTATTTTGATAAATCAAGGTGAACAGGAACCAATCAATAAAACCAGAATTATATTCCCGAAGAACAGCTCAGTTTTATCAATCACCTCACAATAAACTTAATCGACTCAGCGAAGAAGATTATTGAGGAATCATAAACAATGAGACGAAGATGTTTGTGAATACTTTTATCTTGCCCATCGGAGATAGAATCTCAAGACAATTATTATAATTGTACTCGTAAGATAGAAAGAGCAAGATCAGATCACACAACTACGATAAAAGTAGTATCAGTCTGGCTGCACAATCCCAATGAAGTCTTTAAGTCGTTAACCCGAGTTTAGAGAGAAAGCTCAAGGGTTAATGGAGATCGACTCAAGCTTAGAGAAAACTAGTATCACAAAAGAAAAGTGTGTGGGGATTAGTTTTTCCAATAGCAAGAGTTCTCCCTTATATAGTCTTTCAAATCAGGGTTTGCAATCAATGTTAGCTTAGTAACAAAGCATTCAATATTCACCGTTATATGAAAACCTGATTAGATACAAGCTAATATTCCTCAACCGTTAGATCGAAAACTTAGCTTTCCATACACACATGTACTTGACGATTTTGGGTTTGTGTAACCGTACCTAAACGTGTACAATGGTTGGTTCACAACTATTTAACCAAAAGGATATCCAAATGATAACTTCCATATCAACCATGTTCTTCTTCACCATAACTAGTCCAAATGACTCAAATGAACTAGTTAGAGAGTTGTTCAATTGCTATGAGATCTCAAGTACTACAAGAGACACAATTGAATCAAAAACGATGTGATTCACTCGAATCATTAATCATGAACTATAAAGTCACGGTTTGCAAAAGCATCCCTTAGTAATATAGAATAAGTTCACGAACAACGTTTTCAGACATAACCTCTTGAGTTCGCGGATTGAGTTTGCGGACTCAAGCTAACCGGTTGAATTTATAAACTCCAGCAGAAATTCTCGGGTTCGAGAGATTCCATTAGTTCGCAGACTACACATGAGATACAACTCCAGCAGAAATTCTCGGGTTCGAGAACTACGCCAGTTCGCGGACTGAGTTGCAGCTAACGTTCCGGTTCCACTTGATCAACAAAGTTCACAAACTTCGGTTCAAGTTCTAAGGACTTATACATATATGTGTTGCCACAACAATGTTTATATCCCCCAATGGTTATATAGTATAAACTCTCATTTCAATCATTGAAACATGCTCAGAGGGCGTTATATAGTTGTTATTCACAAACTATTTTTCATTAGAACATTTTCCTAGAAGATTGAAACTTAACATGACTTTCGTAACTAGGCAAAGATGAACTTGGCTAAAGCGAAAGCTTTACCAACACCCATTTCGAGAAATAGATAAGCGTGATATACTCAGCTCGAAATGTCACATGTGCATATTCTTAGTCTATATAGTAAAACGACTTTTGTCTCAAAGATAGGAGATAAAGTAGATAGACTTTTGAGTGATAGATAAGTTCAAGTCTCCACATACCTTTTAGTTGATGAAGATCCACTGGTTCCTTGAGTAGTACTTCCTCTTGTATGATGATTTCCATGGAGTCTTGAGCTCAACTACACTTTCTATCCTAGTCCGAGACCTTAACTATAGTAGACTAGAAATCAAGACTTTATAGTTTTGATCACTAAGATTGACAAACATGCTTGAGATAGTAGCGCATGCGAGTTTGACCGAGCCGTGCTCTAACAACATGAGTGACCTTGCTTTATAAAAAATAAGGATTTTTTTGGATATTAAAAAATCACACGGATTTGTATCCAAAAATTGACTTAAAATAATCTCTACGGCAATTATGGACAAAAGATAATTTTAATTGGTATGACTCAACATAAGAAAACCTTATGGAGTGTGTCAAGCAATAAAAACACAAAAGTGTGATCACAAGTAGATCAATACTGCGAGAATTGTTTTTAAAAGAGTTTGTTCTATTTTCCGTTTATAAAATAAATAAATAATAGATTTAACTTCTGAGAATATATATATTATTTTTTTCTTGGAAAACTACCCATGGAAAGAGCACACTGGGAGTATTTTATTAATAACAAAAGAAGAAAGAGGGGGGTTATGCCTGACCTCCAACAAGAAAAACAGAAGGGAAACCCAAAAGGACAAAAATAAAATAAAATAAAATTACATGTTATTAAAACGATACAGAGGTAGGACCGAGCTATCAATATTGAGAGCCCGTCTTATGAAACTCGGGGGGTCATTCCACCAACTAGAACCCAACTGCGCTCCATGTTTAGCTAGTAGATCAACAACAGAGTTACCTTCACGGTACATGTGTGAGCACACGAAATGAATGGAAGAGGCAAACTTCAAGCAGTTAGACCAATGAGTATAGAGTGACCAAGGAACCAACTTGGGGTTATCAAAGGCATGCAACACAAAATTAGAGTTACATTCAATCCAAAGCTTGCTTATACCTTTGGATTGGGCCAACTTTAGAGCATAAATGGCTCCCCACAACTCAGCAATGGTGGAGTTGTTAATCCCCAAGTCTTGAGCAAGGCAACCTCTGGATATGCTTCTGGAGTCTCGAAACACCACACCACAACCAGAACTACCCGGATTGCCAATAGAGCAACTATCGATGTTGGCCTTGATCCAGCCTGAAGGAGGAGGTTTCCACTTAACCGGAAAGGCTCGAGGTGTCTTTGGAGCTAACCTTTGGATGTTTAAAGCATCCAGAATAGGTTTTTCAGCCGCCGTATAGAAAGAGTACCCCCCACTGTGCTTACCAGACTCAGCAATAAGACAAGACAGGCGGGCCACAGATATATTGAGAGGGATAAAATGATGCTCAAACCTGAGCTTGTTGCGGCAGAACCAAATGAGCCAAATGCAGCTTATGACAGCGATCCAAAGGAGATTTTTAGTTTGGGAGTAGTCTCTGAAAGATCTGACGGAAGAAAACATAGAACTAATGGAGGTGCAGTTCAACTGATGGTTAAACACCTGCATAATCCATCTCCAGAGGTGGTTAGCATACATACAATCGAATAAAAGGTGATTTTGAGTCTCACTATAGTTGGGAGAAGGACACAGGTTGCAGCAGTTAGCTGTAGAAGTCCCTTGAAACTTCACGTCGTCATCCATCGTGATTCTATTATGAAGTAGTTTCCAAGCAATGCAGCTACGCCTAGGCGGAATTTTAATAGCCCAAATATCCTTGAAATCCGAGATTACTGGAGACTTTGGTCGGTGGAAATTGTAGGCCTCATTCATGGTAACATTACCAAGTTTACCCACCGTCCACACTTGCATGTGAATATATGAAATATCAGCTTGATTCACGAAAATGTAAAGGCACATATATTTCATAAGACTTTTGCAATAATGATTACATATTGCAAGTTCATCTTCCAGCGACTCTAAAATTTAATTAAATAAATCTAAATACATGCATGATGAAAAATATTGGAAATAGTTTGTGTAATCACAATTTTTGTTATACAAAACCCTAGTTATCTTTTTCAAAATAAGAATAAATATTCTCACAAGAAGTTTCCTAGATATGCATCATGTTTTTGATTTACTGAGCACATAATTCCTTTTCATTATTGAAAAACGCATCGATGATAGGATCATTTAGTTTTTCTAAGTCTTCAGAGATGTCAGTTAACTCACTAAGTTCTGTACTCATTTTATTCATTGTACTTTTTGACTGAGCCAACGAGTGTTCATAGTAAGTTATCTTATTTAATGAGCGAGTGATTTGAAACTTCAAATCATTCCTATTAGATACAAAGTTCTTCACTTTAGCCCTAAAATCATTATCATGATGACAAATAGATAAAAGACAAGTTGAGGAAGAACTTTCTTCATTCGTAGTTGATACCTTCTTTCGTTTCCTTGATGATTGATTCCTTCACACAGATATATGTAGACAACTTCTACTGCATCCTTATTGGTGATTCCTCTTGTTGCAGGAGCCATTGAACCGGAAAATTTTAAACGAGACAATAATATGCATTTAAACCTAAAAAGATAAAAAATGACCTTCCAACACGGCCCGTGAACCAATGGACATAATATAGACATTGTTTTCCGTGAGCCCAAAAGGTAATACATAAATTTTTAATACATAAATTGCAGTTACTGTATCTCATGGGTTATTGTTTGTGGGTGAAAACTACTTCTGCCGGTTTAGGTAATTTTGGGTGTGTGTGGATGAGAAGTGAGTTTAAACCTTCAAAAAATGTGCTGCATGATGAGCACTTTGATTCGAGAGATAATCTATACAATTCTGGCCTAAACCGAAGATACGGCCGTTCCAGATTAGTTTCGGTCACAGGTGAAGGATGTGAGATTGATCTTAGGGATGGAAGCGAAGAAGGTGTTGAGAGTATGAAGGTGAAGGCTATTTGATGACTTGTTAACAGAAGGTTGAGCAGGATAGCAAATGTTGCAGGCAGGCTCTGGGTGTTGAATACGATTAACACTTGGTTTTCTGTGTTGTTCGAACTTATGTTTTTGGAAATAGGGAGGAGAACCTATTTATACAAGTCATTAAGCCTTCTTCACGTCTCTCGTGGGAAGTGGAGGAAGTGGAGTGAGGGAAGAGTGGAGTTGTGTGTGAGTGTCACACGATCAGAACTGCCCACTTCTCCCATCTTGACTTAACCGCCCATGTCTTCCTAACACGTTCTTGTGATGGCGCGTTGCACGCCGCACGCTCAAACCGCCAGACCAATACCCCAGTTTGTATCCCCCAGTTGTGACGTGATTAATGTCTCGAGTGTGTGGATCGCGGGACCCACAGAAAATAGTGCAGGGTGAACCGTGAACTTGGTATAACATCGCATGCAGCCATCTTTAGGTGACCGTTTGGAGGCTGTATAGACAGGCCATGCCTTGGTCGGTTACCCTGTGAAGAAGAGTGACGGATGGTGTTCATAGTGATACCTTGTTTGCTGGTTGATTCGCACCCTAAGATATTCGTCCAAGCTTGCAAAGCTGGACGGATGAGATGACTCGTAGCCTTTCTTGCGACCGTTGGATGGGAGGCGCGCATGCTGCCTCTTTCGGCCCAAACGTTTGCATGCTTAGAGAGTTCCAATGGAGGAACCGATCAGCCATGCATGGAGGTAGTACAATGGTGTTCACGCCCATGCATGCTTGACTCGCAAATATTTAATTTAAGCCACTCGACTCAGGTGGAAAAGACGAGTGGTCGAGATTAGAATTTATGGAGGGGCCGTGACATGTCACCTTTGGGCGCGCGTACCGAGGATCTTGACCACTGTCGGTCGTGTCTGATCATCTAGGAGTGAATCCGGGCCCACGGTGGTCATGCTAGCATGCTCGGTTCCTTCTAAGTCTCCATCTTGGCCTTCCGTCCAAGCCTGCGAAGATGGACGCTCGAGATGTTTCTGCGCCGCAAACCCTAATTAGGGTTTTGGACCGGCCACTTTGGGCGATCTGTTTTGGGGTGCGTGCGCCTCCTTTAGGGAGACCGGCCATGTATGCAACATCTTAGGTCGACAGTGAGCATGTACATGCTTGCTTTATGACCTTAGGCGCAATCTAAGCCATCCAACTATGCCAGCGAATTCGGATGGTCGTGATCGTTTTGGATCTTCTCAACCTGCATAAGGCGTTAATCTAGCCTTGTTTGGGCAATTGTTTCTTGCACCACAGCTTGCCTATGAGGGAGTCGGTCATGTAGGTAGAAAGTGGGCCCGCCAATGGTGTACCATCACTTCACTACTTGTTTTAGGGTATAATCTGAGCCGTCCGACTATGCCGGCGAAGTTGGACGCTCACGATTAAAAGGAACCCTAGCCGTGCGTCATGCTCACTTTGAGCGCGCATTTTGGAAGAACCAACCGTAGTTGGTCTTGACCGTTCGGTCATGCATGAAGGTGGGTCCGAGGTGATCATGGTAGCATGCTCAGAACCCCCTGAATATATATCTACACCCTCCATCTATGCCTGCAAAGTTGGACGGATGAGATATATTTTTGGGTTTGTTTTCAGCAAGCGAGACTAACATGGGTAGTCTTGCATGCGTTGAACGGGGCTAGTATAACCTGCCGTCAGGTAGCCTACGAGTGTTTGCACGTCGAACACAAGGCTTTAATTAAAGCATTAATAGTAATGATGTATACCTACAGAAAACCGGGATGGTTGCTACATGCTCCGTCGGGATGGTTGCCACATGCTCCGTTCTGGGTATGTTTTAATTCTCAGGGATGGTTGCACATGCTCCAATGAATTAATATGGCGAGAAGTATTCATCGCCTGAAGGCTTTATCCTTTGCAGGGCATCAGCTTACAAAAATTAGTTTTTTACAATTTTTCCCTTTAAATAGAAATCCACCATCAACTTTAAGTCCCCTGCCTAGCATGCAATGGTTACACTATTGTAGGGTAGGCATGAGATGGTGACAATTTGCATGCAAAAATAATTAAAGCCAGAGTAGATACATGTTTACCGCGTGGGAGAAGGTATTTCACGTGTGTTTAACGCCTTGGAGCTGGTTGAGTTGATCCTTCTAATGGTAAAGCTCGGCTGGGGAAGTACAGCTTGATGGGTCGACCTACCTCGGCATTCCTCTTTCGGTGTGCCTTCTCATATGCCTAGCAAGCATCGTGCATTAGATAAGCATTGTTGATCACAATCCCGACTCAAAATCCTCAGAAAGCGGCAAGGCGGACTTATTTTCTCCTGGGGATCTTGTTGGATCGTGAAGTATATAAAGAAATTTTCTTTATTCTTCTCATTAGGCGATCTTCTTCAACATCTCAGGTATTGCTTCACACGTTGATTTCTCGATCGGCGATAGTTGTGATTAGAATATTTTTTATGTGCCACCGTAACTCATCTTCCTCTCTTTTTTCAGATCATGAAAGGAGTTGGTGATGATAACTCTGCAGCTTCTTCAGAAAAAAGTTTTGAAGTTGATAAACTAGAAGCTAACGCACATGAAAAGGTGATGGCTAAAATTGATTTGCCACTTCGTGAAGTCGGCCATGCTGTACAGGGAATGTCTGTCTTGCATTTAACCATTGTCAGGGGGCGGCTCCGTGCTCTTTCAGCTGTAATTGATATGGAGGAGAAACAAAGACATGAAGAAGCGTTGCGAGCGAAGTGGAAACGCGAGGCGTCACAAGCACCAGCAAGTTCGAGAACCGAAAGGTTTGCGGCTCGGTTGAAGAGACGGAGGGTTGAACACGAACGTCATGCGGGTGATGGGAAGTGTGATTACCCAATACGTGGTGGTGTGATAATCCTTGACCCGATACGATGAGACCGAACGTCCGAAAGTGATTGGCACGATTTCCACGGTTGCAATGGATTCTGTAGAAAGTGCAGAGGATACGCATGTTGAAGATGTTGAGGCGGTAGCTGCTGTGCCCGAAGAAGTCGAGGCGTCTCTGGAGAAAGCGGCACAAGATGTGGATCCCAACAATGATGAAGACGCAACTAGCAATTGAGTTTCCCTGTTATTCTTCTTTGTATTTTTTTTATACTCAGTGGCGGCTGAGTTTGAAGTTTTCTTCTTTGCTTTTGCTTGCTTGTCTTGAATAAAGTTTTATTCAGTGCTGCTTTCGAAACATGCATATTTTCCTTATTATGCCCCTTTACGTGAGTCTGGCTTTGTTGAAGTAGATCACGTAGGATATCTTCCTCCTCCCCTTTTACATATTTTTTTCCTCCCATATTACCAGGCTGGTATGAAGATTTGGTATGAGGTTTTAGGATTTTCTTTCTGGGTAATGGTGGTTTGAAGGTGACTCATAACTTTGTGTGATTTTATGAGAAATTGTAAAAGGAATGAAATCTTGATTACTTGAAGAAATATTGAAACCCTAATAAGTATGAAGGCAAGTAGTGCCATCATTTTGAAGGAATTACAAATATTGTGAAAAGGAAAATTGTTGGAGGAATCCCCCGGGGGGATTAGAGAGGCGATGTCGCATCTTCAAGTAAGGTAGGGCTTGAGCCATCGTGAGTGAACAACCACACCTTCGAGTTTATCTGCATTGATGATCTTGCAGTAACCGCCCAAGATAACATCTGCCACTAAGAATATTTCCTCTTCCTTTGCAGGCATATCGATCAAGCGCTTATCTTTACTGCCATGTTTCCAACTTGGACTGTGGTTACCTTTGCTACCATATCTCCGATTTGAAACGGATTCGGACTTGCCATAATAGCTTGCTTCTGACACGTGTCTTTCTTGATTGCTTCCAAGCTTTTGGTGAAGCGCTTAAAGGGGCCAGCACTCCATTCACATCTCTTGGTGGTGTCCCACCTGTCAGGTGAAACAGTTTCCGGTGGTCTAACAAGACAATCATCCACTACTTGCAAAGAGGGTCGTTCAATGAGACTTACTTAGGCTCGGAATCTCTTGACGTAGGACGAAGGGCTTTCACCAGGGAGTTGTGTTATGCCTGTGAGTTGTTGATATGGGGGCAACAGGAAGTCTTCGATTCTCCAAGGTTTGTTGGAAATCATCGGAGCTGGCTTGTTGGAGATTCTTTCATGTACTGAGATTGGTAAGGAATGCGCCTTGTGTACCCACGGGCGCCCCAGAATCATGTCGTAATCCGGATGTTCCTTAATTATATGGAATCTAGCTTGTGTTGGAGTGTTACCAATCTTGACATCAAGGTCAATGTATCCGTAGACATCCACAAATTCTCCTGCTGGGATCTTGATCACAGTCGGACCATGGGTAGCCTCCTGCTTTGAGATTTTCGCAGCTTGTAGGGTCTTGATAGTAACGATGTTGAATTCAGAAGCTGCATCGATTAATGTGCTATCGAACTTGACATCTTTCAGATGGGCGACGGTCAAAAGTCCCCAGTTTCCTTTGTTGGTGCTCTTTTCCAAGGAGGCTTGAGATGCTGGAACGACTTCCTTTTCTGGATACAAGCGCCTGCCTGACACAATATGGTTGAGGGCCATGAATATATCTTGACGTTTTACCTTGGAAAGGTACAAGATTTCACACAGGTGTTCCATCATGGATTGTACAGTCTTGCGCACAGAGCTTCCAGAGATCATGCAACTTCGGACAGGAAGGGGGTCTGTGTGAACTCCTTCATTTCCCAATTGGAGCTCTCCTGCTGCTATCTTTTCCCTGAAGATTTCCTTCAGCTTGTTGCAATCCTTAGTTGGGTGGTGGAAAAACCTATGATAACGACAGTACTTAGGGTCTGCCATGTCTTTCTCAGTTGGTGGACGTCTGTTAGGAGGTAGTCTGATAGAATCATCATGAATCCATGCCTCCAAGAGTTCTATTACTTCATTTATCGGAAATGGGAAGCCTGTGTCTTCGGTGCTCTGCACAGGATCTTTGCTTGTTCCCTTTCGAGGCGAAGCTTTATGCGTTTGAGCCGCACGCTTGGGTAGTTGTTCTGCCGCCGCTGGAGCTTTTCTCTTTCCGCCTTCGCTTACTACACTGACAGAAGGGACAATATTATATTGCTTGTTGATGAGGCGCCTATTTCCCCGATTATCTCGTGAATCGTCGCTCCGAACGATCATGGTCCTTTCCAATAATGTTGGGGCGGTAGTGGCCGAACGTTTGGATGCTTCATGGAGTTATGAGAACGTCTGGAATCCCAAGTTTTCCAGCAGGGCGCGATATATGGGTATCATTCCGTTGATGCATAATTCCACCAACTGTCGTTCTGTGACATTTGGTTCATGGCATTCCAACGCTTGTGTTCTGAACCTTTTGACAAAATCATTTGGACGTTCGTTGTTCCGTTGGGAGATTCTCCCTAGGTCTGAGAAAGTAACTTGCTCAGATACAAATAAGTACTTCTTGTAAAACGCGCTGACCATCTCACTCCAATTGGATATGCTATCGGGTGCGATGTTGTTGTACCACGTATAGGCTCTGCCCGTAAGTGATTTGGAGAATTCCTTCAGGCGGAGAACGTGATTGTATTCATGTTCTCCTAAGGATTCTAAGAATCGAGAGACGTGTTCACGAGAATTACCGGTACCATCGTAAAGGATGAATTGAGGGGAGGTGTATCCCCTGGGAAGAGGAATCCGCTGCACGTCTTGTGGATATGGAGGTTGGTGTCGATGCGCGTCCATCGGATTTTCTTTGCCACGATTTTTGGAGGAGTCTCTCCAGATCTTCACGTGTAATAAAGTTGGACGATTGGATCCTTTCCCTGAGACGCTCGTCCCTTTCTCTTGCGTGGTCAGCAACATAAGACTCTTCATTCAGGTAGGCTTGCGTAACTGAGGCACCTGCTCCAGGTGTGCTAAACGTATTTCTTGTTGGACCTTGAGGCTGTCTCGACTCTTGTGGTAATCGATCGGTTAATGTTTTTAGGAAGGTGAGTACCTCCTTCTGAGTGGTTTCCATGTATGCCTGAGCTTTAGTGAGGGTTTCTTGTCTCTCCATCAAGTCCACCATGGTGATAGGAGGTTGTCCTCCTCTGGGTCCTCCAGATCCCCGTCATGAAGGGGAAGTAACAGTTGTTCTGGTGAAGGACGGAAGTGTCATGCTTGAGGAAATGCCTGGATTTGCGGCCGCTCTGGCTCTTGTAATGGGATGTGTCACGCCTGTTGGAATGTCTGCTCCTGCTCCACTGGTACTGATGATAGAAGACGCGATTCCACGAGACACATTGGTTGCACTGGCGGGTTGCACTGTAACACCAGTAATTGGGATATCAGTGCCACCAAAAGCGTTGTCTGTGCTAACTCCATCGTTGGTTGCTCCTCCAGACCTAAGATCCACCATTCTTGAAATCAGAGAGATTGAATTGGTATTGATGAAATCGACTTCACAACCGAGAGATTAACCTCCTACTGTGGTCTCCAATTTTTTGTGGGTGAAAACTACTTCTGCCGGTTTAGGTAATTTTGGGTGTGTGTGGATGAGAAGTGAGTTTAAACCTTCAACAAATGTGCTGCACGATGAGCACTTTGATTCGAGAGATAATCTATACAATTCTGGCCTAAACCAAAGACACGGCCGTTCCAGATTAGTTTCGGTCACAGGTGAAGGATGTGAGGTTGATCTTAGGGAGGGAAGCGAAGAAGGTGTTGAGAGTATGAAGGTGAAGGCTATTTGATGACTTGTTAACAGAAGGTTGAGCAGGCTAGCAAATGTTGCAGGCAGGCTCTGGGTGTTGAATACGATTAACACTTGGTTTTCTGTGTTGTTCGAACGTCTGTTTTTGGAAATAGGGATGAGAACCTATTTATACAAGTCATTAAGCCTTCTTCACGTCTCTCGTGGGAAGTGGAGTGAGGGAAGAGTGGAGTTGTGTGTGAGTGTCACACGATCAGAACTGCCCACTTCTCCCATCTTGACTTAATCGCCCATGTCTTCCTAACACGTTCTTGTGATGGCGCGTTGCACGCTGCACGCTATAAACCGCCAGACTAATACCCCAGTTTGTATCCCCCAGTTGTGACGTGATTAATTTCTCGAGTGTGTGGATCGCGGGACCCACATAAAATAGTGCAGGGTGAACCGTGAACTTGGTATAACATCGCATGCAGCCATCTTCAGGTGACCGTTTAAAGGTTGTATAGACATGCCATGCCTTGGTCGGTTACCCTGTGAAGAAGAGTGATGGATGGTGGTCATAGTGATACCTTGTTTGCTGGTTGATTCGCACCCTAAGCCATTCGTCCAAGCTTGCAAAGCTGGACGGACGAGATGACTCGTAGCCTTGCTTGCGACCGTTGGATGGGAGGCGCGCATGCTGCCTCTTTCGGCCCAAACGTTTGCATGCTTAGAGAGTTCCAATGGAGGAACCGATCAGACCTGCATGGAGGTAGTACAATGGTGTTCACGCCCATGCCTGCTTGACTCGCAAATATTTAATCTAAGCTACTCGACTCAGGTGGCAAAGACGAGTGGTCGAGATTAGAATTTATGGAGGGGTCGTGATATGTCACCTTTGGGCGCGCGTACCGAGGAGCTTGACCACTGTCGGTCGTGTCTGATCATCTAGGAGTGAATCCGGGCCCACGGTGGTCATGCTAGCATGCTCGGTTCCTTCTAAGTATCCATCTTGGCCTTCCGTCCAAGCCTGCGAAGATGGACGCTCGAGATGTTTCTGCGCCGCAAACCCTAATTAGGGTTTTGGACCGGCCACTTTGGGCGATCTGTTTTGGGGTGCGTGCGCCTCCTTTAGGGAGACCGGCCATGTATGCAACATCTTGGGTCGACAGTGAGCATGTACATGCTTGCTTTATGACCTTAGGCGCAATCTAAGCCATCCAACTATGCCAGCGAATTCGGATGGTCGTGATCGTTTTGGATCTTCTCAACCTGCATAAGGCGTTAATCTAGCCTTGTTTGGGCAATCGTTTCTTGCACCACGGATTGCCTATGAGGGAGTCGGTCATGTAGGTAGAAAGTGGGCCCGCCAATGGTGTACCATCACTTCACTACTTGTTTTAGGGTATAATCTGAGACGTCCGACTATGCCGGCGAAGTTGGACGCTCACGATTAAAAGGAACCCTAGCCGTGCGTCATGCTCACTTTGAGCGCGCGTTTTGGAAGAACCAACCGTAGTTGGTCTTGACCGTTTGTTCATGCATGAAGGTGGGTCCGAGGTGATCATGGTAGCATGCTCAGGACCCCCTGAATATATATCTACACCCTCCATCTATGCCTGCAAAGTTGGACGGATGAGATATATTTTTGGGTTTGTTTTCAGCAAGCGAGACTAACATGGGTAGTCTTGCATGCGTTGAACGGGGCTAGTATAACCTGCCGTCAGGTAGCCTACGGGTGTTTGCACGTCGAACACAAGGCTTTAATTAAATCATTAATAGTAATGTTGTATACCTACAAAAAACCGGGATGGTTGCTACATGCTCCGTCGGGATGGTTGCCACATGCTCCGTTCTGGGTATGTTTTAATTCTCAGGGATGGTTGCACATGCTCCAATGAATTAATATGGCGAGAAGTATTCATCGCCTGAAGGCTTTATCCTTTGCAGGACGTCAGCTTACAAAAATTGGCTTTTTACAATTTTGCCCTTTAAATAGAAATCCACCATCAACAGTTATATGATAGGTTTATCACATAAGATAGACACATCTACTTAGCTCGAATAAACAGAGTTTAGAGCATTACAGATGGTTAAATAATACTTAGGGACATAAATTGGTTATGGAACAAAGTTATGTATTCTAGATTTTGGAGCTGGCTCGACAAAATCATTCACACCAATAGTTTTATGATTTTTTTATGAGATGAGTCACACAATTATATTACAAAATTGGTCAATATATACTTGAGAATCCTTGTCATCACAAGAGGTAATGTGATGAAATTTTATGCAAACTCATTTTCTCAAGCTAAAATATTAAGGTTGCACTCATTACTACAATTAAGTAGTGATGGGATGAGTGAAACAGTCACCGCCTTGTGTCATTAGGTGACTTTTCAAGGATCCATGTGCATTCAGAATTCTTACCTTTTCTAGTTATTTTACTCCGTTACCTCATCGGTTTTGAAGTTCTTGGATTATTCTTCAAAAGTTGACTCATTATATGCATGTCATTATGAAGTTTAACTATCCTTGAGTTATTCTTCTTGAATTTTTTATATTTTTCTTGAACATGTTCCTTGCACCGACAAAAGGAGCAATGCATTGAGAGCACAACTTTAGAAGATTCGGCTACTTGTTTATCACAACCAATTGTTTCCTTTTTTACGAGCTAGCAGGAATGAAACAGTTGTTGGTGATAGAGGTCTTGATAGAGAACCCAATACCATTAGTGTTACCAAAAACTTTTTCCCAAAAAACATAGCTGAGATCTTGTCTGAACTTCCTGAGAGCCTTTGTAGATCATATTTGAGGGTATCAATCTCATTTTCTTTGACATACAAGGTTTCAGTAAACTTCTCTTTAAGTTTGTCTAACTCAAGATTCTTCACTTTAAGAGATGATTCGAGTTTTTCCATTGTTTCTTCAAACATAGGTTTTCTCGATGAATTCCTTCGCTTTTATTCTAGAATTCTAAAATCTCCTTTTCTGACTCATAATCAAAAGCTGAATCGGAATCAACAAATATTTCTCCACGAGGGACGAAATCTTCTGTCTGATATTCAGAAGTAAGCTAATCATAGTTATCAAGTGAAATAATAAGAACATTATTTATTTGAAGAGAACTTCATCTTGAATAATTGAATCATCTTGAAACTTGGTTTGGTAGAGTCACTTACCAGATTGTTTGTACTTTTTCGAGACCTTTTTGACTTGTTGTGTGATCATAGATATATTTGTTAGAGCACTGCTCGGGCGAACTCGCAAGCGTTGCTATTTCAAGATTGTTGTCAAGTTTAGTTGCCAAAACTATAAGTCTTGATTTCTAGTATACTTATAGCTAAGTCTCGGATTAGGATATAAAGTGTAGTTGAGCTTTAGACTTCACGTCGTTCATTGATCAAAGATGAATAACTACTTAGGGGATCTTGTGGAACTTCATCAACAAAAAGTATGTGGAGACTTGGGATAAAGATGCTTGGGGTATCTTAGAAACCGTATTTGAAGGATATACCTCAGAGAAATAATCTAGGCTTCAAAACCTAAATTATGACTGGGAAAATCTTCGTATGTCTGATGAAGATTCGTGATGATTTTAATCAAAAGGTGTTTGGAATTGTTAATGCATCTTATGCGTTAGGGAAGGCCATTCCCCAAAAGGACACTGTGATAAAAATTCTCCGATCTTTATCAGCAAGATACGAGTCTAAGAAATATGGCATCATGGAAGGGAATAACCTTGAAACTCTTTCCAGAATTAGTCTTATTTGAAAGTTAAAGATCTTTGATCACGACCATAGTGTGGCTAAATATAACACTTCTGCACTTAAGGCTACAACCAATACAAGTATGACTTCTTCGAAGGAAAACTTGTATGGGCTGACGAGTGTTGTGTAGATCACGATGAAGATAAAATTGAAAAATCGGGGGTTTAACTACCACACCCAATATTTCTCTTAGCAATCTGTATGGACTAACTCCAATATACTTTCAAGAGAATCAACTAGACAGTTAGACTCAATCTTAAGAAAAGTATATCCAAGAGTAATATCTCTATTTATCAATTTAATCTGCAGTCAAAGAAATATGAATTTTCGAGCCCGATTGAATATAAGAAATAACTTGGACGGTATCAAAAACCAATATCCAAGTGTCAATCAATTTAATCAACAACCAAAGGTTGGATTCATAATTGATTGAACTTACGCACAACCTGTGATAATTCAATTATATAGAAAATATAATGCGGAAAAGAAATAACACAGACACCAGAAATTTTGTTAATGAGAAAACCGCAAATGCAGAAAAACCCCGGGACCTAGTCCAGATTTGAACACCACATTGTATTAAGCCTCTACAGACACTAGCCTAATCTAAGTTAACTTCGAACTGAAATATAGTTAAGCCCTAACCAATCTCACACTGATCAAGGTACAGTTGTGTTCTTAACGCCTCTAAATCCCAGCAGGACTCTACGTACTTGATTCCCTTAGCTTATCTCACCCACAACTAAGAGTTGCTACGACCCAAAGTCATATACTTGATAAACCGATCCGTCTCACACAAAAAAGTCTATTGAATAGATAAATCTGTCTCCCACATATATACCTATGAGTTTTTGTTCCGTCTTTTGATAAATCAAGGTGAACAGGAACCAATTGATATTCCAGACTTATATTCCTGAAGAACAACCTTGAAATATCAATCACCTCACAATAATATTAATCGTATGGTAGCGAAACAAGATATTGTGGAATCACAAACGATGAAACGAAGATGTTTGTGACTACTTTTTATCTTGCCTATCGGAGAATAAATCTCGAGCAAATCTAGAGAAGATAGTACCCAATCATGATAGAAAACAGCAAGATCAGAACACGCAACTACATAGAAAATATTTGGGTCTGGCTTCACAATCCCAGTGAAGTATTCAAGTCGTTAACCTACATGGTTTCGTGAAAAACCTAAGGTCAAAGGAAAATCGACTCTGGTCGCAACTAATATCACACAAGAAAATCTTACAGAGTGTGTCAAGCAGTAAAAACATAAAAGTATGATCACAAGTTGATCAATACTGCGAGATAATTTCTCAAATAGTTTGTTCTATTTTCCGTTTCCAAAAAAAAGTAAAAAAATAAAAAAGATATAACTTCTGAGAATATATGAAATATCAGCCCGATTCACGAAAACGTAAGGGCACGTATATTTCATAAGAATTTTACAATAATTAAACCAATAATGATTAAATACTGTTGTTAGAGCACCGCTCAGTCAAACTCGCAAGCGTTGCTATCTCAAGCTTGTTGTCAAGTTTAGTTGTCAAAACTATAAATCTTGATTTCTAGTCTACTTATAGCTAAGTCTCAGATTAAGTATAGTTGAGCATTAGACTTCACGGCGTTCATCGATTAAAGACAAAAAACTACTAAGGGGATCTTGTGGAACTTCATCAACAAAAGGTATGTGGAGACTTGAACTCATCTATCACTCAAAAGTCTATCTACTCTATCTTTTATTTGAGACAAAAGTCGTATAGCTATATAGACTTCAATTATGCACATTTGATATTTTGAGATGAGTTTAACTCGCTTAAATATTTCTCGAAATATGTGTTGATAAGCTTTCACTTTAACCAAGTTCATCTTATATTCTTGACAAAATTCAAAACACGAACATGTGAAAATCGCCTGGTAACATCTTACATGAATTGTGTGAGACAGTCATTTGATGTAGGCTCGGAATATTATGTATTGATCATTTGATCACTTGAAATTAACTTTGAAGCTAATAGTTTGTGTGAGATAGCTATTTTCATCTTCCGAGAATGTTTCAATGATTGAAAAGAGAGTTTGGAACAATTGGATATAAGCATAGTATGTGTACTTGCATATATGTAATCCAAGTCCGGGAACCATGGTATGCATACACGTATGCGTACTGCTTGGTTTGGTGAAGTCCGAGTACCGAGTACACATACCGGTACGCGTACTGGCGTGAGGTTCAGGTCCGAGAATTTCTGTTGAGTTTGGAAGGTATGCGTACCAGTTCGCGTACTGCCGAAACCCAAACTTAGTCCGGCCACAATGGTATGCGTACCCGTTTGCATACCTAGTGGATAATGTTCTAAAATCGGTTTGTTCATGAACTAATACATTTATATAATAAGGAATGTAATCTTTTCCAAACCGTGGATATAATTTTCATGACTTGATTCGATTGAATCAAAATAGATTTTGCTTCAATCGTGTCATGTATACTTCTATGAGAATATAAATAATTGAATAACTCTAGAACTAGTTTCATTTGAGTCATTTAAACTAGTTATGGTTAAGATGAATAAGGTTGATATGAAAGTGTTCATATGGATAACCTCGATTAACTATTGTTGCGCCAACAAGGTGCACATGTTTAGGTACGATTTCATATCTAAATAAAGTCACTTTTCATTTGTGTGTAACAAGCTAAGTTCGATCTAACGGTTGAAAGGTATTAGCTTGAGTCTGACCAGGTTTTCATCTAACGGTGAATATGGAATGCTTTTTTACCAAGATAACATTGATTTCAAACCTTTATTTGAAGACTATATAAAGGAGAACTCTAGCAACTGGAAAACCTAACCCCCACACCTTCTGTGTGATACTAGTTACGACTAGAGTCGATTCTCCTTTAATCTTAGGTTTTTCATGAAACCCTATAGGTTAACGACTTAAAGACTTCATTGGGATTGTGAGGCCAGACCCAACTATTTTCTCTGTAGTTGCATGTTCTTATCTTGTTGTTTTCTATCGTGATTGGGTACTATCTTCTCTAACATTTGATCGAGATTTAATCTCCGATAGGCAATATAAAAAGTAGTCACTACATCTTCGTCTCATCATTTGTGATTCCAAAATATCTTGTTTCGCTACCATATGATTAAGATTATTATGAGATTGTTAATATTTCTAGGCTGTTCTTCGGGAATATAAGTCTGGTATATCAATTGGTTCATGTTCACCTTGATTTATCAAAAGACGAAACAAAACTCATAGGTTTATTTGTAGGATATAGGTTTATCTATTCAATAGACTTTTCTGTGTGAGACAGATTGGTTTATCAAGTCTTCGACTTTGGGGCGTAGCAACTCTTTGTTGTGGGTGAGATCAGCAAAGGGAATCAAGTGCGTAGAGTCCTGCTAGGATCAGAGACGTAAGGATCACAACTGTACCTTGATCAGTGTGAGATTGATTAGGGCTCGACTACATTCCAGTACAAAGTTAACTTGGAGTAGGCTAGTGTCTTTAGTGGCTTAATACAGTGTGGTGTTCAAATCTTAACTAGGTCCTGAGGTTTTTCTGCATTTGTGGTTTCCTCGTTAACAAAATTTCTGGTGTATGTGTTATTTCTTTTCCGCATTATATTTGTTTATATAATTAAAATATCACAGGTTATGCGTAGTTCAATCAATTAGAGAATCCAACCTTTGGTTGTTGATTATATTGATTGACACTTGAACATTGGTCTTTGGTACCGTTCAAGTAGTTTCACATAATAATCAGGCTCACGGATTTATATCTGTTTCATTTGCTGATTACATTGTGAAACAGAGACACAACTCTTGGATATATTTCCATTAATTGAGTCTGACTGCCTAGTTGATTCTCTTGGAATTATATTGGAGTTTTCCATACATGTTGCTAAGGGAAATATTGGGTGTGGTTGTTAGACCCTCGCTTTTTCAACTTCTGCAAGTTCATCTTCCAACAAGTCTAGAATTTAAATAAATAAATATAAAAACATGCATGATTAAAAATGTTGGAAATAACTTGTGTAATCACTGTTAGAGCACTTCTCGGTCGAACTCGCAAGCGTTGCTATCTCAAGCTTGTTTTTCAAGTTTAGGTGATCAAAACTATAAGTCTTGATTTCCAGTCTACTTATAACTATGTTTCGATTTAGGATAAAATATGTAATTGAGCTTTAGACTTCACGTCGTTCATCGATTGAAGACGAAGATCTACTGAGGAGAGCTTGGAGGAACTTCATCAACAAAAGGTATGTGGAGACTAAAAATTATCTATCACTCAGAAGTCTATTATATTCTATCTCCTATTAAGACTAAGTCGTATAGCTATATAGACTTTTACATTATACACATTTGATATTTCGACTGAGTTTGACTCGCTTATATATTTTTCGAAATATGTGATGAAAGTTTTTTGCTTTTGCTACGTTCATCATTATTCTTGACGAGTTTAGTTGGAAACAATTTATTTATTGAAAACTAAATAATTATTCAAAAGATGATCATGTGAAAATTGCCTTGAAACATCTTACATGATTTGTGTGAGAAAGTCATTTGATATCGACTCAGAATGCTTCGTATTGATCATTCGATCACTTGAAAATTACTTATAAGCTAATAGTTTGTGTGATACAGCTATTGTCGTCTTCTTAGGATGTTTCAATGATTGAAATGGGAGTTTGGAGAAATTAACCATTGTCTGGATATAACACAATATGCATACTAGTATGCAAACTGTTGTAGTATGATTCAGTTTTGGAAACCAAGTTTGCATACCGGTATGCGAACGGTTTTTAACTGTTCAAGACCAGGAACCAAGTATGCATACAGTGAGCGAACGGTTTTACGTGAGTTAAGTCCGGGATGATAGTATTCATACCGGTTTATGAACTGTCGGACAAGACCAAAGTCCGGAACTTAAGTTTTCCTACCCGTTTGCGAACTTAGTTGGTTAAGTTCTAAAATCGGTTAAGTATGTTTTCATACTCATGAACAAATACATTAATAAATTAAGGAATGCAATCTTTGCAAACCATGGATTAATGTTCATGAATTGATTCTTGTATAAGTACTTTGTAAAATCATGAACCAAATCTGATTTTGTTTCAATTGTGTCTTATATACTTCTATGAGAATATAAATAGTTGAACAACTTCTATGAGTAACACAATTAGATTCATTTTATTATCATTTGATCTAGAAGTGTTATATGAATGTGATTAATAAAAAAGTGTTCATATGGATAACTTCCGTTAACTATTATTGAGCCAACTCAATATACACATTTAGGTACAGTTACCCATATCTAAATGAAGGTATATTTCATTTGTGTGTTACAAGCTGAAACCATCTAACGGTAAAGAGATATTGCTTTGGTTTTAAGCAAACTTAGCTTGAATCTTGAATAAGGTTTTCATCTAACAATGAATATTGGTTGCTTTGTTTCTAAGCTATCAAACCCATATTTGAATACTATATAAGGGAGAACTCTAGCAATTAGAGAACCTAATCCCGACACTTCTGTGTGATACTAGTTGCGACTAGAGTCGATTCTCTTTTAACCTAGATTTTTCCTAAAACCATTACATGGTAATGACTTAAATACTTCATTGGGATTCTGAAGCCAGATCTAACTATTTTCTCTGTAGTTGCGTGTTCTGACTTTACTTGTTATATCATATTGAGTACTATCTTCTCTAAGATTTGCTCGAGATTTAACTCCGATAGGTAAGATATAAAAAGTAATCACAAATCTCTTCGTATTATTTTTTGTGATTCCACAATAAATTCTTCTACTACCATATAGTTAAGTTATTATGAGGTGACTGGTATTTTTAGGTTTTTCTTCGAGAATATAAGACCGTATTATCCATTGGTTCCTGTTCACCTTGATTTATCAAAAGATGGAACAAAACTTTGTAGGTATATCTGTGGGAGACAAATTTATCTATCAGAATATACTTATCTGTGTGAGAAAGATTTGTTTATAAAGTCTTCGACTTTGGGTCATAACAACTCTTAGTTGTGGGTGAGATCATCTAAGGGAATTAAGTGCGTAGAGTCCTGCTGGGATTCAGAGACGTAAGGAATGTGACTGTATCTTAATCGATGTGAGACTTGATAAGGGCTCAACTACATAATAGTCCGAACTTAACTTGTATTAGGCTTGTGTCTTTAATGGCTTAATATATTGTGGTGTTCAAATCTGGACTAGGTCCTAGGGTTTTTCTGCATTTGCGGTTTCCTCGTTAATAAAATTTCTGTGTTTTTGTTGTTTGTTTTCCACATTATATTTGTTTATATAATTGAAATATCACAAGTTGTGCATAGTTCAATCAATTGGTAAATCCAACGTTTGGTTGTTGATAGAAGTTGATTGACACTTGAACATTGGTCATTGGTACCATTCAAGTTATTCTCATACCAATCAGTTCATGGATGCATTCCTGTTGATTTGCTGATTGATTTGAGAAAAAGATATAACTCTTGGATATCTTTGCTTGATTGAGTCTGACTGTCTATTGATTCTCTTGAAATTATATTGAAGTTAGTCCATACAGATTGTCGATCGAAAATATTGGGTGTGGTTGTTAGACCCCCACTTTTTCAATCAAAATTTTTTCTATACCAAACTCTAGTTATCCTTCTCAAAAGTAAGAATAAATTCTCACAAGAAGTTTCCTAGATATGCATCAGTTTTTTGATTGCTTAGCAGAATTCCTTCTCATTATTGAAAAACTCATCGATGATAGATTTTTGATGTTTCTTTTGTTAAGGATAATTTTACTGCAGGTTTAGCTCTAATTATTATAGATTTTTTAGGCACACTGGTAGGGGCAAGAGTTTTAGCAGTGATATCAAAAGATGTGGAGCAAGCTGAAGCCTTGGTCATGCTTGAAGCTGTCAAATTGGCAATTCATCTTTACCTGCAATAAGTAATAATCGAAAGTGATAATATGGATGTGGTTCAAGGTGTGAAAGGTAATGAAACTACTTTTAAATGGGAAAATCAAGGTATCATCAGGGAAGTAAGGGATAAAATTTTATGCCTAAGTCATGTCGTTGTCTATTTTAAGAATATGAGTGCAAATATAGTTGCTGAAAAGCTGAGGGTACCCAAATATACCTCAATCTAAAAAATTTCCACCTATAAGTCCTTTTTCGAAAGTGATTGTCTATAGACTGAGTCGAGACAATACAACTAATCGGTTCACACTTCGTGTGATCTTCTATGGATACAAGATCGAGATAATACAACAACGAAGTATGTTTACTTGATAATAGGTTCAGACTTAACCAAACTCTAGGGTTTGTCTATCAAGTAAAATAGGAATTAACATTTGTGCGATTTGTTTTAAACTATAATAAACACAATTATAATTGCGGAAAATAAAAGTAAATGACATAGCAATATTTTGTTAACGAGGAAAACGCAAATGCAGAAAACCCCCGGGACCTAGTCCAGAATTGAATACTCTCAAAATTAAGCCGCTAAACAAAATCAAACCAACTTCATATAGTTGAGACCAAGCAACTAAACCTATAGTTCACCTAGTTTCCTCAATATCCTTGTGCCTCCAACTTACAGTAAGTCAAGCACTTGGAACAATTCCTTTGGTTCGTATTCCAAACAGTAAAGGAACAACAAATATGTTCGGTTACAACTCTTTTCAAATAAAGTGATATGAGTTTTACAAAGGCTCTTCCGTTTAACCAATAAACTCCTTTGTCGGGTCCTTAGATCAATCTCTCAACAACTATCGAAGTAATTTTTAGACTATGCAATCAATACTATTAATCACAAAGAAGTGTATTGATGCCGATCTACTCAACTAATCAATCCAATCTATCATAAGGATAAACCGATTATAGTTGGATCCCTTTCCAGCCGAACAAAGTATTGTGCACACCAAAGATTATGAACCCTAAAAGTCTTATTGTCTTCAAATATTCTTTATTCTTCAATCAGCACCTGCACACAATCAACTTGAATCCCTTGTGATCAATCACACATAGAACAGAGTCTATTAACATTGGATTATCAAAAGACGTCTTTAGATCTACAAACAGTCTAAAAAACCATGTCGAAACTTCGATCTAGTTTGAGTGAATCTTATATCAGAAGAGAAGATTCTCAAGCATAAACAAACTAGGGGCAATCAAAGTTCAACCACCGTTAGTCAATCAAATCAATCGAAAACTAAAATAAACTGCAATTATCTAGTTTCCCACTAACGGTACTAATAGAGCTTCTCAATCCCAAAGAAGTCTTAAAACTAAGAGATTTCGTCTAATTAGGTTACTTTCCTCTCTGAATAGGCAGCTCCACTAGTAACAACACAACTGAGGTAGTTTTTCTGGTTCTGAGGATTAGTTTATTAGGAATGCAAACTTAAGTATTTATAAACAAGGAAGTTTGGACACCAAGGAATTTCCAAAACTGAATATTCTCAAAGATATGCAATAAACACAAAATCGGTTTTCATAACTCTTGGAAATGCATTGTCCAAATATTGACCGAAATCCCAAAAGAAAAATCTATAATCAGCACATTACTAATTATTATTTTCTAAAGATATACGTTTAATTGCTGGAGATTAAATAGCATATAAAAACTAAGAAATCTTATTTAAAAGATTTTTAATTTATTTCGATCCTGGGATTCTCCTTTAGCTATTAAGGAATATCTTTGAATAATGAATGATAAGAGTTACTGCACATGTTCAAAGTATGTCGACATCCTTACTTTGCAAGTTCTTTTTCATACTTACAATCTTGGAAACGATTTTCCACACTTCCAAACAAGTTTAGAATTGGTTCGTCTGAATTCCAAGAATTATGTGATTGATTATCCTATCAAATCACCATTCATGGGTTTCACGGTTCTACCAAAACAAGTTTCGGTTCTACCTCCATGTGAGTACTATGCATAGTCACAATAGTAACCAAAATTCAGTTGACTAGGTACTAGGATCGGTTCCCCATAACTTATGGTAACTACATGTATTCGGTTGCACATGTTGTTACAGCATTGCTCGGTCGAACTCGCATGCGTTGCTATCTCAAGCATGTTTATCAATGTTAGTGATCAAAACTATAAGTTTTGATTGCTAGTCTATTATAGCTAAGGTCTCGGACTAGGATAGAAAGTGTAGTTCATCTCAAGAACTCCATGGGAATCATCATACAAGACGAAGGACTACTCAAGGAACTGGTGGATCTTCATCGACTAAAAGGTATGTGGAGACTTGAACTTATCTATAACTCAAAAGTCTATTTATCTCCTATCTTGAGAGAAAAGTCGTTTTGCTATATAGATGAAGATTATACACATTTGGTATTTCGAGCCGAGTATACCTCGCCTATATATTTTTCGAAATATGTGTTGATAAAGCTTTCGTTTTATCCAAGTTCATCTTTACCTAGTGACGAAAGTCATGTTAAGTTTCAATCACTTTGAAAATTGCTCTGACGAAAAATGGTTTGTGAATAACAGCTATATAACATCCTCTGAGAACGTTTCAATGATTGAAATGAGAGTTTAGACTATATAACCAATGGAAGATATAAGCATTATTGTGGAAACACCAATGTGTATAAGTCCTTATTCCTTGAATCAAATTTTGCGAACTTTGTTGATCAAGAGAACTGGAGAAGTGCGTGAGCTTCAGTCCGCGAACCCTGTCCGCGAACTAGCGAAGTCCTGAAACCCGAGAATTTCTAATGGAGTTTGTGAACTCCATCCGGGAACTTAAGTCCACGAAACCAGTCCGCGAACTTGAGTAGGTTATGTCTAAAAACGATGTTTGTGAACTTATCTTTATAAACTAAGGAATGCTATTGCAAACCGTGGCTATATAGTTCATGAACCGATTCGCGTGAATCAAATCGTTTTTGCTTCAATTGTGGCTTGTGTAGTACATGAGATTTCCTTACAATTGAACAACTCTCTAACTAGTTCATTTGAGTCATTTGAACTGGTTATGGTGAAGAAGAATATGGTTGATATGAAAGTTATCATATGGATAACCATTTGGTTAACTATTGTTGAGCCAACTAATGTACAAGTTTGGGTACGGTTTTCACAAGCCTACAAACATGCATTTTATGTGTATATAACAAGCTATTTTTTCGATCTAATGGTTGATAAATATTAGCTTGAATCTAATCAGGTTTTCATATAAAGGTGAATATTGAATGCTTTGTTACTAAGCTAACATTGATTACAAACCCTGATTTGAAAGACTATATAAGGGAAAACTCTAGCAACTGGGAAGCCTGATCCCCACACCTTACATGTGATACTAGTTTCATAGCTAGAGTCGATTCTCCTTTAACCTTTGGTTTCTTCTTCTAAACTAGGTTAACGACTTAAAAAATTCATTGGGATTGTGAAGCCAGACCGATACTACTTTTCTTGTTGTTGTGTGATCTGATCTTGCTGTTTATATCATACGAGTACAATTGTAATAATTGGCTTGAGATTTCTATCTCTAATAGGCAAGATAAAAAGTAAGCACAAAAATCTTCGTCTCATCGTTTATGATTCCACAATATCTTTTTCGATGTGTCGATTAAGACTATTGTGAGGTGATTGATAATACTGAGATGTTCTTCAGGAATATAAGTCTGGTTTATCAATTGGTTCATGTTCACCTTGATTTATCAAAAGACGGTACAAAAACGCATAGGTATATTCGTGGGAGACGGATTTATCTATTACCATAGACTTTTCTGTGTGATATTGGTTTGTTTATTAAAGTCTTCGACTTTGGGTAGTAGCAACTCTTAGTTATGGGTGAGATCATCTAAGGGAATCAAGTATGTAGTATCCTGCTGGGATCAGAGGCGTAGGAGCATAACTGTACCTTGGATCAGTGTGAGATTTATTGGGGTTCAACTACAGTCCAGACCGAAGTTAGCTTGGAGTAGGCTAGTGTCTGTAGTGGCTTAATACAATGTATGTTTAATCTGGTCTAGGTCCTAGGGTTTTTCTGCATTTGTGGTTTCCTCGTTAACAAAATTCTGGTGTCTGTGCTATTTCATTTTCCGCATTATATTTTTGTGCGTTGAAGACTAATCAATTAGAATATCCAACATTTGGTTGTTGATTTACATTGATTAACACTTGGATATTGGTCTTTGGTACCATCCAAGTTATTCCTTGTATTTGATTAAAGACTCGTTGATTTCTATTAGCTTGAGTAAATCAAAACAAGAGAGAGATAATAACTCCTTGAGATATTTCTATCTAGATTGAGTCTGACTGTCTAGTTGATTCTCAATAAAGAAACTCGGAGTGAGTCCATACAGATTGCTAATCGAAATATTGGGTGAGGTTGTTAGACCCCCGCTTTTTCAATTGGTATCAGAGCAGGCAAACACGTTTAAATACCTTATCAGTCTGTGTTTGTAGTGATCTGACTCTATGGACAGAGGTGCTATCTATATTAACGTACCACCAGTCTTCGATGGCTCTAATTACTTATGGTGGAAAATTGCTATGCGAGCTTTTCTTCAAGCACGTTATTTTCAATCATGTGTATATGTTGTTAATGGCTATGATCCTCCCATTGTGGTAGTTGGAGATGTAAATGTTCCCAAGAATATTGGTGAATACAACCCTGCCGAGATACTTGCTGCAAAGCAAAATTACGACGGTTTGAATGCTATCATGCATGCCATTACCCCAAGTCTTCAGCACCATGTGTCAAATTGCACTAAGTCTAAAGAAGCTTGGGATATCTTAGAAACCGTATTCGAAGGTAATACCAGTGAGAAGGAAGCTAGGCTTCAAAACCTTAATTCTGATTGGGAAAACCTTCATATGGCAGATGAAAAAACATTTGATGAGTTTAATCACAAAGTGCCTGAAATTGTTAATGCATCTTTTGCATTGGGTAAGACTATTCCTGAAAAGGACATTGTGATGAAAATTTTCAGATCATTGCCATCTAGATACGATTCTAAGAAACTTTTTATGGGTGAAAACTATATCGCCCCCTAAGCTAGCAGTTGACTAAACCAACAAATTAACTAAATAATGAGGCACTAAATCTAAAACATGCACTTAAGTATTCAATTAAGAAATGCGATACAAAACTTAACCCAAAGCTAACCCCGCTCAGAAAAATATATATACAAGATCTTCTCTCAAATGATACATATATAATAGTCATTTGTTTTTTAAATAAAATACACAACATAATAAATATAACATAAGTTAATCAGCTAACGAAGTCAACTTCTCGGAGCTTTCGCTGCGCAACTCTGATCTGTCACAGAAACTGAAGTGGGAATAATTAACATTTAACTTCTAAGTAATCATAAGCAAGAGTTGAAAAACAATACAAGCTTTTCTAAAATACTGAACAGTGACTAAGTCACTGAAATAAACATACATGTATATGAAACAAACTCCTTCGTCAAACAATGTACTAATATGGTTGTAAATTCCTAACCGGCAATTCACACCTATTTAGCTATGGATGCCACCAAGACCATGGTGACCAACTCTAAACAATAAAAGCTGAATTAAAGTAGATATAAATGTGAAGGAGCGTATCCTATATACCACAAGTGGAAATTCTCATTTCCCATAAAAATTCATACTGACAACAAACAATACAAGTCCTTTCCAAATCGTGGAAAGATTCACAGAATCAACAGGATTATCATAATGCATTTTAAACAAAGCATGGAATGCAGAAACAGACAATGCATGAGTTTGTTAAGCATAAATTTTTATAAAATCAACAATAATGATTACTAAAGAGTCTAATGCATTCCCACACCTTTTGATGACAAGCCACGCCTATCCACTGGTTCATCCTTCGAATCGATCGTTGTTAATAACTAACTGTTAATCATACAAGCACTCTAAGAATCCAGCCACAATAGCCCACACAAGAATTATACAAACTTATCTAATGGTTCTAAGCCCATTATGGAGTTATAGCTTTTCGTTCTCTATCTTTAGCATATTAAAGGTTTACTACTCCGATTAGATTGGTTCTATAGTCCAATAACTAAGTCTTATGAACATCTACAACTTTGTAGAAGGAACCAAATGCTTATTCGGACCACAAGAGGTCCAAAACATCAATTTAGGAAAAATAGGGTTCATCATAGTCAACTAACAGTCGCTAACGGTCAAACTAACAGTTCAAGGTCAACTTAACAGTCAACGTCTAAGTCCAGGTCAGAGTCTAGTCAATGTCGAGTCCAAATCAAAGTCAGGTCAAATGTCTAACTCGTTCATGGTCAACTGGTCAAGTCTGAGTCAAACCGATTCAACTCAGGTTATATGATTAACTCGACTCAGTCAGATGGTCTGAGTCTGGTAAGTCAGCTAGACTGACTAGGATAGCTAACAGACCTAAACTCAAATTACATAACTAGTTTAACTATATTTCTTATATTCTCAACTTCCAGATTAACAAAGCAACTTCAATCTATTCATTGCAATAATTCATTCATTCAACTAATTCATAACTCAATTACAAAACTAAACTCAGCTTACCTGCAAAATGCAGCTCTAAGCAACACCCTTTAATATTTCCTACTTCATATATCTCTTCAACTCTAGCAGTTCCAACTCCATGTACTATACAACAAACAACACTTACATCATTCAAAGTAAAATCACTTTTCTAATTCATTTCAGTTTCATATTAACACCTACAATTCTTAGAAACACCACGATTACCTCACTAACACTGAGTACAACTTATTCTTCATTTGACTTCAATCTCATTACTCATCCAAATGTATCACAGACCTCTTCTGTGTATTTACCAAACTCAATACAATTCCAACCTCATACCATGAACTCAACATCATACGCACCCAACTGATTCGATCACAGTTTCATTCCTAACTCCAACCTCAGTTCTGTAACTCCGGCTAGCTCTGAACCTGTGCATACTAACACCAACAAATCCAATTATCATCTCTAGAATCTTATACTTAACCAATTACTGTCACATCATTTCAGTTCAAACACCATTGTAATATCCTGTAAAACTAGATTCCAACAACTGCAACTACATAATAACATTCTCTCCTGTACAAGTTCATCTTCATCACTTTAACATCATCATCTGAAGCTCTAATTCCATCTGCACTACTACAATTCACCAACAATTCAACCCCCAACACTTGTAGTTTCACATACTCAGTTCATACTGATTGTAACTTCATCTACAATTACATTCCCACACAACACAAATCTCATGTGAAAGTGATTCTACTATCAATCAATGTATAATAACTATACTGAATCAATTCAGAGAAATAATTACCTCAAAAATATGTCCAACACATTAAGACTAATCCATCTTCTCTACTAATCCAGTTCAACTTAAATTAACACCAAACCCAACCGCTGCTTCAACAATCACAGTTTGATTGATAATTATAAAAACCCAAAACTGAATATGATAATTTTAGCCAAACAACTCAGGAAAACCATTACCTCAGATTAGCTCAATCCCCGCAATTGAATTCACTTCAGCAACCCATCAATCTTCACCACCATCTTTAATTTACATTTTTATAGAATCCACCATTCTTCTCCTTCTCTACATTTCAGCACAAACCTAAACCGCCATCATAAATTATCCCCATACTTAAATCAACCTCACTTTCCATTCTTAATCACAAAACTCCCACAATCAAGACAATTCGATTCAAAATACTAAAGTTAAGAGGGATTGGAAGCTTACCCAAATACTAGCATCTTCTGAATTGCTACATCATCAATCATCTCCACAGTAACCCTGTAATTCTTTCACGGTCTTGAAATTCATCATCGGCAATTCCCAACTAAACTCTAGTTCACTGATACTCAAATCCATTCACAAATCAACTCTAAATCCCAAATCTATTGAGAACCCTCATTCCCAAATCAGAATCTCAAATAACTCTACAGCTTCCATCAAACATCTATTAAGAACATACCCATGTTCTAATCTTTCTTAAACAACACCTAATTCGAATTATACCTTAACTCAGGAAACTCTAAATCTTCAATCTCGGATTAACTTCTTCTCTGTAACCAATTCTCAAGTTGAATACCCAATTCTCAATTCTTATTATACATCACTAATCCGTAGTTTAATTTGATTCTCTGAGAAACCCTAACTATCAATTTTAAACTATTCTTCAACCTTAATCTTTAATTCAATTCAAACCCAACTCATAACAACACCCCAGAACTTCAATTTCATCTTTCAATTACAATAAACCGTAATCTTCTTAAATTCTCAATTAAGGTTCTTCCCAGAAATTAAATACTCAAATTAACATCATAACTTCTTCTTCACCTCATGTTCATCAAAACCCATCCTTTAATTCAATTCCCTAACCAACAGCTTCATCTTATGGTTCTTCTTTGAACTTCTTATAAAACCCTAACTTTTCTGTTTCCTCCAAATTTCAATCGACAGCAGCATCATCAACCTTCATCAGCCGCACATCATAACCAATTGATTAACTCGATTATCTCTCATAAACACTCAACAGAAGAACAAACAGAGAAAGAGACAGAGAGAAACAGAAAAGAAAAAAGAAAAAATAAGAAACGAAAAATAAGAAGAAATAATCTTCTTTGATCTGTTTTGGTGATAAGACCAACGGGGAAACACTAAACACACACTAAAGGAGATAAGGGAAGTCCGGGTCGGTTCAATAGAAAAAAGACTAATTTGCCCCTTTTCTAAATTAATTATATCTTCTTCGTCTGGTACCCGAATGACACGTTCGAGTAGTCCATTATGCGCAACTTTTCGATATATAACCGATGGTACTAGTTTCGTATCTAGATTATTGTTAGATTAATTCCTAATAATTAACGTTCAAGTTACACTGATCGAGTAATTATCGGCTAAGACGCCTCTTGACTAGTCTAATAGCGTTGACGAGCTCGAGGATCCTTACAAAAACTATTCATGTCGGTTTTGGTAATTTGGGGTGTGTGGATGAGGAATGAATCTAAACCCTAAACAAATGCACTGCGTAGTGAGTGCTTGTAGATTCAGGAGATCAATCTGTGCAAGTCCGGCCTAAACCAAGAAATGGCTGTTCCAGACTTATTTCGGTCACAAAGTGAAGGAGATGGGGTTTATCTTAGGGAGGGAAGCGAAGAAGGGGTTGATATTGTGAAGGTGTTGCCTATGTATGACTTTTATTAGAAGGCTGAACTGGCTTGCAGGATGTAAGCTATCAGTTCTGGTGTTTGAACACGATTTTACCAACACTTTCCTCTGTTGTCTTGTCTTGTTTGAAAAATAGGATGGAGAACCTATTTATACAAGTCTTTTAGCCTAACCCTCGTATCTCGTGGGACATGGAGTGATGTAGTAGTGGATTAATGTGTAAGTGTCACACGACCAGTCTTGCCTACTTCTTCCATCATCACTAACCGTCCATGACTTCCTGACACGTTCTTATGATGGCGTGTTGTGCGCTGCATGTTGTAAACCGCCAAACTAATACCCCAGTATGTATCCCCCAATTTGTGACATGATTGATGTCTCGAGTGTGTGGATCGTGGGACCCATAGAAAATAGCATGTAATGCTAGATTGAATAACTGTGTTATTCAGGAAGTCGATACCTATGAAGTATCGTGTGTATAATATGCAGGTACTGCATCGAGTATATTCAACATGTATGAAGCATCGCTGTTTGAGCGTCTCAAAATAACTTCATGTCCATCCTACTTTATGTGATGGTTTGGAGGTTGCGCAAGCAAATCCTTCCTTGGCCGACCACATGGTATGGTAGAGTGACGGATGGTGATCATCATGACGCCTCACTGACCAATTAACTCCTGAACAGGGATATATAACCAAGACGGTGAAGTTTTCGAATGAGATGGTCTCTGATACACTCATCTGCGACCATTGGTGAAATTAGGGTTTTGGAGTAGGCGCACAAGCACCACTCTTCAGCCTGATCGAATCCAAGCTTGGGATACGAATTTTGGCTGGACGACCGTACATGCATGTAGATGGCATGACAGTGTAGGTACCCATACCCCATTGTCTCACGAAAGTGTGATCTGGGCCACTAAATTCGTCTGGCGAAGTTGAGTGGTCGAGATCAATTTGTGATAGAAAACTGGTGCTGCAAAAGCCGCACATTGTGCCAACTTCAGGCGCGCGTTCCAAGACGACCAATCTTGGTCGGTCTTGCCTGATTAGCCAGAAGTGTAGGTGGTAGGCTAGTGTTTACGCCTATACCTGACTGTCCCATGAAAACGTGATCTAAGCCACTCAAATTGTCCGGCGAAATTGAGTGTTCGAGATTAGTTTGCAATTTGGGAAGTGTGACCACGCTAGTTTGGGCGTGCGTTTTGGGATAACTAGGCATGGTATGCCTTGGACTATCATGTGAGGGGATAGATGGTCCCACGGTGGTCATGTTGGTATGACCGGACCTGCTTAATCTAATCTCGGACCCTTCATTCGTGCCGGAGAAAATAGACGCTCGTGATGTTTCAAAACCCTAATTTTGAGTTTCACGGCCGTGCGTCATGCTTCATTCGTGCGCACGAATTGGGATGACCGAACATGGTTGGTCCTGACCGATCGGTCAGGTATGTAGGCGGGCCCACGGTGATCGTGTTGACATGCTCTGGGCCCTTTGAATCTACATTTATACCCTCCATCTATACCTGTGAAGATGGATGGTTGAGACTATTTTGCGACACATGTAATGTGCCGCAAACCCTAAGGGTTTTCCGTCTATACTGCTCTGACTTGGACGTTTTGGCAAGCTATGCCAATCTTCTGGGGAGACCGACCATGCGGGCCCCGCGTTGGTTCGGTAGTGGATATTCCATACCTGCTCGGGGGTTATGGAATCGATCTGGGCCATCCAATTATGCTGGTGGAGTTGGATGGTTGTGATCATTTCCAGACTGATACGAACAGTCTGGATTCTCAATCGGGCTAGTATAACACACCGAGAGTTGCTCAATCGGGCTAGTATAACACACCAAGAGTTGCAGCATGTATGGGTATTTCATACATGCTTTCATTATAATGCTTGGAGATTCGTGTTGCTTTACTGAGAGCAACACTCAGTCGTCATTCCGCACTGATAATGAGTACAGGAAATACAAGGTTGGTTATGCATATTAATTAATAATGTTGTAAATTCACAGGGTATATGGGAGTGTTGCTACATGCTCCAACCTGGATGAATTTCGTGTATTTAATTCACAGAATGGGATTGTTGTCACATGCTCCATTCTAGGTGAATTGGTAAAGTAAAGAAGTATTCAACACTTATTAATGGCTTTATCTTTTACAAGATGTTAGCGCATAATTTTTTGGATTTTACATTTTTAACCTTTAAATAAAAATCCACCATCAACAGAAGCATGCCATCGTTGAGGGAAATAACCTTGATAATCTCTCCAGAAATACGCTAGTTGGAAAGCTTAAGATCTTTGATCATGAACATTCATCCAAATCTAAGGATGTTGCATTCAAAGCACTAAAGGACACCAAATTACTTGATAAAAGTAAAAAAAGTTTATATCTCTGAAAATGGTCACTCTGAGACAAATTTATCAGATGAAGATCTTAAAAAATTAGTCTCGACTATCACAAGGAAGCTTAGGGATCTTCTGTAAAATAGAAGTAAACGATTCTCCAGAGATAAGCCTAAGGCATCAGTCAAACCTTATAATCGTGTTCCTCCTTAAAATAGGGATATTGATGAAACTGATGATGAGGATATGCCTCGGTGCTTTAAGTGTAAGGTATTTGGTCATTTTGCAAACGAGTGTCCAAATCGTAGAAAATACACTGGGAACAAAGGTCTTGCAGCAACTCTTGATGAAATGTTTTAGGTTCCACCATGTGCCTAGCTGCTTGCACATCTCAAAAGCCTAATTTTTATCCTAGTTTTACGTGTTCATATTGTTCTTTAAAGTGTCATGAACTTTCAAGGTGTTACAATTTCAAACACAAACAAAGGCACATCAACAAACTTCAACGAAGAGCAAATTATTTAGCAAGAAAGCTTAAACTTGCTCAGAATACCGCTGAGGTATGTAGGATTTTACCTTCGTCTAAGAAGTTAGTTTCCAAGGATATGGCTAAACCAGTTGAGAATAAACTATGGTCAAGTCGTTTTGATAGACAAAAGTCCGTGGATTCCTCTCAAGAGGAAAATGGTGGACAAATTGTTGTTCACCACAACGCAACTTGATTGTGTTGTTTTTGAAATCTTGTCTCATGTGCCTGATAAAAAAAGACAATGATTTTGTATCCTTCAGGATTTAGGAAAAGTTTTTTTTTTCTTCTTCCTCTTTCTGTCTATCAAACAAAAGAAAGGGTACTTTCGACAATTCTACTCTTCATAGGGTTGAGAGTTGGTCGTGTATGAACCTGTTTAAAGGTTTCATTACCAAAGTTTATTATTGTTATGATTAGCTTAGTTTTTGTTCCGTAAGGTACTTTATGTCGAGCATATTGAACTAAATTAATCATCTTGTTTGGTTATTTAGTTATGACTCCATAAGTTTTCTTATGTGAGTATAAACAATTAAATTGATTACTCTTGTGATTAGTTTAGTTGTGTATTCTGATTAGATTAATTATGGGTTCTCTTGTGATTAATCTAATTGAGTTTTTTAAGTCTCCATAAGTTGACTTGTGTTGAGCATATTTGGTTAAATTAATTGTGAGTTCACTTATGGTTAATTTAATATTTTTGGATTCAAATTCATACTTTTATGTCATTTGTTATGTCCAAAGAAATCCTTCTTTTCTTTTGAAATTAAGATCGTTCTTGTTGTTCTTTCAGGAATGACATATTATGGGGGGGGAGTTCTTAATTGAACTTGTGTTTAATTGCCAAATCTTTGTGGGGAGTGCGGTTGTGGAATATTATAGGGGTATTCTTGTATCTTTATAGACTCCTTGATGAATGCATTTAGCTTTGGCTTTATGATTGCATCTAAATAAGATGATATATACTTACCTTTGGTCATGCAGCGTCTATTACAGAAATTTCATTATGATCACGTTCTTGTACCTTTGCCAATTTTATTGACAAAATTGGGGAGAATTAATATGTACTTCACACTACAAATACATATGGTTTTCGAATCATTATGTAAGGGGGAGTGGTTTCCATGTGAGATGGAGTATTGACTAAGGGGGTGTGGCATATCACCATAGTATTATTGTTAAAGTTGTGATGCAATTGGACTTTGACGTTATGTAATGATACTAAAAATGATTAAGAACTCTTGTTTTCTCGTTGTTATAGCTATGGATTTTCAACAACGATGATGCTAAACTTACAACCTTTGGGATCATTGGAGTACTTGGAAGTGACGAAGATTTCGAGTAATGTTGAAGATTAGACATGTGGAATAGGAGCTACAAAGTTTATTTATATATTTTTTGTATTCCGTATGTTTTGATAGTTTTGTCACTAAAATTGACAAAGGGGGAGATTGTTAGAGCATTGCTCGGTCGAACTCGCATGTGTTGCTATTTCAAGCATGTTTTTCAATGTTAGTGATCAAAACTATAAGTCTTGATTTCTAGTCTACTATAGCTAAGGTCTCGGACTAGGATAAAAAGTGTAGTTGAGCTCAAGAACTCTATGGGAATCATCATACAAAATGAATGACTACTCAAGGAACTGGTGGATCTTCATCGACTAAAAGGTATGTGGAGACTTGAACTTATCTATCACTCAAAAGTCTATTAATCTCCTATCTTGAGACAAAAGTCATTTTGATGTATAGATTAAGATTATACACACTTGGTAATCCGTGCCGAGTATACCTCGCCTATCTATTTCTCGAAATATGTGTTGGTAAAGCTTAAGCTTTAGCCAAGTTCATCTTTACTTTGTGACGAAAGTCATGTTAAGTTTCAATCACTTTGAAAATTGCTCTGGAGAAAAATGGTTTGTGAATAACAACTATATAACGTCCTCTGAGAATGTTTCAATGATTGAAATGAGAGTTTAGACTATATAAAAAATGGAGGATATAAGCATTGTTGTGGAAACACGTATGTGTATAAGTCCTTATTACTTGAACCAAAGCTTGCGAACTTTGTTGATCAAGAGAACCAGAGAAGTGCATGAGCTTCAGTCTGCGAACTGGCGAAGTTCTCAAACAATTTCTGTTAGAGTTTGTGAACTCCATCCGGGAACTTAAGTCCGCGAACCCAGTCCACGAACTTGAGTAGGTTATGTCTAAAAACGATGTTTGTGAACTTATCTTTATAAACTAAGGAATGCTAATGCAAACCGTGGCTATATAGTTCATGAACCGATTCGAGTGAATCAAATCATTTTTTCTTCTATATTATCTTGTATAGTACATGAGATTTCCTTGCAATTGAACAACTCTCTAACTAGTTCATTTGAGTCATTTGAACTAGTTATGGTGTAGAAGAATATGGTTGATATGAAAGTTATCATATGGCTAACCATTTGGTTAACTATTGTTGAACCAACTAATGTACAAGTTTGGGTACGGTTTTCACAAGCCTACAAACGTGCATTTCATGTGTGTATAACAAGCTATGTTTTCGATCTAACAGTTGATTAATATTAGCTTGAATCTAATCAGGTTTTCATCTAACGGTGAATATTGAATGCTTTGTTACTAAGCTAACATTGATTACAAACCTTGATTTGAAAGACTATATAAGGGAGAACTCTAGCAACTGTGAAAACCTAATCCCCACACCTTACGTGTGATACTAGTTGCATAGCTAGAGTCGATTTTCCTTTAACCTTTGGTTTCTTCTTCTAAACCAGGTTAACGACTTAAAGACTTCATTGGGATTATGAAGCCAGACCGATAATACTTTTCTTGTAGTTGTGTGATTTGATCTTGTTGTTTCTATCGTATGAGTACAATTGTAATAATTGGATTGAGATTTATATATCCGATAGGCAAGATAAAAAGTAATCACAAACATCTTCGTCTCATCGTTTGTGATTCCACAATATCTTTTTCGCTGCGTCGATTAAGACTATTGTGAGGTGATTGATAACACTGATTTGTTCTTCAGGAATATAAGTTTGGTTTATCAATTGGTTCATGTTTACCTTGATTTATCAAAAGACATAACAAAAACTCATAGGTATAATCGTGGGAGACGGATTTATCTATTACCATAGATTTTTATGTGATACAAATTTGTTTATTAAAGTCTTCGACTTTAGGTCGTAACAACTCTTAGTTGTGGGTGAGATCAGCTAAGGGAATCAAGTATGTAGTATCTTGCTGGGATCAGAGGCATAAGAGCATAACTGTACCTTGTATCAGTGTGACATTGATTTGGGTTCAACTACAGTCCAGACCGAAGTTAGCTTGTAGTAGGCTAGTGTCTGTAGCGGCTTAATACAATGCATGTTTAATCCGGACTAGGTCCCGGGGTTTTTCTGCGTTTGCGGTTTCCTCGTTAACAAAATTCTGGTGTCTGTGTTATTTTATTTTCCACATTATATTGTTTATCTTTATCATTGAAATAATACAGGTTGTGCGTTGAAGATCAATCAATTAGAATATCCAACCTTTGGTTGTTGATTTACATTGATTGACACTTGGATATTGGTATTTGGTACCATCCAAGTTATTCCTTGTATTTGATTAAAGACTCGTTGATTTCTATTAGCTTGAGTAAATCAAAACAAGAGAGAGATAATAACTCCTTGAGATATTTCTATCTATATTAAGTCTAACTGTCTAGTTGATTCTCTAGAAAGAAACTCGGAGTTAGTCCATATAGATTTCTAATTGAAATATTGGGTGAGGTTGTTAGACCCCCGCTTTTTCACATGTCCATAGGATCGATTCCCCCAAAACTACAAACTTGTTGTACATGTTCATAGGACCGGTTCCCCCATCTACTAAAAACGCGTTGCACCTCTTACAAGGATCGATTCCCCTCTTGTAAATTTGTTTCACCTCTTACTATGATCGGTTCCCCAATGGCTAGATAAAAGTTGATATTTACAAGGCATCGATCATACCATCTTGAGTGATTACTTAAGATCGGTTTCACTAATAAAAGTCATACATATACATAAGTCAGGACTTATTTATATTGTCAGAGTAGTGAACACCTTGATCCTTGTAAGTGTGACGGTTTCATGAGTGAAAGAGTGGGAAAGTGGAAGATCGTGGTAAAGTCAGTTCCATATCATGTGGAGACTTGACAGATCGTTCACCCACTACTTTGCTAACTCCTTCAACCACAGCTGACACATATTTCTCGTCATGGATGAATCCGCGTCCTGTAGGCCGCCAGACCAAAACCCTAGTTGTTATCCCCCAATTTGACGTGATTGATGTCTCACGGATCGTGGAGTCTGCATGACAGACGTGTATTTAGTTTTTTAGTGGATGACTAATTAGATAATGAGCCTAGGTTTTGTTGAATCGAGCATATTTGACAAATGCTCAGCGATTCATGAATGTTAATGATGCTCGTCTGAGAAAATATTGTAAATTCGACGAGTTGCTGAATATTGATGAGTTACTGAATATATGTGGATTATTCGAGTAACATAACAAGTATTGATTGATTTTACGAAGTATTGCTCAATTAGACGAATTACTGAATATTGAGAATTTGACGATCAACTGAGCAAGTATTGCTCAATTCGACGAAATACCGAATATTGATAATTTGAAGTGTAGTTGAGCAAATATTGCTTAATTCGACAAATTACTGATAAATTACTAAATATTGACAGTGAATCAATATTCGACCAACTGAGCAAGAATTGCTCAATTCGACGAAATATTTATTGGTGACGTGACCCAATAAAATATAAAATATTAGTAGATTACCAAATATTATATGATTAATTCAGATGTTGGTTGCTGAATCAATATAAATTCATTAGTGTTTGGATCTTGCTCAGAATGATGATTCGTAGAACATTTATTCGAAACCCTAATTTCAGATCATAGTTGATGAATCGCTGAAAATAGGTCATGAGTATAGAGGGACCGACCACATGGGATTAGGGGGGGTCCATGTTATGCCCAATTGCTCGAGTGAGCCTGCACCAAGGTCCTGAGTTGGCCAGTTGGTGAAAGAATGATGATTAAATGCCGATTTCATCATTTACTGAAATATTGATGGGTTCAACATTAGGTGATAAAACCTAGGTATGAAAGATGGGACCGGCTCTTGGTGGTCACGGAACCAGCTGTTGTCCATTAGAGCAATCCCCAGGTTGGTTGGAGAGAGTTTGGGCCCAATATGAGCGAAAGCGCAAATTAGGTCAAAAGTGTGAAAACGTGTGGGACCGGCTTTGTGCAAGCCCTATGAATGACCCTGGTCGGTCATTAAGGCATGCACGTGTTGCTATGGTGTCTGTGTCTCCGTACTGAGAGTTTTAGTATTTTTTGATGTGCGTTCGAGCAACATTGTGAATTTTCAGAAGAGTTTCATTTTGATTGAAATTCTTGATTTTGTTTGAATGAGAAAGTATGCTCAATTGATCATGATTTTTGCTCAAACCAAGGAGTTTCATGAATTTAGGAAAATAATAATTATAAAAGGTTAGGGATTGCAGGTGTGGGACCGGCCACTGCTAGGGCATGGACGGTCGGCTATGTTGCTCGGTCCCGCACACCTTTCCCTACTTTATAATATTATTTTTCATGAATCCGTGATGTTATGGAGAATCCATAAGTTTTGTTGAAACAGAGGAGTTTCATGAAATTGGGGAATTATAAAAGGCTAAGTATTGTAAGGTGTGCGACCGGCCACGGCTTGGGCATGGCCGGCCGACTAGGTTGCCCGGTCCCGCACACCTTTCCCTATTTTATAATATTATTTTTCATGAATCCATGAAGTTAGGGGGAATTCATGTGTTTTGCACAAACAAGGAAAGTTGCTAAATTGAAGGAGTTTTTCATGAGTTCATTAAAATAACAAAAATAGGGCAAAATAATGGAAGAAGCATGGGGACCGGCCACGGCTAGGGCATGGCCGGACGGCCGGTGGGACCGGCCCCTGGGCGCTTCTTATTATTTTATTATTATTTGTTGCTTTCTCCTGTTTTGCGTAGGATTCCTCATTTGTCCATATTTTTGGATGCTCGTTTGTGCATCCGGGTGCTCAGTCGTGTATCATTGTCGAGTACACTTACACCATTTTTGTGGGGCTTACTCAGTGATGATCCAGATGCCCGATGGTTGAGTATTTATTGCTAATTCATGAAATTCGGTGTAGAATAATTCATGAAACGGAACAATAAAATGAGTAGTTATTTATTATCAGTTCATAGGATCAGTTGTGGATTCGACCATGAACTCAGAATAATAAAATAGGCATTACCATTCCATGGGGTCGTGGATTCGACCATATAATCGGAGTAATAAAATTATCTATTACCATTCCATGAGATTAGCGGTGAATTCGATCATGAAATTGGAATAATGAGATAACATAGTACTTTATCGCCATTTCGTGAGATCAAGTCGTAGATTCGATTATGGAATCGGAGCAATTGTTATTGCCATTCCATTGGATTCGGTCGTGGATTTGACCATGGAATACGTGAAATTGTTATTGCCATTAATGGGATCAGGCTGTGGATTCGACCATGGAATAATAGCAATTGTAGATCATTGTGGGAATTCAGTGGAGAATGTCACGACAGAATTAATCTAATACAGAAAAGATATTATCCAGTTAAAATGTCACATCCATTCTGAATGGTGCATAGTCAGGGAGTCACGGGTGTTGTTTACGACCTGAAGGCGTTACTGCTCTCAATATGCGGAGAATCGCCTGAATCTATGCACGGTCTCTCCACATATTCAGGGAACGGTGAGTGTCACCGACGTCCCGAAGGCGTCCGCCGCCCAACTATTCTTCTATGTGGAGAAGGGGTCGCTCTCCTTCAGTCAGGGAACAGTGAGTGTCACTGACGTCCTGAAGGTGTTAGGCTCTAAATCTACGGAGAACCACCTAATTATGTTATTCTGCATAGAGGGCATGATGAAATGCTAGGGATCGAATCGCTCAGCTAGTGGGGATTTTCGAAAACATATTCATCATGGCTTCGTAAAATATGAATCGTTGCATGCCCGAAAGCCGTGTCGAAACATGCCTCATGATTTTATGATTTTTACCTTTGTTGAAAATCCATCATCAACATTAAGTCCCCTTCTTAGTGGGGAACAATCATGTTCCGCAGTAATGCATTAAATGGTGATTTTCAGTCGATGAGATCGGTGGTTGAACTCAGTCTACAAAGGTATGCTCAGAATCCTCAGTTTGCTGTTAAGATGTCACGTACGGGCAAATATTTGAGTGAGGATCCTAATAGCGTGATAGAGTGTTATTTTTTGGACACGGAGAGGTGAGGTGCTGCTGATTTGGTCAGTTAAAAGCCTAGTCTTGGTCAGTTTAGCGCTTGTGGGCCCAAACCCAAAAGAGGAAACCCAAGTGTATTAGGTTTTTGGAAATAAAATTAATATAAAAGGTAAGTAACCCTAAAAAAGTTTTATTATTTGTTGACTGACCAGATTTCCCTCTCTTCATCATCCTTGCACGAGCAGCAGTGAAGAAGAAGATTCGCCGGACTTTCCACCACCGGCAGTCGTCGATCCAACTCCGGACGAATTCCGGCGCCGATAGGTAAGCTCGTTTTTTTTTTTTTTTTTTTTTTTATATTATGTGATTCATGAGTTGTTCACAAAACAAAAAGTCCCATAGTTGCAAGC